>PVKU01000660.1:0-105703 GCA_004027475.1 Anoura caudifer | reverse complement strand
AGCGACACCTCCCACTTCACCCACCAGTTGCCGGGTGCCAACTGAGACACTTCCTCTGCCTATAAACAGTGGATGGTGGATGCAGGTGAGTTCAATGCATGCACTTTGCTTGCACTTCGCTCACGATGATTGGAATTGTGTCCAGCCTTCAGTGGAGCACAGCGCCCTCTCAGCTCAGGACACATCCCACCACCAGATGGCAAGTTTAGTGTGGACAAGGCCCAGACGTGACAGGCCCTGTCAGAGCTGTTGCGGGCTGGGGGCCAAGCATTGGGTGTGGTCCCAGGAAGGCGCTTGGCAGGGCGCTCGCCCTACTTGGGGTGAGCACCGCCGCCACTGTCATGGCTTGTGCAAAACAAACACTGAGCCCGACAGTCACTTTTCGCCTTTTTTCCTAAAAACAAAACCCTCTTGGGGTTACTTTCAGTTAGTGAAAGCAGGTACTAAAGTAGGTCTTTTGTGAACGTGCAGCGGTGGTGGGGCACGGTCTTTTGGAAAGTGGGAGACGCCTGTCTGTGCCAGCCCGCACCCCCCACTCACCTTTGAGTGGGCTGAAGAAGTTGAAGAAGGAATCATTGGGGACCTGCTTGGTGATAGTTCGGACAGTGCCGCGGCCCTTGTGCTTCTGCTTCTTCTTGATCGTTTTGACCGTGACGTTCTTTCCTTTCTTCCAATCAATAGTGCACCTAGCAGGACAGGACGGCCATCACAGTCCGCCCACCAAGAGGAAGACCGATCACTGATGCGCGCAGCAAGTGCACGGCAGCTCCACGCCCAACCCGGACGTGTGATGAAGCTGAAGCCCGCCTGCAAGCCAAGCACTCCAGGCCCGCAAGGCACCCCTGAAGGTTGGCAGCAGAGCAGCGCTGGCCCGCCACCGCTCTGATCGGAGCATGGTCCCAAGCACAGGCGTCCGGAGTGGCGATGGCCTCACTTCCCCACGACTGCGCGCAGACTCAGCAGTGTGTTGTCACCAGCTCCAGTCGAGGCGCCTCAAAGCCTGTCGCCCGCTGCCCCTGGACAGCCCCCAGACATCACCTGACGTCAGCACACACACAGCCACATTCTCAAGGCAACCCAGCAAGCAGGACGAGTTAGGAAAGGAAGCAGGTGACCCCCCCCATTCGGGCAATCAGCGCAGAACACACAGGGTCCAGGGGGGCTGAGCACTGCACTCTTTAACTCTCCGAACCACCTCGGACCAGCAGGACACCTGACAGCACCTGAATGGAAAGCCAGGCCGCCTCCTCCCACCATGGCAGCTGGCCTTGGGCAACGGCCCTGTCGAGGTCTCTCTACCGTACAAGCGTGACTAAGTGCAGTGAAGGTTGGGACTGCCCACATGGGGAGGTTCACCAGGACCAGTACTTGGTGGTTCCAGTGAATAAAAATGACTGTTTCAATTCAAGAGAAACAATTTTCCAAACCACCTCAAACTAACCAAGAGGAATGAACTCGAACTACATTCACTCCTTGGGGACCTCAGACTGACATCACCAAGGTGCGTGACCATGAGTGGAAGGGCACTTAAACTGCCCACCAACCAGCCAAGCAAGCAGCTGACCCACACCCTGCCGGTGCAGCACCTTGTCCGCTACCAGCAGCCCTGTGTCGGGGGAAGGGGCATAGCCTCAGTGACAGTGACCAGAGACCCCATCCCCATTACAATGGGGACGCCGGGCCCCTGATCCCACAGCCTTCTCACATCACCAGGCGACATCTCCCAGCACTGGCCACCACATCCCCAAGCAGAATGACGATTGGATGTAAATCTGCGCCTACTGGGCTTTTAGACAGATTAGCAACTTCCTGCTTTATTCCTAACGTTCATGTTACTTGTAAAACTCTAAAATCACCTCCTAGTTGTTCCAGAAAAAGGAGTGAGAACGGTCCTCTTTACCCGTCACAGTCGACGATCTCAGGCCCTTCGAAGGAGAAGGGGTCGGCCTTGTCCGGCTCTGACTTCATCTTGTACGTCTTTGTCAGGACCGTGTTGGTGAAGTAGTCATTGGGCCCGAAGTGGAACTCCAACACAAAGGACTGAAAACAAAACTCAGCGTCAGCACCACCCAAAATCAACAGACGCTCAGTGACTGATTTTGATCAGCCCCACAGAACTTACTGGAAACTAGCCCCTCCCTAAACAGGACACTACAGGCAGAAGTCACACTTAAAAGGGTAACGATGTGGCTATGTCACAAGAAAAACTTCTTTGTGGCAAAAACATAGTCACAAAGTTAAAGCACAAAGGACAGGCTGGGCGGGAGCTGGGGGTCCTGTTGCCTTTGGTCCGCAGAGTCAGGTGGGGTTGTCCCCTCCAGGTGGGGTGGAGCGTCTGAAGGAGATATGGGGGCCAACTGGACAGACACAGCTTTCTCTGCCCTACAGGAGGAGGGGCAGACCTGAGTGGGGAGAAGAGCAAGCACAGCCACGGCCACGAGAAGCCCCTCCTCCCGTCACAAAGTGCTCCACAACCTGGAGAGACAGGCCCTGGAGAGCCTGGCAGGAGAAACGGACAAAGACGTTCCAAGTGGCCATCACGAGTAAAACCCAACGGCCAGCAGAAAAGATATTCACACTCATGACAATGGAAAGAAACAAGATGCCCCCCCCTTTTGGACAAAACGCACAAACCACAGAATGTAGTGATGACAAGTGTCTGGGAAACCAGGGGCACTCATACTGTAAGGTGCTTTCTGAAGGACAACTTGACAATTATCTAAGTGAGTAAGCAAATGAATGATAAAATGAAAAACGCCACTCTGCGCCCAACTACCAGCCTGAAAAAGTTGCCCTACTTGAGAAACGGAAACACAGGTGTGCACACACACAGCCACCTCACCCCCAGGTTACAAAGGACCAGTCTTGGCTAGTAAACAACAGCAAGTGTGCGACGGCCGACTCTGGGCTCAAGACAGCGTGGGTTCCAATCCCCCCCTGCCGGCAGCGCTGTGCGACTTGGGGAGTTGCCCAATGCCGCCGTGCTCCCCTCAGCTGTGATGTGAAAAAACCAGCACCCCCATGGCTGACTTGGGAGAGGAATCCATGGGAGCAACACTTAGCACACGAAGGGGGAGTGAAAGCAGAGCTCCTCAAAGGGTGGGGAAGGAAGAGAAAAGCCACCAGGGCTCAGGAGCACACATCCAGCTGATCGGGGCCCAAGGGACCATCCTGCCAGTTTCTAGAAGGGATGGCAGCAGGGTCTGGCCAGGAAATGTGGATGTGAACTGCAGTGCTGGTGGTCTGCTACGCCCGCACCCTGCACCCCCATTCTGCACAGGGAGAGGTGGTCACTGCTCTCTCCCATGCCCCACCCCTTTGCCACACCAAGTGAACGTTCTTCCTGTTTCCCGACTTCTTCCTTCCCTGGGGCCGCTGTTGATAAAGAGTAAGCCAAACGCACTGGGGCGCAGTCAGGTGTTTGATGGACCAACAACCCAGGGCCCCAAGATGAGGCCACCTCATTCACGCCCCCCACCCCGCTAAGAAGGACGTGAGACAGAGGATCTCCTCTCTGCCCAGAAAGCCGACTCGGTGGCCACTGTCTCTGCCAACACTAATACCGAGGAGACAAGGACAGCCCCCACCCCCACGGCTCCTTTGGTCAGGGTGGACAGTGGACGCCATTCTCTGTGCTCTGCTCTAAGCTTTAATCATTTCAAACAGACCCCCGTTATTATTTTGTAATAAAAACTATCACAGAAGTGAAGCGTGGCAAAACGCCTTCTGCCGGAGGAGTGCACGCTTGGGGCCTCACCTACACTCAGCTCCGCTGACCCGGTCGGCCCACGGAAAGGAACTGTCAGAGGTTTAAGCACAGACTTGCATTCAAGGGTGCGGATTACAACGCACCAACTCAGAACGGGGTGCAGGTGGTGCTGACAGGGGAACGTTAGAGAAACCACTTCAGAACCAAAAGATGCGCTAAGAACTGTGTCCTGCCCAGCAGAGCCTTTGTGGCACAGAGAGACAGCATGACAGTGTCCGCGCTGCATCCCACCCGCTGGTGTGCAGGGGCGCTAGCCCCAGAGAGAGGGAGCCAGTGTGGGCAGGGCCAGTGCACAGGCCCCGCCGCACTCTGGAGCTGGGTGGCTGTGCTTTCCCTTGGCAGCCTTAGTGATGTCGGTATTTCACAATGGTTGTGCAAGGGCAAGGGCAGCAGACCGTGATGGTCACTGCTGGAAGCCAGAGGTCGCGGAGAGTTCCCCAGGTCTTCTACAGCAGCCCACCATTTCCTGGGCTCTCTCACCACGGAGGAGGAATTCAGCCTTCTGGGAGACACATGGGATGGACGGGTGGGAAGCAGATGGGCCCAGGGAATCTCAGACAGTGCCCGGAGAGAGCAAAGGAAGAAAATGGGAAATGAACCCAAAAAGGAAAAAAACGTCAGCAAACCTAGTCTAGATGGATGACCGATGAGAACACAGTGTGAGGGAAAAATTCAGATTCTTAAACGTGCGTTCACACACGAGGAAAAAGATTCACTCATCTCAGCAGATGAGACCCCGGGGCCAGCCACAGGCGACCTGGATGGGGGTGCACAATGACAGCAAGGCCTCCGCTTACTGGGAAGAGGGGACAAGAAGGGACACTGGGATACCAGGGTGCTGTGGTATGAGGAGGGGCCTCCACCACCCAGGAATGGGCACTGCTCCAGCCCATGCCCATCCCCCACCTGCAGAGGGATGGCGATGACAGTCACCTCCCCCAGTTCAGCAGACAGAAAGAGGGGAGGATGTGCACACTGCTGTGTCCCCCGACCCTGCCAGCAGTGAGTGCCACCTTCAGGACGAGGGAGAGAAATCCCATTCACACTGGCCCTCACCCCCTATCTGGGGCCAGTGTTCTGCGACAGGGCGGGGGAGAAGAGCCAGGCCAGGTCCCCACCAAGACCCCTCACCACAGCCCCCAGGTGCTTGTCTCCAAGATCTGAAACTGAGAGCCATCGTCCAGGCACCCAGTCATGTGTCACTGGAACTGCTCTGGCACTGGAATGGAACCCGTCAGCCACGGCAGGTTGACGGGTCACGAACAGTGCTCCGGTGACACCCAGCTCAGCCAGGAGGCATACCCCACCCCAACACGACCCGCGGCTGTTTGGCGGAGATGGGGTTTGTCACAAACCAAAGAGCAGGGGAACGCCTTTGGGTCTCCTGCATCTGCAGGCGCTTTTCCGAGCAGACCCGCAGCAAGTTGTTCCATCAATGCCTCGGGTCACTGGTCAAGTACAGCTCGTACCTGCCGTCTTTTTAAACAGACTTTACGTACCACGTCCTTGAAGATGTAGGGGACACTAAGGAAGAGGATGGTACAGGGACAAACTTGCCAAGAAACCACAGTATGCCACAGGGCACACCACGTGGGCCCACTCCTGTGAATCTGTCGCAAGGCAACGAGTTGCCAAAGTCACCTGCCAGGCTGCCCTAACTCTCAGGGAGCACTGGCTCCAGTCACCCAGCACATGAGCAGTGGGTCTGACATCTTGCTCTGGCCCCAAGCCCTTGACGCTCAGTGTCCTGACGCCCCCCAGACACCAGCCAGAGGCTCAAACGGTCAGTACTCACCATAGGCTGTCCAGGCTCTGAAAACTTCACTTGAATATCCTGCAGGTGTTTCAAGATTGGCTCATCATACTCCTAAAAACAAAGAGAAAACAAGAACCTCCAGTAAGCTTTTAAAAATGGCATGCATGTCCTTGTTGAATCGCTGGTGCATCACTCCTAGATGCTGGACAATAGGCCCCAGTGGAGTACTGTCCTTGTCAAGTACTGACTCCCAGGAAGCCACCCAACCCACTCCCCAACGACGTCAGAGGGGAAAGCAGAGGGGCGCCACACCGCTGGCAGCCATCAGAGCCAGGCACCGAGCACAGTGCCCTCCCGGCTGGGACCAGAGCCCCGACTGCTCCCATGCCACAACTTGCTGTGCCCGGGGCAGAGGTGCCTCCATCAGCAGGCAGTCCTGAGTGTCTCTGAAGAGACAGAACAAGGCAGGCTGAGATCAGTTACGATGTTGGCAACCACTGCCCCCACACTGGCCGGTGGCAATAAACATGCAAAGCCCACCACACAGTCACTGCCAGTCCAGAGCACTTACCAGGTATGGCTGAGACCTCCTGGCAGGTGACAGAGCACCCAACAACGGCTCCAGGATTTTCAGATGCTCACCAACACTCTTGGACTTTCATTCCAGAAAGTCCAAGAGACAGAAAGAAAGGCAAGACTCGAATGGAGAGACCCCCCCCCCGCCCCGCCCGAGCGGGGTTTCTCCTGTAAAACAATTAGCCCTGCTGTCTGGGGGCTGAACAGAAAGGCTTCTTGAGGTTCCACTAATTCTAAGAATTGAGTCTGATGACTACCAAGTTCCCAATATTAAGAACAAAACAAAAAATAGCCAACAGCACAGATACACAAGAAATCTTTAGACGAAAAGTAACCTCAGTCTAAGGGTCAAAGCCCTGAGACCTCACATCACTGACAGCATCTGTGCTTCATCCTAAATGCTCAGGTGAACATTGTCACTGGTGTGTCCCCAACGCCACGGCACCAGGTCTTCAAACGCATCCCTTCAACTCAGCAGTGCCCACTGGTATTTCTCCAAATCCATGAAACAAGCGCTGTGTCCTGCCCATCCCTGAGGACAAGAACTTCGTGCAGTATACTCACCTGGACCAGCTCGCTCAGCATGTCCACGTTTCTGAAGATGGTGAACCAGAATTCCGGAATGCCTTTGGGGTTGGGCTCCTCTGCTGCTGCAGCCTCTTTGTCTGCTATGACTACTTTATTTTTCATGTCTCCCTGAAAATTACAGATATAGAACAGAACACTTACCGCAAAACAACACAGTGGCAGTCCAGTGGCTTAAACGTGGGCGCCCCTTGCAGAATCCACGCAGACTGCTGCCACGAACCCACAACCTTGGAATCTGCATCTCCAGGGCCACTGAGGTCACAATTTCAAATGCTTCTGGGGACAAAGTACTGAAGGCACCCCTGCGCCAGATGCAATCTTGCGATGTAACTTAAATTGGCAGGAAGGCCCAGAGGCAGTCCGAGGAAAGGCTGAGTGGAGCGGGCTCCAGGAGGCGCCCATCTGGTGACCGTCACCCAGCTCCACACGCATCTCCAGGGGCTGCTGCACCTAGATGCTTGTCCGACTACCAGAAGGTGGCTCTGACCATCCCACTAGATAGAGGCACCATGGGAACGAGGGTAGTGACTGGAAAGGCTTGGTGGCAACGTAGAGATCCCAGGACCCAGGGAAGGAGGTAGGGCCAGCACTGCACAGGGCCATGGGAGATTGGGCGTGCTTTGTCACAGGGGACCTTGTGAGGAAGCGAGCCCCGCGGGCCATGTAAACTCGCAGAGGCAGCTTGTTCTCCAGCAGGAAGGGTCTGGTTCACCACCACACTGACCTGTGTGGCCACAGCTTCAGGCGGCCGAGGCTCTGCGTGTTTTCCAGATCAAAAACACACGGCTACCGACAGTAACATGTACTTCACGAAAACCCCTAAAACTCAGTTTCACGGGACAGAAGCTCATCATCTCCCCAAAACAAATTCAGGCTGACAGAGTGAATTTCCTGGCATGTTGGGACACTCTGTGGAACCCTCACCAGAAAAGGCTATGAGCAGGTGATGGACACAGCACATTCCCAAAAGAACCCCTCATTCATTTCAAGTGGTGACAGGAACTCTGGCAAAATGGTCCCATGTACCCCAGCCCCACAACCCCGCTGGCTGGTGACCACCAACTAGATACGTGACTAAGAATCCCACCAGCATTTTACTAGTCTCTGCTCACACGACGTGACCCCACGCCTCACTGTGCACTGTGCAGAGGTGCTGTGGAGGGCCGAACAGGGGCAGGGTGTCTGGCTCACTGCATTAACTGATGTACGCAGCGAGGCGCTGGGCCCACCGGCTGGCTGCTCAGTAAATGCCCACAAAGAGATCTAAACATCGACCTAGGGGGGCAGCACCCACTGTCACCAGCCCTTTTCTTTGTAAAGCCGCGTCGGTCACTAAGAGATATTCCTTACTTCTACCAGTGTTGAAACAGAACACAAGTAGCACTTGTTAAAAAAAAAGAAAACATGTCAACTCACAGCCAACTTGTCCTCCTCTTCGTTCTCACTGTGCCACTCCGATTCCGAGTCCGTTGGCTCAACATCACCAGTGACGAACTCCCTTCTCTAAGTGAGAGCAAGACCTTCTTAGAGTTACATCATTCAGAAAGGCAAGAGTCAAGGCCACAGGTCTGTAAATGTCTATGAAAGGACCATGAATGATGGAGGCTCCTGTAATTTATTCTAAGACTCAAAGTCAAGAAGGGCTTAAGGAACCTTCACCAATTTACCACGTAAACCTGGATGCTTCACCTCAAGGAAGGCTGGGGAGGTGCAACTCAGGGTTATGGACAGCACTGCCCACCTTGTCGAAGAGAGGCTGGTACAGCGCCGCATACTTCCTCTCCAGGTCATGGACCTCCTCGTAGAACTTGGCCTCTATGTGAGCGCACTTCACCTGAAGTTGTTTCAATGCATTGATTCTTCTTTTTACCGCTTTAGGTAAACTAAAGAGGGAGTTAAAAAAAAAAAAAAAAAAAAGCTACATTTCATTAAAATAAATTAAGGTTAACGTAGAATTAACATCCTTACTATGAAAAAGAGCTGATCGTTAAGAAATGGACACAAGCTCCAATAGGAGGAAAAAGGTGGGGGGAGGAAGCCGAGGAGACAGTTCACAAAATAAAAACATGAAAGAAAAGTCTATCTCATAAAACATCCAAAAGAATGTAGTTAGAAGAACTCCCTCCTTTCTGTACCAAGTAAGCAGTTATAAAAGGAGCCAGCCCAGCCTGGGGAGGCAGAGAGCAGGGCAGCCCAGGGCCCGCTCTCTCAGGAGTAGCGAGAAGAGAAAGACGGCCCTTAGGCCCGGGCATGCCCACTGTGAGGATATATCCTCAGGGAAAAGCCAGGCGTGTGTGTGCCGGAACATCCACAGGACCTGACTCCAGTGTCCCGTGCCCTGGGGAGCTCTGGCAGACACCCCAAGGGAGCCCGAGGAATGGGTCGCTCTCTTCTACTGACAGGCAACTGGGGGCCTCTCTGCCTTCCTGCACTCTTCTAGGCTCTAAAAAACATTGTAGTTTGTGAGCGTCATTGTAAACTGGAAAGCAAAAAACACTTTCAGCCTTTGCTCACAATCTAGAAGGCAGAGCAGACCCACCCCGCCCCACCGGCATCCCAGCCCTGCCCTCTGAGCCCTCCACCACCTGGATTGAGTCCTGGGGCAGAGCTTGCGAGTGTGCACGCAGCCCCTATGCTGGGTTTGTCACACCCACGGCCCCCTCAGGGTGAATGCCGTTCACCACACCTCAACCACCAACTCCCTGGGACTCGGGCAGGGGAAGAGAACACAGAAACAGCAGAGTGAAAACTCAACAAAACAGTGACAGACTGGCGCCTACGCTGCTTCTCTACACTAGTCACACACTTTGATATTTTCTAAAAATGTCTTCAAGTCTTCCTGGCAGAGTACAAGTAACAAAGGGTTCTAAGCAAACTAGACATGGCTGTGCCCTGGCCATCCTGAGTGACGGCGCTATCCCATCTGACAGGCACTTCACATGCAGGGTACCCACCCCACCGCCCAGCTTCTAAAGCAGAGAACTGGGAACCACTGCCACTGGCACCACTGCCGACACCTCCCGAGTTGCCTCCCTGAGAGCTCTCCATCCGGGCAAAGCAGATCCCAAGTGTCCCCTCCCCGTTGTAACAGCCTCAGAACACACAGAGCCCCATGTGGGGAACCACGGAGAGGGGGGATGTTCGGAGACTGAGCCCCACTGACCTCTGGGGAAGGCCCAGCAGCAGCCCCTCCCTTACAGGAGGAAGACAGCAGTGCCAGGGAAGGGCTGCCCAGGAACCTGCTCGCTGGGCAGCACTCGCAGGACACGGGCCTCCCCTGAATGCCCAGGTGTTTGTGTTGCAGGCCCCAAGGGGAAACCACAGGGGAGGGACTCTCAGCTGGCCTGGAGCCACCAGGAAGAGAAAGCGCTTTGCCCTCCCCTGGCTCATCTCCCCTGCCACCTCTTCCCCTCTGCCACTCCACTCACAGGCTGGGCAAGGTCCTCTCACGTGGCCACCAGATGGCGCTGTGGGATCACCTGCCAGGGACCCCCACCAGCTGCCTTCTCCCCATTGGTCTGGGTCCCTCCACCAGACTCCAAACCTAACTAAGCTCGTCTGGAACCCAGTGCCCTGCTCAGCAGGCAGCGCCGCCAAATAAAAAACAACAGACAAATCGCTTTTTCTTTTGTTCCTTAAAGCTGCACCACGTCTCATCCACAGCACACTTACGTCTCGATGTAGCTGGAAGGGGTGTGGGAGACACTGTCTAGCCGCTCCTGCAGGGCTGCCAGGACCTGAGGGTTCTGCATCACCTGGTCCGTGAGCGTCTCTGTTCAGAGTTTAAAAAAAAAAAGGCGGGATGCTGTCAGACGTGCCCGCCCCAGAGCAGCCAAGAGCTGGGATCACCAACTCACAACTCAGCCATGCTCACCTACTTTAATTTCTAAATATAGCAAAATGGCTTGTAAAGATATGTTTCGAAAAAGACTTAAAATGTATTTTACAGGCACAGGATATTCCCTGTTAATTGCCTGCATGGGTGGTTAGAACCTACTGAAAGGTACCAAGACTTTTGGGTCTCACCGTGGCTGGTTAAGCCCCAAATCTCCAACCCAGGACACCATCACTTCCTATCACCTTGCCTCCGCTCCCCCAGTCCAACGGTGGGGCCCAGAAGGCAAGCATGGGGTAAACAGACAGATAGACGGTCTCTTGGAGTAGATGCCTACTTGGGCCCCAGCATGCAGTCAGGAAAGCCCACCTCCACCAGTGCCCTGGTGGCCAGATGTCCAAGTGCCCCATGATCCACTGCCACCCACGATATCCTCCTGCCCAAACCCACCTCCTGCACAGGAAGTGTCCTGACCCTTCGAAAAAGGGTCTCCTCTGCCACGCTGCCCATACAGCCCACACTCAAGACACTAGCAGAAAGTGTGTGTCCTCCCACCCCACTCTCACCATGGAGCTGGCAGCGCCTGGTCCACAGCACTGACTCAGAGTCTGCAGGGCCGGTCCCCTCCCCTAGCCACCCAGAGACCCAGACTCAAAGGCAGCCCAGACCCGGCACTGGCAAGCACTCTTTTTAACCAGGAGCGAACACCATCTCGAGGCACCGTGTTGAATGTACGCAAGTGGTACACACGAAACTGGGTCCTACACGCGCCCACACTCATCCCCTCTAGCTCTGGCCACTGCAAGGCCTAGAAACAATACCACCTAGCACCTACATTTTGGTTTTTAACTCTCTCCGCTAATAAGCACAGGGCCCATTCGATAACTGAGAGTGCCTGGGTATGGAGCAAGGGAAGTTCGAGGGAAGGCAGAGGAGCATCCCTCGTGCCACAAAGCTACTCAGAATAGCAGGGACAACTGATGGGGTGTGGAAGACGGATGCAGAGGCCAGCCCAGAGGGCCCCCGCAGGTCAGACAGGACACTTTGCACCCAAAAACGAGTAACAACAGCCACTGATAAATAAGTAACCCGTGTCTCTACAGCAACACTGAAAGGGGGAGGTCTTTAACAGCGGCCACATGTGGCAAGGTTGTCAGATTTAGAACGGCCCCTGCTTTGCACCCACCAGGGTCATTACTGGCTCAGCGAGGATCGTCAGTGGGTGCCGAACCACTGAGTAAGAGTCTTGGAGAACAGGAGAGTCCGGATTATTTAGTAAAAGAACCCTTAGGATGGAGAAGTCTGGCAGACACGGTCCTAAACAGTCATCTAGCCCAGGGCCCGTCCCGGGCCTAACTGCACTTCCCACTGTACCAGGTCGACTGTGTGGTGGTCTTGCGAAGTGTTTACCCTGAATCTAACAAGAAAACCACCAGAGCCACCCCCTCTGTGGACATAGCACACGACAGCCCGCCACGAGGCCTGCTGCCTGAAGGCTAAGAAGGTGGGGGAGTGAGGACTGTCCCACATGGGAGACAGAGAATCAATGCAATGCACGATCGCCACTAGTCCTGGATTTGGGCACGGGGCATGCTGCTGACCTGCTGAGAAAAGGGGAAATGTGAACACGACTGCATGCGCGATCCTGCTCAGGTTAGACTTCTGGGCAGCGGTCATGAGGGCTCAACTCAGTCTTAGAAATTCACACTAAACTGTCTCAGGGGCTCTTTTAGCTGGTATACATGTAACTCGCTTTCAGAGAGTTCAGAGAGAGAAAAGTATAGACAGACTTGAAAACGGAGGGGAGAAAGCACACCCGTGAGTCGATGGGCTAAGGATACTATGGGATGTGGCTCCGCACGGTCAGGGGAAGAGGCAGCACCGATGAAAAGACTGGCCACTGGTCAGTCCACACGGACACGAAGTGACCAGAGTCTGCGTTTCCTATAATAAAAAAATTTCTTCCCCGGCTGGCATGGCTCAGTGGATTGAGCACCAGCCTGTGAACCAAAGGGTCACCGGTCAATTCTGTCAGGGCACAGGCCTGGGTTGCGGGCCAGGTCCCCAGTAGGGGGTGTGTAAGAGGCAACCACACATTGATGTCCACCCCCCCTTTCTGCCTTCTTTCCCCTCTCTAAACATGAATAAAACTTAAAACAAATTACCAATTTTCACTTTAATTAGTCTAACTTTTCTTAAAATCTTTTAACTCTTTGGCACTGTAATAAATGGTTCCAGAGCAAGAGACCCTGCTCTGTGTACAAATGCTCCAACTATCAACCCCCCTTATGCAGGGGACTGACCTGTAGCACTCGCATCTCTCGCAGCCTCCAAAGAATCTGACGGAACTCCATCCGAAAAGCTGAAACAAAGTTAAACAAAAGTATTACTGTAAAGGAAGCTCCAAGGACAAACAGCTAAGGGCATTCTTATCTAACCCCTTAAGGAGGTATCTCAATGCCGACTCCACGTTACATGTGAGAGACTTTGTTATTAAAACACTTGACCATTTAACAACCCCATCATCCCCCTACCCCCTTACCACTCTTCACTATTTTAATTTCCAACCTGGAGCCCTGGCTGGTGTGGCTCAGTGGATTGAGTGTTGGCCTGCAAACCAAAGGGTCACCGGTTTGATTCCCAGCCCTCCTGGTAGAGGACCAGGTCCCCAGCTGGGGGCACACAACAGGCAATCAACTAATGTTTGCCCCTCACACTGATGTTTCTTCTCTTTCTCCTTCCCTTCCTCTCTCTCTAAAAATAAAGAACTAAAACCTACTAAAAAAAAAAAAAAAAAAAAATTCTACCTGTAACCCTCAAAAAAAAAAAAAAGCTCCCGGCTCTGAAACCAAACCCACCAACACGAGAGGACTAATGCTGTACAGGGCTGCTGACCACAGCAAAGCCAACCTCCCTCGGTGGGGGCAGTGCCCACAGCAGCCCTGTGAGCCAGCCGCACAGCTCTGCAAGCAACTTCACCTGACAAGCAGTCTTCGCTCTCAGAGAGGCCCGGACATACTGCCTGCACCCACAGTGCACCATATCAACGCTGCACACCACAGCCCTGTGGGACCCTCGGCACAAGCCACAGGACAGACTGTACCCTGGGCCACAGGGGCACAGAACACGAGGTGGTGTCGGGTCAGTCACAGGGCTTCACCCAGCAGCACTCCAGCCAGAGGAGCAAGAGGACCACTTCCCACCAAGGTTTCAGCCTCAATGACTGAGACGCGTCCCTGTGGGAGCAGCTCTTTAGGGGCTCAAGTACACAGGGGAAGAGGGGAGGGGAAGAGGGGAGAGAAGAGCGCCACTGGCAGAGCATCTAAAATGTTTGTAAAATGAAGCTTATCTGTTGCTCATCAACTGAAACTGAAACTCCAATAAACAAAGTCCATTTGGCTTACCTGTTATCTGCCATCTGAATGTTTTTATCTCCTAGAAATTAAAGAAGAGTTGTAACAATTAACATTGCTGAACATTTACAAAAAAATAAATAAATAAATTGGCAAATGCATTCTTTTACCAGCGTTCCTCACATGGACACAATCTCCTTACTAGGAGGGGCAAGGGGGACTTTCTGGGGTGATGGGAATGATGGAGACAATTAAGTAGGAAGTCATTTACCTGGACGCAAACCCTTGTCAAAACTCATCAAGCTACACACTTAGGATCTGTACACCCCAGTGTGATTACACTTTACTCAAAAAAAGTTCTCTTGTTGGTACTAAAATGACCAGACTTCAGAATAAAAACCACCAATTCTAATTTGCCTTATCTCTATGTTTTAGTAACAGGAATATGTATTTCTGCAAAACTGATTATTTTAGAGCAATTCAAAGCACTCATTGGTGGGTGCACCGTTGTAGGCTTATTTTGCACATTCTTATTTCGACACGGAGAGTGCAGTGTGTACGCGATAACACCTAACACACTCTGTGTGATCCCTCTTTCACAAGACTGGTAGTTTCTCTCCAGCTTAGGCGACTTACATCTACGAACTTTATTAAAGTTAGGTTCTGGAACAAATACTTTTTAAAAGGCACTTGACAATGAAATGTCAAAACCCCATCTAAATGCAGAGACCTTAAATGAAAAATACAATGAAGCCTTCCTCATGGAGGTTCTTCCCGTCACACAGCTAATGCCCCTCAGAGTCTCTCAGAAGGCTTGTTTAGGGCTAACCACCGGTCAGTCTAGTTTGTGAGTACTTGAGTGCCACCCAACCCCCTCAATCACAACGCTTCCAGGTAAAACAAAAACCCTTTGTGTTTAATAAAAATAGCTTCAACCGGAAATAATCTGCAACTGTCCTGTATTTAACTCAACCACATTTTCCTTAGGTAATTTTGTTTCAAAATAAAACACGTGAATTGTTTTTAAAGTTCAAAACACCACATCAATTGTTACACTATCTTTTTCAGGAAACTAAATGAGTTAAGGGAGCAGATAAAAGCCATCCAAACAAAAATAATGCAACAAACACTACAATGGCTGGGCTGGCCATGCCCAGCCAAGTTAGAGCAGGGCCCCATCAGGCTTTCCAGGGTCCCCACACCTCCCCCACTCCAGCCCCCCCCCCCAGGAACGCTAGTCCCCACACCTCCCGGCCCCGCTCCCCATGCTTACTCCCAGCTCACGTTGCCCTGCAGGCTGCCAGGATGCGCAGAGACCTGCAGTCACAGGTTCCCAAGCACATGGTCGGCTCTTTCATGTTATAATTGTGGAGTATAAGACAATCTGATGTGCATGAAGTAAATACACTTCCCACTGACCAGCCACTAAACACCGAGGGTTCCCCCTCTGATGATGTCTATGTCACCCCTTCAGGTCACTCTTATTTACAACAGCAGCAGGACTGCTGGGTCGGAGGTATGGGTATTTACACACCAGCCCCAGCTACGAACTGGCCACCTAATTAACACTCTCCACAGTCTAACCCAGAGTCCCCAAAGCCCCGGGCTGTGGACCAGTACCAGGCTATGGCCTGTTAGGACCCCAGCTACACAGGTCAACAGCAGCGAAGAAGCTTCCCTCAAAGCCTCCTGTACCCCTACACCCCCGTCCGTGGGAAACTTGTCTTCCCAGAAACCAGTCCAGGTGCCACAAAGGCGGGGCCACTGTCTCACACACCCACCAGCAGCCCCTCCCCAGCCCCCCCTCAACACTGACTGCTAGGAGAAGGTGCTGCTCTCTTGGGGCAACGTCACTGCCAGCTTAACGGAGGGACTCCGGAGTTCACCACCCAACCAACAACCATCAAGCCACACCACTAATCCCACTGCCACCTGTGCCAGCAAGGTGCCTCCGTAACAGCTCCTGCCTACACTCTACACTCTCAGCAGCTTGCCTGAGGAGGGAGTGCCCCCAGAGCACAGGGGAGGACACGGAGGCTGGGAAAGAGGAGCCACTGCAGCCAAGGCCACCTGGCCAGTAAGACACAAACGTGGGTTTCTGCCAATCTAAAATAATGGTGAAAGGAGGTGAGCTAACTCTCCCAGAGACAGAGTGTATTCGAGAACAACAGAAGAGCTGCAGTTTGGGACAGGCAACTAGGTTAGAACCACTGCTTTTTTTTTTTTTTTTTTTTTTTTTTGGTAAGACTTTATATTTTATCTATTTGTTTTCAAACAAAGAAAGGGAGGGGGAAATACAGGGAGAAAAACATCAATGTGTGGTTACCTCTCACACGCCACCCCACCCCCTGACCCAGGACCTGGCCTGCAACCCAGGCATGTGCCCTGACTGGGAATTGAACTGGTGACCCTTTGGTTCGCAGGCCGATGCTCAATCCACTGAGCCATACCTGCCAGAGCACGGAACGCTGCTTTTATGGGCAAAGTGCAAGAGGGAACACCCAAGCAGGGGCCATGCAGCAAGTCCACTGGCTCACAGGTGGGGAGAGGTTCAGAGCGGCGCTCATTGGTCAGAGGATGTCTCCATCTTCTGTAAACCAGGCACTCACAAGACACCAGTCTCTGGTCTAAGTTTCATCTTTCCGAGTATGCATGTGTGAGATCCTCAATTTCACACCTCCGCTCCACTTTAGACTAAAATCCGCACATTTCACACCCAGACCCTCCTGACCTTCCCCTGCCACCAACATCCACCTGCTCCACTCAGGACCAGGCCAGGACCCTGCAGGTCAGCGGCATCCCAAGGTACCCACTGCTGAGAAGCAGCATGCAAACACTCCTCCCAGCCCGGACCGCAGGTGGTCCAGGGCCCGAAGCAGCATCTGGCACAGCAAGTATTGCTAAACAACTGGGCACCTACAGCCAGTCCCAGGCCAGAGGCCTGCTCGCCTTCCCTTGTGCTGACACAGCTCTGGTCCAGCGGACCTCCAGTGCCACGGTCCACTGATCAGTGTCCATATGCATGAGGGCACGTGCTATTTCTCCACCCCACTGTTGGTGACACTATGGCAAAAGTTCAATTAAGCCACACACAACACTCTCAAAAATCAATCAAAAAGCTAAATCAAGGAGAGAGAAAAAACAAGAGACTGAGTTTAAGAAGAGGAAAAACAGGAGCAAGCCCAGCACCCACTGTCTGGAGCAAAGCAGACCCACAACAAACAACCTGGTTGTGACCTGGGTTTCAGTCCCGTCCCCATGATCTCTTGGGTGTGTGGTCTCGGGTCAACGCCCATGAACTAAAGATGGAACCACACACGTAACGTGCTGTGCCCAGTCCACGGCCCATCCTGGTCTCTTGCCACGCTCTTAGCTGCAACATGCTCACACAGCGTCACGTCTATCGCTTCATGTGAAACCAACCAACCGGCTTAACACTGCTCCCTTTACCTAAGGAAAAATAATGTAGGGGTGACATTACAAACAAGACACAGTTCTCTTAGTCAAGTTTCAGCAACACAGGGGTGGAGTGGGAGATGAAAAAGGCAATCAAGTTAAAATATGAAAGGGATACTATGCAAAAGAATATTCTAAAATTTCCAAAGGAGGCAGAAGGAGGCTTCCTCAAGAGCCTACAGTTCTAAGTGTGCACTGGCACACACACGTGCATGACTGCACAGATGCACACTTTGCTTTCTTTTATACAGGTTAACTCACAATCCTACTTACAGTTAATCCTACTTACTTTGCCCAAACAATAAACCTCTTTTCACGGGGAAAATTTTTTAATTTTTGCAGCAAATTATCCAACATAACGTTAAATTCTTAATTTTAAACTGAAAACATCTAGTCTACAGCTTAGAGTAATCATATTACTTCAAACTGGGCCACTTTTGAAAGAAGCCGTGAACTGAGAATATAACCAAAATGTTTATGCCTTTATCACGTCTCAAGTCAAAGGTCCTCAATGCCATGAGGTAAGTGAATGATGAACTTCAATGGAATCGATGTTTCCTGAGAATGGAGAATCCCGTTAGAGTCTGTAATTCTGAATAATTACGTGGGGTCACGCAAACCCTGCAGCACCACCTCCAGGTTCAGTGTGAAGGACAGCACGCTCACCCTGGCAACCTGAGCAGTCTCGTCAGCCCCCAGGGCCAGATTCAAACCTCCAGCAGCACTGCCCAGGTCAGCTGAGGACCACGTCGGAAGGAGCAGCCACCTATTCTAAGGAGGAGCCAGGATCCCTCCATAGGACATCCCACGCCTCCACCCAGAAAACCTGGCCAATCCACATGCCCTGGGACAGCCCCAACCTCATGTGTATTGCTCTCACCAGTAGATTCTTTATCTGATCCATCACCACATTCCTTAGCATTAGAAGATAATTGGGTGGAAATCAATATGCCAGAAGGTAAATGAAAACAAGTGTAAAAAACCAAATCACTCAAACAAGTTTCCAAAGCAATGGTAAACATTCTTGCTGAACAGCACACCCTTCACTTGCACCTGTGATCTCTTGCCAACCAACCAAAGAGGGGCCCAGGTTCTAGACTCACTCATACAGTCTTGAAACTAAGTTCACACTGACTTCAATCATATGTAACAACTGATAATCTAATGCATACCTGCCTCCTTCTTTAGGCATTTATCAAAAATTTTAATTTAGCCCTGGCTGGTGTGGCTCAGTGGATTGAGCACCAGCCTGTGAACCAAAAGATCACAAGTTTGATTCCCAGTCAGGTCACATGCCTGGGTTGTGGGCCAGGTCCCCAGCAGGGGTGAGTGAGAGGCAACCACACACTGATGTTTCTCTCTCTCCCTTCTCTCTCTAAAAATAAATAATAAATAAAACTTTTTTTTAATTGTAATTTAAAAAAAGTCACATGCATGTTTACAGATAAACTAAGACTGGCAACTTGTTAGTCAATGCGGCCATGTGCTGGGTGTGAGAGAGCACTAGTTTTCTTCATACGGAACCACTGCTCACCACGGGTTACGGAAAGAATGGATGATCGGTTATGCCTGCCTTACCCCTGAAGTACAAGCCCCACTAGGGCAGGGACCTGGGTACTTGCTCAGCACAGCAACTTCTGTGCCCTGCACGGGCCTTGACAGGGTCTGTGGCCAGCCAGGCAGTTGCTCACAGCCTCACTCATCTGCTCGCCCGCTCACTGACACCGAGTGACAGCCTGTGTGCTGCCTGTGTGCGGCCAGGCTCCTCCCACACAGTTTTAAGACACAGAGGAGGCCAAACCCGCTTTCAAGACTGAGCTGCCACCAGACAAGAATGGGCAGTCTTTTCAGAAACCCGCTAAAGGACAAGCCTTGTTTTAAGGAAGAAATCAAGAATTTATTTCCTTTCCTTAACCAAAATGCTATTTTTACTGAAGGCACAACAGATCTTCATTGGCTGTAGCTCCAACTTCCTCTTCTGCTCCCTGCAACTCACTAGGACACGACTGATAAGGCAAATGTTTCAAGTTTTCCTTAATACAGACAGGAGTTCAAGACCTTCCCGCCTGTCTGCACGGCGTTTCCCTCTCCACCCTATTTAAAAACTGCAACCCCAATCCCTATGACCTCTCTCTGCTTTTCCTCTCAAAAGCACCTACACCGTCCAACCTGTCTCTCACTGTGGAGAGGAAGGTCTTCCGCCTTGTGGCATGACAGCTCAGCGCCTAGAACTAGCACATGGACGTGCTTGGGACTGCCTACTTCACTGTAACCAGAGAAACAAGGAATGTTTTAAATCAGAATACAACCACATTCTTATAACCTGTTCACATAACTGCTTAAGGTGTAGAGATGGCGTTTCTACCATAAAGCTATTGAAGAAACCTCATCTTGTTTCTGCGTTTTTCAGGCTTTGGGGGGATTATAGTAATAAAAGGCATGGACTAGAAGCACACTTTAGCTACAGCAGCTGACAGAGCATCCTTGTAAGAAGAAATGTAAGGCCACAGTTTTCTTACTGCAAAAATGCACTGCCTCTCCAGCTACTAAATAAATGCTCATGACACTTCAAGTTCAATGGCAAACAGTACAGTGGCCCTGCTTTCTTGGAGGGCAGGGCAGAAGACCAGTGGCCATCAGATGAAAAATTTAAAAATCTACACCACCACGAACTACTTCTTATCAACATGTACACAACAGTCCGACACAAAGTTTCCACTCCCCATCCCAAGGGTTTCCTGGTTACTGTGGGTGAGCTCGTGGACCCGTCTCACAGCTGCAGTGCGGGGAGGCCAGTCAAAGTGAGCAAAGGCCCCCCCACGAGCGATTTCCTGCAGCCAGTCCCCTCCAGCTGCTCACTGCTACTAAAGTCGTCCCGCTGGAACGTCAGCCCTTTGCACCGGATGCCTGCAAACACTTCACCTCGCCGCGGCCGCACTTCACGCGCACGCCAGCAGTGGGCGCCCGCGCATCCGCTCCACGTGCAGCCAGATTCCACCTACTCCGCGCAGCTGAGTCTCACAACCCAACTCAAAGTACTTAATCTCTACAAAATTATGACCTCCCCCTACAGAGAAAATCTCGAAACTCAAAATTCCACAGAAGAGCCTGATGATCTAAACGGCCAATTCCCAAACTACATTTTTAGAGGCCAAACCACCCTCAAAGTACTGTTTTTAGAATTCTGTTTACTGAGGCTGTCAAACCAAAAATGATACAACCAGTTACTGAAAATAACTTGTGTAATTTCTCCAATCACTGTTCTCCACTTGTTTTGAAAAACAACACAAAATTCAGAAAAGTGTTTAGATGTTATGATGCAGAGGCACAGGTAATTAACAGACACTCGACGGGAGGCGGCAAACCCACGTGCAGCGATAGGTATTTAAGCCAGCACTACAGCGTTGAAATAATTATTACCTCATACGACTATAAATAATTATTTGGAGAACAATTACTGTCATCACCTTGAAAAGAGACCTTAAAATCCTAGTGAAAACGTCCCTAAGGAACCTTGGGAAGGTCGCAATTCCCACACCTACTTTATTAAAGAATGAGGCCCTTCTGCCCCTCTAGTTCTTCAACAAACTGGGTTTTGAAACTTCATTTGTATTAACCAAAAGGTTTCATCTGCACTGATGTTTTCAAATCTCACAACAGGACAAATGGCCCTCAAAGAAGAAACAACTGTTCTTGTCCCCAAACCAGCAAACAGCCCACAAGCGGAGAAGACTCGTTTTGGGGGGCTTCCGTCTCCGGCACGGCCGGCCCTGCAAAGGGGACCCCCACGCGCCTCCGCTGAACCTCCGGAGGAGGCCCCAGCCCCGCCCCCGCCCGCCAAGGTCCGCAACCATTCCCAGAACCCACGCGGGGACGTTTAGCGGAACCACAGGAGGACGAGCTGGACACGACCAATCTACTCAGGCACTCGCGCACCGGCTGCGGCGCGTTCACGAGCGAACACAACTCGACGGGAAAACTTTCATCCCCTCTGGACGGAGAGGCCGAGCTCCGCTGCCGGCGGGCCCCCCCCCCACCCCGCCTCCGGGACAAGCGGTCCTCCCGGGCGGGGGCGCGACAGCACCCGCCGGCCAGCCGCCGGGCGCCTCGGAAAAGCTGGCGCGCGCCCGGACAGGCGCCGCCCCAGGTGTGCACGGTTACGGTCGCAGAGAGGCAGCGACCCCCCGGAACAGGCGTCTGCCCTGCCAGGCCAACCACGCACTCTTAAGCACCTGAACGAGAGAACCTCCACTAGCCCGATTTTACCGGGCCGCACAGGACGGCGGAGCCGGAGGCGCAGAGACCCGGCCGGGAGGGACCCGCACGGGAGCCACGCGGTCCGCACGGTCCCCGAGGGCTGCTGCAGCCACCTCCGAACCGGAAGACTCGCAGAAAACTTTCCTTTACGGAACGTTCTCGGGCGACTCCCTCCGCCTCTGGGGAAGGCGCTACTTCTGTCTCCGGGGGACTGGAGGTGGCGGCACAACAGCCCCGCGGACCCGCCGGCCAGCGCCACGAGCCCGCCCTACGGGGGCCCTTTCTCCGCGGCCCCCGACCGCAACTAGGAGGCACGCGCGGGCTATCTTCTTGTAAACAGACCAACCCCCGCCCGACGGACGTCCGGAGCCGAGCCGCCGAGGTCGCGCCCGGCTCCCGCCCCCACCTCCGGGACAGCGCCAGCTCCGAAAACAAAGGCCCGCAGGCGACTCCGCGCTCCCCCTCGAGCGGAGGCCAACCCGCCGGCCCCGGCTCACTCGAGCGGCACAGAAGGGACTCGGCCAGCGACCTTAACCTTCCCGGGGACGCCGCGCGCGAACAAAGCTGCTCCTGACCTTCAGGGCCGCGCCGGGGGCGGGCGGAGCGGGGAGGGACACTCGTCGCCCGCCGGGCCTCACCGCGAGCCCGCCGCCGCCGTCTGCCCGGCCTCGCCGGGGGCCCGCCGCCGCCGTTCCCGGTTCCGCCCTTGCCGCCGCGGCCTCCGGAGGTGTCCCCCAGTCCCCGACCCCTGGTCCCGCCGGCCACCCCAGGGCGCCGTCACCCGGCTGAGATCCCGTGTCCGTACCTCACGCCTCCTGCGGCAGTGGCGGCGGCAGTGGCTTCGCTCGCTCCTGGGACTGCGCCGCCGTGGCCGCCAACAACGCTGTTTCCCATTGGCCGAGCCCTCTGACTCCGCCCTCCCCGAGGAAGGTGGGCTGCGATTGGGCTGGTTCGGCGCAAGTCAACTACGCTTCGGCGCCGCGGGCGACGACCAATCAGAGGCTCGCCGCGCTCATACGCCGGCGCCGAATGCAAATCTAGTGAGCTACGCCAGCAGAGGCGCGTGCTCGGCCTCCCAAGATCCCTCCGCCTCTTTAAGAGGCGGGGGCGCGTAGAGTCCACGTGGAGCGCAAGCCTCTCGAACGTCCTTTTTCCGGTCCCGCGTGGGACCCCACGCCCTTCCCACCCTTCCACTTCGGCTCCACCCCAGTAACGCGCCGCGCTAGCTCAACGGGCTTCTCCTGTCTCCACGACTGCGCCCGTGGGGTCTTCTCTCACCCCCGACATCCCACGCACGCAGGGTCTCCCACCGGGCAGCGCCAGCCCCGCGCCGCTCAGCGTCCGCGCCTGGCGCCGGCCTGGGTGAACCCCTGCGGGCCAGGGGGCCCCCGATACGGGCGGGCGCAGGTGCCGCCGGGGTACGGGCGACCTCACGGTGTGTAGAAGAGCGCTGAACTAAGAACACCTGAAGTGGGGTGACAGTTGGGTTGGAAAACCGCATCCCCAGGCTGCGGCTTCTGAGGGCTCGTTTCCACGCTCTCTCTGAAACTGGGGCCTTCCTTTTTGTTCATTTTTTCAGAAACTTTCCTTTGCGTGGAGTTGGCTTTGAAACAGTTTCTAATTTCCACCAAAGGGGTTCCTGTCCTGTGGTATTTAGGGAGTGGGTGTGAAAGAATACGGAGGCACCTGGTCGAGGGGTTCAAGGACATAAGGTCAAGGTGGCCAGGGGGCCCCAGGGCATGACACACACACCTCTGAGCCTCACTGCCAGTGCAGCTGTATATGACTCCTACTTGCCTTACTTGGATCTTAGGATTTTTCTGTAATGACTGTGCTTCGCTATAAGGCTGGATGAGGCAGAGCTGGGGGGAAAGAAAGTATTTTCAAGTTGGAAGGTCTCTCCTATTTAATAAATGCTCAAATCCCTGGAGGAATCTGTCTCTGCTCAGACGTTGGGGGTTGGTGCAGTTGGCATGGGGCTGGTGGAGCCCCTGTGGGAGCTGCACACCCCTGACTAGTGGCACTTGGGAGGTCCCCCGGGGTGGGCAGAAAGCTGGGCCTCGTCCTTGGGGCATCCAATGAGGGTGGTGGACTGACTGTGGCAGTGGGGCTTTGCCTGGGTCATGTGGCTGCCCACCTCCCCAGGGAACTGGCAGGAAGGTGGGTGGCGGAGTCCATGCAGGCCTATCTGTGTCAGTGTTGAGAACGCTGTTTTAATTCCCACAGCGAAGTGCCACAAAACGGGGCCTTAGCACAAGAGATGCAGATTCTCACCGGCCCAGAGGCTAAGACAGAAACCTGAGGTGTTGCAGGGTTGGGCTCCTGCAGAAGGCCCCAGGGGAGAGTCCTTCCAGCATCTTCCAGCTTCTGGAGCCCCAGCCATGCTGGCAGCCACATCCCCCCCCCCCAGTGTGGGCCACAGTCTTCAAGTGGCCTTGTGTCTGTTTCCCTGTGTCTTGAGGACATCCCAGTCACTGCATTGGCACACATCCTAATGGCCTCGTTTTAACACCTGCAAAGACCCGGTCTCCCAATGCCCAGCACACAGGTGCTGGGGGTGAGGGCTGCACCCATCCCTAGAGGCCACTGTCCAGCACCGGGCAGTCAGGTGTCCTGGCCAGCAGGCCACACAGTGGTGAAGAGCATGAGGGTGCAAGTACCTCTGGGCTGGCCCCGGGACCCAGACCCCTGCTGTACCAACCCTAGAAGGGTGGCCCTGGCCAAGAGCCTGTGCCTCCATCTCCCCACCTGCAACCTAGGGGCACTTGAGGGCCTGCTTAGTGGGGCTGGGGGAGAGTTAGGACAGCCCTGGGCCAGCAGCCAGTTTGGTGCAGGTGTCAGCTGTTGTGACCTCCCCACCAGCACAGTGAGGGGAGGGGACTAAATGCCTGAGGACACAGGTTGCAGAGGGGGTCTTAGAGCTGAAACCCAGGCCTGTCGTTTAGTCCCTGTCCCCCAAGCCTCAGAAGTCTGTCCCATGTGCAGCTCAGCCTGCATCCTACCCCAGGTGACACCTCGTCCGCACCAGCCCTGGCTCTCAAGATGACTGGTAGCAGCCACCACGGGGCCTGTACACTGAGTCCAGGGCCACTGTGGGCCAGAGGGCTAACTGCTGGGTCCACCTGTGGCCCAGACACCACCTGCAGAGAGGCCAGACTTGGGAAGATAGAGCCCACACCTTCTGGCCTGCCCCTTTGCGGATCTTATGGGTTTGGCAGGTGATGCCCACCAGCAGCAGCAGCCCCACTGCCTGCTGGGGGCTGTGGGCTCCTGGTGTCTGGGACTTTGTGTATGAAGGCGCCACCCCACCCTGGACCACAGGCTTTTGGGGACCTGCTGAGCAGCTACTCCAGAGCCCCATGCAACAAAGCTGGTCCCCATTTTGCATGACGCCTGGAAGGCAGGAGCAGGCTCCTGTCCACCCTCAACACACTTTCACTCTGAACAGTGTCTTTGCCTCTGCCCCAGGTCCTTCCACACACACCAAGCTTCGCTGAGGCCAGGGCCTCATCTTCCTCAGTGTCTCCCAGTCTCTCCATGGCTGCAGTCCTTTCTGATTATCCCAGCAGCAGGGGCACCAGCAGACAGGTCTCTGCTGGGCTGGGCTCCTGCTTAGCTGGGAGCCCCTGTCCTTCACAAGCTAAGGCCCTTTGTTTCCGTGGTTTGAGGTCATAGCCCATTCTCTTGCTTGGGGGGTGTCCCCTGCCACCCCCATCCTCCACACCGCCCACCAGCATGCAGGCCAGCTTTGACCAAGCCACTCTGCTGCTCCATACCCTTACATAGCCCCCTCCTGCCCACCCAAGTTCAGCAGGGGGCAGGTGGGGCAGATAGGGTTGCCGGCAAGCCTGAAAGATGGTGAGGCTAAGTGAAGCCAGGGCCGAGCAGCACTAGGATCAGAACCCAGGGGCAGGGGCAGTCCCCAAGGCCTCTGGCCACCATGGGTTTCATCTTCTCAGCATCTTCACTGCCCACTGGCCACAGTCCCTGGTGCGTGTCCTCTGCAGCCCCCCAGCTGGCTGGGGCATCCAGCTGCCCTGCCCTTGCTCACTGCTCCTTGGCTGGCCTCCCTCAGCAGCTGCCCCTAGACTGAGCTCAGGAGGACAGGCGCGGCCTCCTCCCCACTCCGAGGGGACTGTGCCTCATCTCAGTGTCAGTGAATGATGGCACCGCCCCAGCCCATCAGTGTCCTGGGTGGACCTCATCATCCACACCCCCAGAGGAGGAAATGGAAACCCAGGATGGGTAACTTCCTGAGCCCCACAGCTTACAAACAGCCAGACGCAGCCAACTGGCCTGCAGGGTAGCAGCTTGCTGAGCAGCTTCCAGAGCTGGCAGAAGAGAGGGGGCCCCCCTAACGTCCCTCCACTGGGTGGCAGCACCCTGATTATGAGGCAGTCACAAAACGGGCACATGGAGATGCGCAGGACAGAGCTGACTGGCAGAAGGCTGATGCATGGAAACATCTCCGGTGTTCTATGCAGGACATACAACCCTGAGTGGATGTGCAAACATTGCACCCTCAGAAGGGAGAAGTGCAGAGGTGTCCCCAAACTGTGACAGGCTCTCAGATGGCCTTGCAGGGACACTTTGTCTCTATCCCAGGAGTTTTGTGCATGATTTGATTTTTCAGTAATGAAGCTGATATTTTTAGAGTGCAAACACTGAAGATTTCTCTTCGGAAGCAGGATGACAAGCCTGGCTCCTCTCTGGGAAGAGGCTTCACACACACGGAAACACCTTTCACAGGTGAACTGATATCATACAGTGACAGAAACTTCCACCCTGCCTCCTTCCAGAGTCTGCCCTGCCTGCTGGGGTGCAGTGGGGGTCACTCCACCCCCAGCTTCCTGGCAGCCACTAATGTGCCCATCCCGTTATGGAATGCTGAAAATGTGGCCTAAACGCAATCACACAGCACATGCCTGAGAGGTTGGCGCTTCACGTGGCCCAGAGCCATCCAACCTGGCCAGGGGCTGTGTCACCCGTTTGTCCCTGTCCTTGTGTCCCAACCCCATTTGTCTGAAAGCTTCCCTTCTGGGCACCCAATGGTCCAGGGTCCTGTACTTCTGCTGCAGGCCCACACCGGGTTGGCTCTCAAGAGGAGCAGGTGGGACCTGGCTGTGCAGGGACTCGAGGTGACCACGGCCATCCCATCTCCATGGCCAGGAAATGCCTATGGTTCAAACATCGAGTGCCAGTGCACGTGGTTTTACCAGTTCATGTGTGATGGTGCAGCAGTTCTCCTCAAGGTCTCCGATTTTATGCTCAGAACAGGCCCCACTAAAGACGCACAGCACAGGGGCAAGCTCTTTGAAGGAGCCCTTTCTCAGTGACTTCACATCTCTGCAGCAGATGGCACTTTTGAAACAGTGGCAGTGGTGTGTCTGGGCCCTCGCCACTCCCCTCCCATGAGGGGACTCCACACCGTCCCCTTGAGCATGGGGGTACCTCCCAGAGGACCCTGGAAGTCTGGCACTGTGACTTTGGGGCCCAGATCCCCCCACAGGGCATGTAATGGGTATCTCTAGGGACAGACACCCCTGGAGCCACAGGCCACCCCTGAGGGCGGGGGGCAGGCTGGAGGCCACCCCCAGGCAGCCCCAGGGCTCAGCGCCATGTGCAGACCACCTGGGTGGGAGTGGCTGACTGGTGTGGCCAGTCGGCCTGAACATGACTGTGTTGTTCCAGCCACGACGGTTCTGGTGGCTTGTCATGTTGCAGGAGGTGGCTGGAACAAGTCTGTATTGCTGTTTGGGGGCCTGCTTTTCTTACTGGTTCACACCAAGCCCGTCCCACTGCCTCCCAGCCACTGTGCCCACCCTGTGACTGTGGGTGCTCCCAAGTGGCACTTAGTGCTGGGGGACAGACATGTCACGTCACACTGCACAGCTGCGTCTCCTGGAGAGCACCCTGCTGGCAGGGCTGCAGTGGCCAAGGACACGGGGCCCTGCCACGCTCGTCCGCAGGGCTGTTGCCACTCCAACACCCGTGACCTGGATAGCCACCCCACCTGGATGATGTGACTGTCTGTCCCAGGGGAGCCAACTCAAGGCTCAGCCAGCTCCCTCTTCGGTGGGAGCTCCCTCATCAGCATGGCTAAGCCTGCTGCAGCCCAGGGGGGTCACTCCTAGCCCTAGTGAGCAAGAACTCTTGAGCAACTAGTGAGGGCCTGGTGACCCTGGCTGCCCTGCTGTGTGCAGACCGCCCCCTTCTGGACCCAGGACCCACTGCCGCCGTGACTGGTGTGCTGAGCAGTGGCCAGGGCCCACCTGCTCAGCTGGCCATGGGCAGTGACCCGAGGCCTGTGGCGGTCGCAGACTGCAGCGTGTTTACTCCTCACGACAGGAGGCCACCCGAGCTGGCTTGGTGTGGGGTGTCTGTGGGTCTGGTGGGCCTGAGCCGCCTTTTCCTGTTCCAGGCCTCCCCAGGGGCCCACACAGCCATCAGCTGACAGCAACCTGCCAGGGTGGAAGGGTGGGGCACAGGACTCCTTGGAGGGCTGAGGCAGCTCAGCTGAGGGGCCCCTAGGTGGCAACCTGCTGAGCAAGCGGCCGCTGGCCCCCGTGCTGAGTGTGGTAAAGGCAGAGAGAGCGGTGGCCTCGCCGTGGGGAAGACTTTATTACCACTGTCCCTGAGCCAGGGGAGGCACAGCCCTGTGAACAGACTCCAGGGCCGAGGGCCTGTGAACACACTCGGAGCACGGGCACTACCCCTGCTGGTGTAGGGGGTGCAAGGTCAAGGCTCAGGCCGCACGCTTGGCCCCCGGCCCTGGTCACTGGAGGCTCCCGTTCTGAACCATCTGCAGGTACTCCGTGTGCAGCTTCTCCTGAGCTTCCAAGAGCTTCCTCAGCTTCTTGGCTTGTCCTTTGCTCAGCTCCTTGCCATCTACGTCGTGTGTGGGCAGGCCCTGGAGCGGCGAGAGCACAGACCCCTCCGAGCCCAGGCTCCTGGCCCAGCGTGGCTGCAGGGCGCCTGCTGACAGCGACGCACTGGGCCCAGTACGCAGGTTCGCACACCCATCCCAGATGCTGAGACCAGCCAGGCTGGGGCTGCCTCCTGCCTGGGGTGAGGGCCATGCCCCCAGCAGTCCTGACGCGGCCGGCTCAGCAGCGTGGAGCAAGGGTGCCCGGGCCCCTCAGGGGCCTAAGGATCTAAGGCAAAGCGAATGGCTGAATGAAGAGCCTGGGCAGTGGGCACGTCTGGCCAGCTTGGGAGGGAAAGACCTGCAATTCACAGGCAGTCGTGCTCCGCTCGGCTGCGGTGGTGGAGGGAGGTGGCCCCGGGTGCCCTGGGCTGCAGGCGCTGGGCCTAAAACAGGCGCCCGAGGACACTGCCTCCCTTCCAGCTGCTCCCCAGACAGAAAGTCTGCTCCCCAAGGTAACAGGTGCTGTCACCCAATTTAATGGGTCTCACACAGCTCTGAAAAGAAAAGGGTCCTTACGTTTTCATCAAACCTGGAGTATTTGTCCCGTTCCAACAAGAACAGCTCACTGGGTGGGATCCTCATCTTGGCCAGCTTGGCCGCCTGGGGCATAGACCTGCGGTCAGTGCCATGGAGCCCACGTGGCCCCCCAGACCGCACACCCTCTCCCAGCCCAGCCCAGCCCCGCCCCTGGACTCAAAGGCTGTACCATGGACAAAGGGAGTGAGGGGACAACTGAGGCCTGAGTGGGTGCTTTCCTGTGGGGACACTGGGCTGCTCCCAACGGGTGAAGTCTACAGATGTCGCCTGGGACTTGCGCCGAGCACAGGGCAGCTCCCTTGGGGGGCTGCTGTCCCACCAGGTGTGCGAGGCATGTGAGGAGGGCCTAGGAGGGCGCCTCGGGGGATGGAGGCACAGAGAGCAGAGGGCCCAGGGCTGAACCCTCACACACACGTGTTACCTCTTGTTCTTGCTTTTTCCTGGCCGCCTCCTCTTTCTTCTTCCTCCTTTCCTCCTCGACCTAGGAGACAGAGCACAGTGCCCTGACCAGGTCTGCCCCAGGCACCCCTCTGGGTGGGAGGTGGGACAAACAAGGACCTTGCTGTGCCCAGGGGCAAGGCCCAGCCAGCCCAGTTGCATAAAGATGAGCCAGCATGCGAGGATGGGCTCAAACAGTGCCTTAGGCCCCTGCTCTGCGCAAA
Organism: Anoura caudifer; assembly: GCA_004027475.1. Classification (NCBI taxonomy): domain Eukaryota; kingdom Metazoa; phylum Chordata; class Mammalia; order Chiroptera; family Phyllostomidae; genus Anoura; species Anoura caudifer. The sequence goes on along the minus strand of PVKU01000660.1, from coordinate 75,986 downwards.
CGGCGCACACTGGGAGACCCAGCGCACAACTGGAAGGAGAGCTGGCCAGGGAGGGGCGTTGTCAGGGGCAACCAGAGGCAGCATGGCAAGGGCCTGGGGCAGAGACAGGAAGACAGAGGCCGGCAGGGGGCAGGGTTGGAGAGCCCAGGGACTAGGTAAGGAGCCTGGGTTAATTCCTGGGTGGTGGGGGAGGGGGTGTGGCAGGAGTGGCTGGAGGTCCACTTCCCAACTGGCAGGCAGGCCAGGCAGGTGAGCAGAGCAGGCCCTGGAAGGAGGGGTGGGACTGGGAGCCTTGGGCCTGGGTGTGGGCCAGGAGCCGGCAGGGCTGGGGGCTGGTCGGGGCGGGGAGGGGTGTGTGTGCCAAGGTTGCCTCGGACATTCGTCCTGCGCCACTTCGTGAACAGACAGGCGGTCACCAATAGGAAGCAGAGACTGGATTGGGGAGTCGGAACCACATGCTCCCTCTCGGACACCTTGGGTTTTGGGTGCTTCCTGACAGGGCAGGGCTCTCAGGTAAACATCTGGACAGGGGAATCGGGGCACAGGCGTGCTTGGGACTAGGGAGAGTCCTGAGAGAGCCAACAAGAGCTGTGGCTGCGGGTGGAGATGGGCCTGCTGGGTGGGAAGGGGCTGGCGGGACGGCTGCAGCTGGAAAACTGGGGGGCTCCACTCTCCCCGGAACAGGGTGTGCTTGTTTATCTCCTGGGGGGGTGTCTGGGGTGTGGTGACAAGGTGCCAGAGAGGCCTGGAGACGCTAGGGCTTCGGGTGCTCCCACCGCCTGCAGCTGTATCACCCGGAAGGGGGCCACATCCCAGGGACTTCCTTGGGTTGTCGAGCTACTGGCAGGAAGGCTCGGCCGCCAAGGGGCGCTCCCCCCAAGGCCTGGGGCCCTGCGAGGGCCTGCAGGGACAGGCACGTGGCGGGGTGGGCAGAGAGAGTGCAGGAGCTGTGTGCGTGCTTCTTAGGAGGCATAGCCCTCGGGCCCACGTCCCCTCTGTGGCAGGGTCCCCGCAGGCCTCACGCTGTGGTGCCCAGGGAGAGGTAAGACCCCAACACGAAACTGGGGTGACTAAACGTGACAGAAATGGGGGTGGTCACATGGGCAGACCCCAGCCCCTCGACCCTTCCAGCACAGGGGCTATGCAGGAGCTCACAGGCCGCACTCAGTCCAGAACGTCCCCAGCACCCCAGCCCCGCACTCATTCGGCTCCCACCAAGCTCCTCTCCGGCTCACACCTCGGGGAGGGCGGGCTCCACCCAGGTGACACAGGAGCCACCACCTCGGGCAGGAGCAGGGAGTGACCGAGCACGTCGGCTCCACAGTTGACTCAAAGTGACTAACCTTCCCTGGAAGCCTGGGAGTTGGTTTATAAAAAGAGGTCATTAGAAGGTAAGCTCTGCTGTTGTTACCAAATTGCCAAGTAGTAACCTATCTTGTTAATTTCTCCTTCTGACATTTACAAACCCTGGGATTTTAATACAAGTATAAAACCAACTCTAGCCCTGGCCAGGTGGCTCAGTTGGGTGAGCAATGTCCCATGTGGCACAAGGTCACGAGTTCAATTCCTGGTCAGGGCACATGCCTGGGTCATGGATTCGACCCTGGTGGGTGGAACGTGCAAGAGGCAACAGATTGGTGTTTCTCTTCTCTCTCCTCAAAATCAATAAATGTATTCTCAAGTATCATATCAAAACACAGCAAAACAAACAAACAAAAAACCTCAAAACCAAACCTTTACAAGGTAAAGCCCACACGCCCTGGTGGCTTTCCCATGCTCGGTAACCACTGGTGCAGGCCAGGCCAGCTGTGCTCACCCTTCTCTTCCCTTCTCTCTCTCTCAGCAAGGTTTCTCTGTCCACCAGCTTGACCACAGTTGGCAGTCCTAAAAACAAGCAAGCATCCAGGAGGCAGGCTGCGGCCTGGTGCCTGTCCGTACATCCGGCCTCCCTTCTGGCCCCCCAGGAGCGCACCTGGCTCAGCACACCTTCCACCCCAGCTGCTGTGCCCAAGGGCCCCTGAGGGAAAGCAAGGTGGGGCCCCTTTCTCACTGCTCCTGACAGAAAACCCAGAAATCATCAAGTGAGACGCATCGTCTGAATCTTTAAAACCTGATAACTTCCTTTCCAAAGCCAAAAGAAGCTGTGACCCTCACTGACCATTGTGTGACACAGGCTGTCTCCTAAGTGACAGGTCCTAAGAAAAGGTGGCCAGGGGTCCAGCATGAGCAATGGCCATAGGGCTGTAGGAGGGGACACCATGACACTTTCCAACAGAGGAGGCGCTGGTGAGGACTCAGAAGATGAAGGTGTGGGGCCACCCCCCACAGCGAGCTGGGGCCCCGCCCTGGGACTCTAACACAGAACAAACACGGCAGCCTGGGACCCTACGCTGGGACCTCCTCCTGCCGCTAGCATCCCTCCCACCTCCCTGCCTGTCTCGGTGAACGCTCCTCGCCGCGAGCCGCCAGGAACCACTGAGCAGACCCACCTTCATGGTCCTCCAGCCGCACTCCGAGCTCGGGCAGGACGTCGTCTCGCAGGGCATCACTGAGCTGCAGGACCTCGGGGACTGGGCCAAGAGAGAGAGACTCAGGGGCAGCTAGGACCCATGGGACGTGCGTGTCCCCGGACCTCCGGAGGGAGCCAAGCCACTCGACCCACCTCGGGAGGCAGGAAAAGTCCTGAGCTGCCACCCCAGCCTGGGTCTCACCCCCAGGACAGCTCTGTCGGCCCTGTCTCAGGCCTCACTGGGAAGGTGTACAACTGGCCCTGGGACTCCTAGCAGGGAACAGTTGGGGGTGGGCAGGGGCGGGGGGTGGGGGGCTGTGCACCAGGCATGCCCATGGAAACCTGATCCCACCGCATGGAAGCAAGGCTCGGTGCGCACCATGTTCCAGTCCGGGACCCAGACATCCCAGGGCACACTGGTTGTGGGCCTATGCCTTGAGGTTACCCAAAAGTCCTGGAAAGCCCCTCCCTTCACTCTGCTCTGGGCCACCTGGCCCAGGAGGGCCACAGCTCCCAGCAACCACTGGCTGGTGAGAACCAGAACCGGGCTGGAGTGAAGGAGGTGGCTCTTTGGGGACAGACACAGTTCTGGGGGTTGGGGTGACCCCCAAGGTGCCAGTGTCTCTCACCAAGAAACCCAGGTCCAGTGGGGGTTACCAACAGGCCAGAGGCTTTGGGGCAGAGGTGGGTCCCATGCCCCACCTCAGTGACATTCACTGGCTCCACTTCAGCCAGGCCTTGCTCACGGCCGAGGGAGGTGGCCTGTGTGGACCAGGTGGGCTCACTGACGCCTCCTGGGGACAGCAGCTGGACCAGGGCCCACACAACCCAAGTCCCAGACGTGCCCAGGATGTCCCCACAAGAGAGAAGGACCAGCCTGAATGTCAACAGTGCTGACTGTGTGAGCGCCACCCAGGGCTTAAAGCTAGTGAGGAGGCGCAGGCCCGCGGGGCCCTGGCCGGGCTCACCTTTCTTGTCCCGGGCTATCTTGCGCACACCCTCCCTGAACTCTGATAGCACCTGCAGGTATGGCATGACTGTGCTCTCGAGCTGTGGAGAGAGGGTTTCCTTCCTGAGAGGGGCCCCCTCACATGTATCACACCCGAGTCCGGCACATGCACGGCACAGCTGGTCCCCAGCAGGCATGGGAGGCCAAGAGAGCAGGGAGGCCTCCCACGCCGTCCAGCAGGAGGGGTGCTGCAGGTGGTCTCGGGCAGAGGCGGGTGTGAAAACAGCACCTCGCAGGTCCCACGTGCCTTCCTGGGTGGGCAGTTCCTGATAGGCCTGATGCCGCTCCTCCGGGCCATGGCCTCATCCACAGCGGGGCTGGCACCTGGGCGCTGCCTGGCCCCCACAACTATGTTCTCACCTGCCATCCACACGCACACTCTCCCTACTGGCCCAAAACCAGCGGCAGACACGGGACAGCCATAGAACACAAAGCCTGCTGGGACAGCACTGCCAGAGGGGGCGGAATCTAAGCTGTGGAAATAGCAGCTTCCGAAAAATCTTTTTGTTACACCTGCCATGCTTTCCATCTGGCCTCTGGGCCAGGTCTCCCCAGCCTCTCAAGTCATTTGGCAGCTCTATAGCCAAAGTAACAGTTAAACACAAAAGCCAGCAAGGGCGATGAGCCTTCAGGAGGCTGCACCTCCCTGGGCGGACCCTGCATGCAGAGGAAGTGTGGACCTGCAGGGCAGGACTGGCCTCCCAGGGTCTTGGCCCTTTCTCTGCACTCACGCAGGGAATCAGGGGTGGGGGCCCCAGTACAGGGAGGGACAGCGGCTCTCATGGTTGCAGCCTTGGCCAGTGGTCCAGCTGACCACTCGGAGCTGCTTTAAGACTCGGGAGCCGCCTCCCCAGCTCCTGAGACAGCTGGGTCTGGAAGCAAACCCTTGAGCTTCAAACGGCGCACACTGCGCGGTGCCCTTGGGCCCAGCAGGCTCCCCTAGCGCACTCCTGCGGCCCATGGAGTTCCTGGGGACCCGAGACCATAGCTGGCTGCAGGCTGCACCCCACCCCTGGGGCAGCGAACAGGAAGATCATATTTTGTCAAGTTCAAAGGTGGACTGCCTATAACCCAGGAGAGTTGTCTCTTAAAGAAAATAACTGCCCGGAGTTGCCAGCACAAGAGAACAGAGCAGCCGTGAGGCTTCTCTCTCTGAGAAGTATGAAGGGGCTCCCACAGGCCCGGCCCAGGGAAGGCCACGGCAATGAGCTCCAAGGCCCATGGAAGCCGTGGCGATGCAGGCGTGGGGCTGGGCAGCACTTCTGACAACGTGCAGCTGCTCCTTCTGGAAGCTGCCACCTGCAGGTGTCTGTAAGCCCCACCGCAGGCCATCCTGCTTGCCCTTCATGGGGTATTGGACTCTTGTGAGCATCTGAGCGACAGTTGTCCCACTCAAGTACTCACGTCACCGTGATCATTCTGATCCCTTAGCGGTAGGGCATCCCTGACTGGGGGAGGGTGACCAGACCACCTGAAGGTGCCCTGGTCACATGATAGCTGTCCCACAGCAAGAGCCGTGCGAGTCTGCACCCGTGTCGGCCGCAGCGACTGCAGGCACGTTCTCTCACAAGGGTCCACATCTCCACGGGCTGTGGCCTGAGCCAGGCCTGGGCCCTGCCCTCTTGTCTGGCCTCCCGGGACAGGAGCTCCGATGGACAGTGTAGCAGCGCAGGTCCCAACTGGCAGCCCGTGAGGAAGGCTGGTCCCTGCACATGGGAGGGGCTGCTGCCGCTGAGCACATGTGCACAGGTGTGACCCAGCATGGCGGGGAGCAGGTGTGGAAGGCAGGAGAGTGTCCCCTGCAGGGGGCACCACTTCCTGGGGGAAGGGTGCCGGGTGGATGCACTCACGTTCAGGCTACTCCCAGGTCCTCCGACAGGGAAGCCCAGGGGGCTCGCCTCCTCTACAGCCCCGAAGACCTGGGAGGAGAAACAAAGGTGTGTGGGGAAGTGCTCCCGAGAGCCGGCGCTCACTGGCCGGTCTGCACCGCAGGCTGCAGCACACAGGAGGGCAAGGTGGCAGGTCGCCCTGAGGTCTGCCTGCCGCAGGGACCCCAGACCTGGCTGGCAGGCAGGTGCATGGGGCCGCACCAAGTGGGCTCCGGGTTGGGGCTGCTTGCTCTGCTTTCCAAACCCGACGGAGGAAACCGAGGCATGGAGGTGCGGCCGCTCAGAGCCAGGACTACAGCACACCGCTGCTGGCACTGGGGCCCAGAGCGCATCTTGCCCAGCACCGTGCCGCCCCCAAGCACACGTACCTTCAGCATGCGCGTGAGGTACAGCGCGATGTTCTCTAGCAGAGCCCGGTTGGGCCGCCTCCTCTTGGCCTTGCGGGTGGCCATGTAGAGGTTGCACTGGCCAACCAGAGCCCGCATCTCCTCCAGCGCAGTGCGCGTGTCGATGTTGTCGCAGAGGGCCTCGTGCACCGCCGCCTTCCGGCTGTAAAAACTGAGCGAGGGGAGGACGGTGCAGGGATGTGAGCACCACAGCTGCAGTGTGCCCGCCAGTCAGGCCGCTGAGGTCAGGGCACTGCTGGGACCCCAGGGGAGGCTCCGCCTCACCTCTCATTCAGCTCTGCTTCCTCCTCCTCCCACTTTTCGAACTGGCTGGCAATGTCGACGGGAGCGCGGAGGATGTCTTTCACATTTAAGAAAAACTCCTGAAGTCAGAAAATTCCACTGAGCAGCACGGGGACAGCTCATTCACCCCGGGCCTCGCTGACAGAGCACAGCTGTGCGGATGGGGTCTTCCTCGGGCACGGGCTGGGCCCACACATGCCACCTGCCCAGTGGCAAGAGGATGTGGCCCCTTGGCTCTAGCAGGGGGCGCGAACACGCTGCTGCAGGACAGCGGCCGGAGCCAGGTCTCCCCACACGCAGGCCTCTGCCCACACCCCATCCCAGTCACAGCGCAGTGCGCCAGCCGGGGCACTCACATTCATGAACCTCTCATACTGCAGGGCAGACTCCATGGTGTTGCCTGAGTAGTCCAAGGTGTCCTTCCACGCGTGCATGAGGAAGGCCAGGCGCAGCTGCCTCGCTGAGGAGGGAGCAGCCGGCGGCCCTTACTCCCTGAGAGCCCCCGTTGCCGGCCCCTCGCATTGAAGAGAGCAGCGCCTGCCCTTTGGGAGCGGCCAGTGCGTACCTGAGTGCTTCTTCAAGGCGTCTTTGATGGTGATGAAGTTTTTAAGTGACTTGGACATTTTGCAGCCTGCGATCGTCAGGTGGCCCGTGTGCAGGAAGTACCGGACCCAGCAGTCGTTCTCAAAGTAGGCCTGGGCACGGAGAGACGGCCGCATGGGCCCTGAGCCCACACCCCTGGGCCGGGGCCTCCCTGCCCACACCGTGCAGGCAGGAGCAGTGCTGCCTTTTCTAGGCGGGCCCTGGGGCTCAGAGGGGCTGCCTGGGCCAGCCACCCAGGAGGTAACCCTGGCTCCACCTGGCCTGTCTGTTCCCGAAGACCAGGTTGTTAAGGTGGGGAATGTGCCTAGACAACTAGGGTTCAGCTTCCTTGCTGACAAACCCCTGCTGTGGGAGCCAGGCTGCATGCAGACAGCCAACCCCTACCCCTGCGGACAGCCCCTGACGCTGCCCAAGCAGGGTGCAGATGCCAGGCCCCGCCTACAGGAGCAACGCCTACCTCCGACTGTGCCAGCTCATTGTCGTGGTGGGGGAACCGGAGGTCAAAGCCCCCTCCGTGAATATCCATCGAGGCTCCCAGGAGGGTGCCCGCCATGGCGGAACATTCGATGTGCCACCCCGGACGGCCCTAAGGATGAAACAGTTCAGAGATTGGCCAGCCTAACCTCCCTCCACTCTGCCCAGCATTCAGACCCAAAAAGCCTCTGCATTTTCCTGGAACAGCTATTAAATTCCACCTGGAAATGAAGGGGGCCCACCTGTGCAGCCCCCCACAGCTTCATGCTGAGTCCGCGTCACTTCCCGATGCCCCTGCCCGTGCCTCTGGGCCATCAGGACCCTGTCACAAGGCACGTCATGGTGGACTTAGCCCCAGAAGCCCGTAGAGCTCAGAGTTAAAGCCCTTCGGGACGCAGGGGCCTCTGAGGTGGTCCTGCAGCCCACACCCCCCACTGCAAGACGGGCAGACAGAGGGCCCAAGAGGAAGCGACCTGCCCACAGGCCTGTGTGGCCCCATGGCACCAGGACCTGGAGCAGGACAGCTGTGCGAGGCACTAGCGAAGGACTCTGCCCACGCCACCCGCCTCACCCCTCAGCCCCAGGCCCTCTCGGTGCTCACCTTGCCCCATGGGCACGGCCAGGATGGCTCCCCCGGCTTGGAGGCCTTCCACAGGGCGAAGTCATTGGGGGACCGCTTCTCGCTCAGACGGTCTGCCGAGACACTCAGGTCACCTGTGGATGACGTGAGGGGAGGGGTCACTCAGCGTGGCCCCGTGGGTGCGACCACCTCACTTCAAGGCCAGTTTAAAGGTGTTTTTTATCCCCACCCTAAGGCACTTTTCTCGTTGCATTTTAAGTAGGAGGAAGAGATAGAGAAACACTGGCTGCATCCCATAAGCTCCCTAACTGGGGAACGAACCCATGAACTTTTGGTGCACGGGAAGACACTCTGACGGAGCACACTGGCCAGGGCTCCAGGCCAGTTTTGTGGCTGCTGGCCAGTCCCCCCAACTGCTCCCAACTGCTATCTGTTTGCGAACGTGGTCAAGTGCGCCTCTGTGTGCCCTTAGTGTGCCTCCGTGTCCCTCTACCCAGACAGGGTGTGGCCTGGTATCTGGTTTACAGAGCCTGTCCACACGCTCAGGAGTTGCTGGCCTGCTCACAGGCCCGTGCCTAAGGGCCTGGCCCCTTCCTCACCTGCCTTCCCTTGGACACTTGTCCCACTGCCCCTAGAGCCTCTGGTCTAAGGGGAGGTGATATCATGGTGGCAGCCCGCGGGCACGCCTCAGGGCCCTGCCGGCTCAGCTGTGGGCCAGGGTGGCACATGGGGCCAGGAGGCCTCCATGTGCCACTTCCCAGGCCTGGAGATGGCCCGTCAGGACACTTGGTGACCCTCCTGTGTTCACAGAGGTGACAAGCAACAGGGAGGAGGCCACAAGCCCCGGAGGGCAGATAAGACGATCACCCGGAAGAGGGAGCATGGTCAGCACTGGGGACGTGTAGGCTGCGTGTGGGCCCACGGGACACTCCCGTGCTGTGGGAATGAGAACCTGCCGGGCGGCCCCGCCTGCTCGTAGAGTCCCTCGGTCACGGGGAAGAGCTGGGTGAGGGGGACTCTGCCCACACTGCGTTGGCAGGGGTCTGACCAGGCCCTTTCCTGGGCACTGTCGCTCCCTCATGGAAGACTCCAGAACAGGAAAGACGTTCCTGGTACCAGCTGCTGATGCAGCGTGAGCTCATAAACGCCCCTTTCTGACTACCAGGAAGGCAGGTGCCGGGCACTGTGGGCATTTCTCCAGCTTCGTGGTTAGAAAGCCCTCTAAACGCCGGGGTGCTCGGCAGACACAGGGAAGGACCTGGAGAAACGGCAGGGTCGTACGCGCAGAATCAGGCACTCTTCTCACTTTGGCGTAACAACGGGCAGCTCTGTGGTTCTCTAAAACCCAAACGAGCACAATGCAGACGCAGCCAGCAGACGCAGCCAGCACATGGGACACGCGCGCTCCCAGGCTCCTATTGACTTTGAGTTTCGGCGTCCTGGCAGGGACCACTCGCAAACGTCAGCTGCGGCCTCATGGTGTTCTCTCAGCCACCCTCTGACCAGCAACGGACACTCGGGTCTTCGATTTTTCATTGTAGCGAACGTAGCCACTCATGAACATGCCTGACTTTTCAAGTTTACTGTGGAAGTTTCTGCAGCGGAGAGAAGAGGGCCTCCACACTCTGCACACAACCCCCCACCCAGTTGTCATTGTGTGGTGAGAGGGTGACTTGTTCCAGACTTTTTTAATAGAAGTCACAGGGCCCTTTTTCCTTCCCTCCGGTGTCACTCTGGCCTCCCCACCGAAGGTACCCGCTGTGCGACCCCGCAGTGTGGGGAGGGCCTGTGGCCGCCCCCTAGGCCCCGTGCTGCACTCAGCAGAGTCAGCAGGCTGGCCTGTCGCCAGCCCCGACTCCCGGCTGGAGTCCCAGGGTGTAGATGGCAGAGGACACTTCCTTGTCCTGGGGTGACACGTGGCCGAGCGTCACCACTGGGTGGAAATGGAAATAAATGTCCCTAAAGGGGGTGCATCCCCCTCACCCCTGGAACCTAGCCAGTTCCAAAGTCAGCCCTCGAGCAGACAGGGCAGAGATGAGGGGCAGAGATGAGGGGCGGAGAGAGGCGCTGCTTAAGGAGCAGGGCCCTCGTGCATCTGAGGGCGGGGCTCACCCGACAGCTGTGAGTGCTCCCCACGCCGGAAGGTTCCTTGTGCACATGACTTGCAAAGGCCAGGCCGCCTCCCTCAGCTCTGCCCACTCACTCCCGCGGCTAAGCCTCGAAGGTAGTGCGAGCTCAGTGTCCCTCCTCTGACGCTGCTCCAGCACCCATGGTCCGGTCTGCGTTGTCCTCGTGCATCCAGGACCTCCCCCTCTACCCACCAGTCTCGCTGCCAGTCTCTCCCTCCGTGTGTCTCTGAAGACCTGGCTGTTTCCCTCTCAATTCTCTGCTCCTCCCTCTTCTTCCTGGGGCCACAACTCCGCTTCCAGCTTTTGGACGGGTTTCTCGCCCCTTCTGGTCCTCATCCCCAAGTCCCAGTCAGCGACAGGGCCCTTGGCAGCCAGCGGTACAGATGCCACATCCCGTCCACACGGCCTCTTCCTGCAGCTGCTCGGGAGAATGGCTTCCCGCGGGTTTGTAGGGACCTTTTTCCTTTTCGCGGTGAAATGGCTTCATATTCAGATTGATGGGCTGAGATGGCACAGGCGCACAGAGGCCTTCCTCTCTGCAGGAGGCCTGCTCAGGCACTGACCTTGGCTATGGCTCCCCTGGGGGAACTGGCGCTTGCTGGCCCTGACACCCACGCGGGCACTGGCCTGCCATCTTCTCTCTTCCTCAGGTGAGGCTGACCTGGCTGTCAGGTCGGCCCATTTCTCCTGGGGCACGTGGCAGGCCACAGGAGGGTGGGTGGCATGCACACCGTTGGCGAGGCCGGGCCACCAGTCAGCTCTGCCCCCTTGGCCTCTGAGCCCTGGCTGAGGCTTCGGCAGGTCCAGGACCCTCCCCCTCCACGTTCAGCGCTGGGTCTGCACAAGGCCCAGGCCCATCAGTCCCATGTGGCCTGTCAGCGCTGACAGTAACCTGTTCCCCGTGGTCAGACTGCATGGTCCTATGTGCGCAGCCCTGCAAGCACAGGCCAATCCGAGGTCCCAGGGGTGACGCTCTGGTGTTAGACCATGGCTGCTACCATGCATCCCAACCCCATCCCCACCGTGCGTCCCTGTCCTGAAGCATGTCAGCCCCATTACAGGTGTGGGTGTGTCTGCTTCTGGGTGTCGGGGACAGGGCCCTGCCATCTGGTCCCGGTCCTCGATGCGCCCCCAGGGATGGGGGTCTGAGCATTGCGAACATGCCTCCTCTCCTCTGACAAGCCTGATGTGAGGCCGTTGCTGTCATGTTAACGCCAATGAACTGACTTGATCTCCAAATGTTTTGTTTCCGGTCCTGGCATTTCTCTACCACAGAGCCCAGAGGTGACGTTATTGATCAAGAGGAGTTCCAAAGACCAAGCCCCTCCCTGAAACACCGGCGGGAAAAGCACTGTGTGCGCAGGCCGTGAGGGAGCCGCCCCTGCCCTGCCCCACAGGACCGCCACTCCCGTGGCTTGTCCCCAGACCACTGGGGGACGGGGATGTTGAAAACACTACGAAAGACAAATGTGACTTGACCTGGAGCAGAAAAGCCTGCATCTGTGTTCAAAGCATTTGGGGCAAGTGGGGCGGGGGCTGCTGCCTTGTGCATGCCACTCGCAGGGACAAGGGGCAGTGTGTCGAGCTGCCGCTGGGTGTTGCCCATGTGACAACCAGCTCACCCTGGGGTCCGGGCATGTGGAGCAGGACCTGCACTTGGATTTCGGCCTCAAGCTCTTCCCAGGACACCTCCTGAAGCTGCTGCTCAGAGTGGAGCCCAGAGAACCGGAGACCACCCCCCCGCCACTACCCCAGCCACCTCAGCAGGAGCAGGTGCCTTGCCCTGCTCCTGGCTCTGCTGGCTCCTGACTGGCACCGGGATGGCTGGTGCCTCCCCTGCTCACTGTGCCTCGTCTGCGAACCTGTAAGTAACAAGCCGGAGACCCCATGTGCTCGCCTCCATTGACAGGGCCCTAGACTTTTGCCTCCCCAAACAGGGCAGTGCTCAGATGCTTAGGGAGCCCCTGGGGGTGGCCTACACCTCCTCACTCATGGCGACAGCCTGTCCATTCTTAACCACCAGCACCAGGTTCCCTGACATGCGCCCATGGCACCCCCACCCCAACCTGAGGGTCCACAGTTCGATTCCCAGTCAGGGCACATGCCTGGGTTGTGGGCCACGTCCCCAGTAGGGGGCATGCGAGAGGCAACCACACACTGATGTTTCTCTCCTTCTCTTTCTCCCTCCCTCCCCCTGTCTAAAAATAAATAAATAAAATCTTTTTAAAAATTATAAGGAAAATACTTTTACAGTATTTATTAAAAACTACCTGAGCATAATGGACCTGTGCAGTTCAAAAACATGTGTTGTTCAAGGGTCAGCTCTATTTATTTGTTTGCTTATTCAAAAATAATACATTTTATAGGCTTAGTGTAGAAAACTCCTGAAGTCTCTTTTAGGTGAAAAAGCATGATCCTAGGAATCTCAGTGCTGGCCTGGCCCACCCCCCCATCTCCCCCAACCACCCCCACTCACCTTCCCCCTCCTGCAGGGCTTTGTGGTCCCCCACAGCCTCGGGCACCAGCTTCCCGTATGAGTGTCCCTCACTGGAAGCAAACTTCACCGTGTCAAAGTAGACAGACCCATTTGAAACGTAGCTGGAAAACGAAATGGAAATTGGGGAGAGAGTGCCGGCCCAGAGTCAGCGTCAGCCCCAGGCCATGCAGGATGACGCCCTGAAAGCCCGCAGGGTAGCCACCTGTGGCCGGCTGCGGCCCACCCCACCCTCTGCTCCTGGCCTGCCGACAGGCGGTGTCAGGCGTCTGCCTCTGAGACAGCGGCCCCAGGCTCCTGCGCCGTGCTGCTGCCTGGGAAGCCCTCCAGGGGGTGCCATGCAGCTGAGCTCACCCATAGCCATTGTCCACGATCCTCTGTACAAAGCTCACGATCTCTGGCACGTACTCACTGACCCGGGTCAGGGCGTCAGGAGGGAGGACCTGCGGAGGCAGAGATGCCTGGTGCCCCTCCGTCCCACGCCCACCCCTCGCCCAGCCCCAGTGGCAGGCAGCCCTGCGACACTCACATTCAGGGCTTGCATGTCCCTGTGGAACTCCCCTTCCCAGAACCTGGGCAGCTCGGAGAAGATGGAGTTGTCGGTCACCTCGCTGCCGCGTGTGGAGTCCAGCCAGTCAGACAGCACGTCCCTGGCTGCCTCCAGCAGCACCTGCAGGGGAAGTGGAGGCTATCTGCCCGTGCCCACCAGGTGAGCCGGCCTGCGCCCGTTGAAGGGACGCCGAGCACAGCCCTGACCCGTGCAGTCGCTGCCTCCTGGAGCCCATGATGCTCACGGACGGCTTGACATTGAGACGACATGGGTCCTGCAAGTGGGGGACTCAGAGGCACCCTGTGTGCTGGAGCTCCCACCACTGTGGGGAGGCCAGGGGGCATGTGCTGGGGGCCATGGGCTGGGGCGGGAGCGCACACGGGCCCAGCACGCACGCACGTTGGACAGGAGACGGGTCCACCCGTGACGGTGTCAGGGCTGCAGCCTGCGGGGGAGCCTGCCGTCTGCCTTGGAGGAGTCTAGCCTGTGCAGGTGAATTGGAGCGGTGCTAGGGATGTGGGGAGAGGCCGGTCACATAGGGGCAGGACGCAGGAACCAAGGGTAGAGGGAGAAAGTGCAGGAGACCGGCCGGACAAGAGGGACGGGGGAGGGGCCGTGTCCACACTCGAGGACGTTGACGGCAGGGGTGGCCAGGGTGCTCTGGGCTTGCGGGTGTCACAGAAAAGGTGCAAGGATGCTCCCCCTGCCCATCCCCCTAAGCTGGTGTCCGGTGGGCAAGCTGAAGACGCAGGGCCCCTGGGAGGCCCAGGCTGTTGGGCCTGCAGCCGGAAGGTGAGCAAGGAACCCAGCCCATGGGGAGGGAAAGCCCATGGGGTCACACCCCTGGCCCCCGGGAGGCAGATGTCATCCCCACACAGGCAGTTGCATTTCCAGCCCTGGGGTTGGCACAGGTCGTGAGCAAGGGTGAGACCCAGCTCCGGGCGTTGGCCCCAAGCAGAAAGCACCGAGAGTGGAGCCCTCAGAGAAGCACTCAGATGGGCACTGGCCGGGCCCCGGGTACAAAGCCACAGGGGCCTGAGGCCTGATGGAGAAGGACTGGAGGAAGCCAGCAGCAACAGGACACTACCGAAAAGGCCGCATCCGGAAAGGAGACGCGTCAGCCCGTGGAACAGAGCTCTCACATAGCAGGCAAGGTGGCGGAACAGGAAGACAGACTGAAGTGGTTGCCCAGAACGACGCAGGGCAGGGAGGAATACTTGGGACAGGTGAGACATGCAGGACAGCAAGCAGAGGTGCAGCTTATGGCCAGTGGGATCCTGGTGGGCAGGGGAGGGGGGACAGAGTGCTGGTCCTCCACAACGTCTCCAAGAATTTTCCAGAACTGAGGCAACACTCCACAGATGCAAAGCACGAAAAATATCCCAGAGGACAAGTGGAAACAAACCCCTTACAAAGTCTTGATGCAACGGCAGAAAACGAGAACTTTTTTATAAGAAGCTGAGAGAAGAGTCTTGTTCACCTCGGAGAGAAAGGCAACTGGAAGGGCAGGAGCCTCCCCCAGCGGCGGTGGGGGGAGGTCAGCGGAGTACCAGCCTCACGGGGCTGAGGAAACACCTGTGGATCTCAACCCCGAGTCCAGCAAGGCCCACTTCAAAGAGAAAACGAGTCCACTCCTAGTTACACAACAGCTGCGTTCCACCAGCACCACCAAGGCCTGCCTGAGGTCAGCCCCGCGGGCCCAAGCCTCTCCTAGACAGGTCCAAATGCAGCAGGTCCGAACGTGCCCCGCACGCGCTCCAGGCGACTGGTTCTTGGGTCCCAGGCAGTCTGGGTGACACCCGAATCTGGTCCATTTCAAGTGTGGTGACACCCACATGTGGCCAGAAGACCTGCGGCAGGAGCACAGGGTGGCTGCTGGAAACGAGAAGCCTCAGGTCTGCCAACACCCAGCCACTAGGCTGGGTTCCCCGGAACCCGTACTCCTGGGAAGGAGAGGCTGAGAGGAAAACAGGTGCGTCTAAACGGGGAGAATAATACCATGGGCTGGGACTCATAAAGTGACAGCTGAAAACACTGTCCTAAAAACATGGTGTGGAAACCAGGGGCTTTAGTCAAGTTCAAGGACTCTCAGGTCCTCCATGGCCCAGGAATGGGGACACAGTCCCAAGTGGGGAGCATGCAAGAGGAGACCAGAACTAGCAATGTCTCACCTGGCAAAGCTGAGAACATGAGCAACTGACGAGAGAGACCAGGAGGAGAAAATCGAAACATGAAACGCAGGACCAAGACCCAGAGATGAAGTCAGACGACAGATGCAGCTCATTCAGACTACGGTCCCAAGTCCCCAGCCGAAGGCACATGGCACGGCTGGCTCCCAAGCATGTGCTCTGGCCACAAGTTGATGACGAGACCCAGAAACAGTGAGGAGGACTCACGGTCAGGGGCTCCGCTTCCTCGGGAAAGGAGCTGGGGGGCGGAGGGTTCACAGAGAGCATGGGCCGCGGCCTAAGTAAAGATTCGGGAGCCCTAGCAGACAGCTCAGCAGGTAAGAGCATTGTCCCGATGTGCCAAGGTTGTGGGGTCAATCCCCAGTCAGGACACGTACAAGAATCAACCCGTGAAGCCGAAATGAGTGGAACAACAAACCAATGTTTATCTCTCTCTCTCCCCTTGCCCTTCTCTCTCTGCAATCAGTCAATTAAAAAAAAAAGACTTAATTCTCCTGCAACGATAAAACCATAAGCTTGAATATCCTAATTAAATAGCCTTAAACTGTGTAAGAAAAAAGACGACAGAACGGAGGAATGGACAAATCCACCCTGGGAGGGGAAGATTATTTTTTTAAACAACCACCATGTGAACAGGCAAAGCTGGCAGAAAGCATCAGCAAATATAAGCAAAATATTAATGACATGGCTAACAAGCTTGACTTATTAGCTTGTAGAATTTTGCACCAAACCATCAGAAAATTAGAATCTTCTGAGCACAAGATGATGTTTCCCAAAGCGTGCACGCTGGGGGCCATGCCCCGGGTCTCCCAGCCACAGAACGGGGGGCGGCAGTCGAGAGAAGGCCGAGTTCTCGGGCCTTTGTTCCCCAGGAAAAGACACTCGATTGAAAAGTGCTCTTTGTGGAAATTGAAAGCATACTTCTCAATGATTTCTAGGCTTAAAAAAAGAAATAAAAATGGAGATGACACACTGTTCGGGTATGAGTGCTGTCGGAACGCAGCGAAGCAGCAAGCATGACACTCAGAGGAGAACTTGGAGCCTCTCAGCACCCGACCCAGAGAGTGGACAGAGCCCGGGATGGGAGACCTACCCTGGGAGAGGGGACCCGAGGTGAATGAAGATGAATGAGGCCTGGCAGCAGTGACGCAGTATGGCCTCTTGGTTTCCACTCCGTGCTAGCAGGAGGGATGCGAAAGGCTGCCCTGGCCGGCACAGCTCAGTGGACTGAGTGCCGGCCTGGTAACTGAACAGTCACCGGTTCGATTCCAGGTCACGGCATAGGCCTGGGTTGTGGGTTCCGTGCCCAGTCAGTGCATGTGTAAGAGGCAACCAATCGATGTTTCTCTCCACCCCCCCCCTCTTCTCTCCAGAGCAGAACAGTGGGAGCAGCTGCGGTGCATCCCACAGAGCTGACGTTGTCGGCGTGCAGGGCATTTCTGGGGTAAAGAAGGGCAGCCCTGTGAGAAAGGGTCCCTTCACCTGGGAGAGCAGGCAGTCCCTAGCATGTGGGCACCTGACACCAGAACCCCAAACGCGTGAGGCAGGGACTGCCAGAGCCACCAGGAAAACGCAACGAATGCTCAATCCCGGTCAGAGACCCGGCCACGCTCTGCCCTCAGCACAGGACAGGCAGCAGCGGGAGCTCCCACCCACCAGCTATGCCGCACACCTGCGGACTTGACCCAACAGTGGGCAGCACGCACGGGCCCGCAGCTCACAGGGACGCTTGGCAGGACCAGCCACAGGTGGGCCCCAAAGCCGAACAAACCAAAGGACGGCAGCCGCCAGCCTCCACTGTCAGGCCAGGTGGGACCAAACCGGAAACGACCGCCGAGACGTGACAGAGAAGTCCTCAAGTCACGACGCTGAACTGCACACTTCCAAATGGCACTGGGCCGTGTAGCTCAAGAAAAATGCTAAAATATTTTTCAGCACTTAGAGAAAACTTATGACATGGATGGATGTATCAGCAAAATATCTAAAATCAATCATCTTAAGCTTCCACCTTGGGAAATTAGAAAGAGAAGAAATTAAATCCAAAGTAGGCAGAAGAAAATAATAAAATTTAAAGCAGAAAACAAGAAATCAAGAGAGAAAATCAACAAAAGTAAAAGCTGGCTCTTTAAAAATTCAGTGAAACTGATAAACTTCTAGCCAGCTGGCCAGGAAAGAGAGAGAGAGAGGACACAGACACAGCAGTAACACCAGAAGCAAAGGAGGGGGTGCCACCACAGGTCTCGGGGACACTAAATGGGTAACGAAGGGACGTTACAAAACAGCTCTGTGCACAGCATTCAATAAGCTACGTTAATGGACCGAGTTTTTGAATGACACAAGCTGCCAAAACTCACACAAGGTAACGCAGACAATTGGAAGAAGTCTGTCAAAGAAACAGAACCAGTAACTAATAACCTCCCAAATGAGAGAGCACCAGGCGCAGGCGCGCTGGTGATGTCCACCGAACTTCTAAGAAGGAAATGACACCAACTCCCCACAGCCTCTTGCTGGGGACAGAAGCACAGAGAACGTTCCCTTCCCTGTCCTGTGAGGCTGAAGGCAGAGAGAGACAGCACAGGAAAACCTCACACCGACACGCCACGTGACCGACCGGCCACGTGACAGACCTGTGGACACCCTGAGAGAGGGCAGCGAGCTGAGTCCACAACTGCACAGGGAGAGCTGAGCGCCTGAGCAGCAGCTGGTCCGACCCTGCAGATCGAATCCAGGTGAACCGTGACTCCAACAGGTGTCGGAACACGCCACGGCCATATCCGCAGATGCCAAGAGCCCACACCCCTCCTGGTGACATTGCTCACTGGTATGGGGAGAGGGCACCTCCCTGACGGACGAAGAATGCCTGGAGAAACCGCAGCTGACACTGCGCTGCGCAAGCTTTGAGGTCTCCGGCTGCCACTGGCCAGGGCGCAGCTGCCCTCGCTCACCGCCCCTTCCTGGCACCCGACTGCACATCCTCTCCAGCGCAGCAAGACAGGAAAGGGAAAGAAAGGCGTGCTCACTGGGAAGGAAGACGTGGAACCCTGTGCCAACACACACCCGGGGGGGGGGGGACTGCATGCTAAAACCATGCCACTGTCTGCGTTAGCATCCCAGAAACGCTGAGAAGATACGAGACCCACGGAACACCATGCGAGCCCAGAGAGATCTGCGCAGACACGGCGACTGATCTGGGGCCCGGGAGCAAAGCCAGCATGATGGAGCGGCGGCAGTCTTCTCAACAAACAGCGCGGGGACAACCTGACGCCCATGTGAACTCCAGGTGGACCTCAGACTGGAATGTGACACGTGAACATGTGACTCCAAGAGGACACCACAGGAGACAACCAAGGTGGCCTTGGGTTTGGCAGTGATTTCATAGAAGCAACACTAAAGGCAGGACCCCTGAAAGGAAGGAACCGACAAACTCCAGCTTCACTGAAACAGACAATCTCTGCCCTGGGGAGGCCACGTCAAGAGAACAAACAGGCCAGCCACCAACAGGGAGAAACCACTTGTGACAGACACACGTCCCCACTGACACCACATCAACGACTCCTGGGGGATCAAAGACTAAGTGGCAACAACTGGCACCACTGAGAAACCTGTGGGAAAACAGGTTCAAGCACATTTTCAGGCTTTAGGGAGGGAAGATTTCTAAAGACACGAAAATGCTGAGTACAGAAAAAAAACAATTGACTGCATTAAAATTAAGACCCTCTGATATTTAAAAAAAGAGGGAAGAGAAAAGCCACAAACTGGGAGAAAGTGTTTGCAACACAGTTAAACAGCCAAGGGTAGGTGGCAGGCAGACCTAAGGGCGGCTACAACCAGTGGGGGAGGCTCAGAGCTGGTGGGAGAGGGGCGCAGCCGGCTGACCGAGAGGCGGGTGCCAGTGAGGCCAGCCAGTCCAGACCACAGTGACTGCCTGTCACTTTACAGTCTATGGGAAAGAAGGGAGGTGTGGCCACAGGAGTGTGGGTTACGTGCAAAGTAACAGAACACTAGGGACCTGCAATTAGCGTGATCTTTGAAAAAAACTACGAGCGAAACAACTGGGAAAAATCCGCAGCAGCCCTGCAGGCAACTAGCGAGAGGGAGGCGGGTGAAGAGGGGGCCTTGCTGTCCATAGCCATGAGGGCGGCCTGCCCCCTGCGGCCCATCTCAGGGCTCACCGGAGGGAAAGTGCTCCTCCGAGACCCAGGGTGCCCGGCCCTTTTCCTAGGTCAGGAGGAGCACACCTGAGCCACCTGCCACGTGCAGACACCAGGGGGCAGACCTGCTGGGTGGGCGCTGCAGGTGTCCCAGTTTCACAGCATTTGAAGAGAGTGGCCAGCAGGGGGCACAGGCATAAGGGAGAATGGCCCATCAGGTGGCTCTGATGGCCAACTGCGGGGTGACTGGTGGGACGGGGTGACAGGGGACGGCTGCAGCCCTGTGTGGCATGGGAGAGCCGGGCAGAAGAGGCCCAGGGCCCCCAGGGTGGCCTTGCCCCTACTCTGTCTTCAGGGAGGCTTCTCCAATGGCGGATGCATGGCCCAGGGGTGCTGGGGGCCCCACTGCTCCTGGCCACTGCAGTCTCCCACACCTCTTCTCCAGGCGCTGCCCTCAAGAGAGGCTGGGGAGCCCACTGGACACTCGGGTGATTTCGAGGGAGGGCTGCTCCACACACATTCCAGGCGTGCCTCCTGCTCGTCCAAAGGGAGGGGTGGGAAGGGGGGGCCAGCCCAGGTCTCACTGCAGGGGGCGGGGGGGGGACGGGGCGGGGGGGGGAAGGGGGGGAAGGGGGCAGGTGGAGCTGGGATGCGGGATCAGACCCCAGCAGTGAGCCCTACGGGGCTGAGGCCTGACTGGGCCCCACTCACCTGCGCACAGCTGTCCACATCCTCTGCGATGAGGCTGGACTGCAGCGCTCTCTCCAGAGGCTGCACAGCAAGCTGCACCGCCTGCAGGGTGCGCTCCAGCATCTGCCTCTTGTCAGGATCCATGGTCTCACTGAGTCTCACTGAGAATGGCTGCAACCAAGAGGAGTGGGCAATCCTGTGAGCCCCGGCCCCCAGACCCTATCCCCCAGGGCACTCGGCCCGGGAGGACCAGTCTCCCCTGCTGCCTGCGTCCCCAAGAATGTCATCCCAGCTTCCCCTGGTGCAGGTGAGGTGGGAGCAGGGAGCTCGAGGCCCAGGCCCAGGCCCAGGCCCAGGCAGTCCTGGGGCTACCACACCCCACAGGCCTTGGGTCACACTTCATCCCACAGCCCTGTGTGCCTGACACGGAATGACGTGAAAGCACATCACCTAAGGCCGTGCCGGGCATGATGCAGGCATCACCTGGGGACATAGGAGGTTCTGCCAGCCACCTCATCATGAAGGTGCCCACAGTGAAGTGGGCTTCCCCTGGTCGGCCTGAAAGATCACCAAGTTCCACTTTTACTCCATTTCTTTTTACAGAATAAAATGGCACAAGCGTACCAGCAATTACAACTGCAATTAGCAACGGCAGTGACTCTTAGAAAGGATGAAACTATCTTCGCCAATCACCCCAGGCAACACACCAGCGTGCAGCACTGCTCGCTCCAAATGGGATGTCACAGAGGAAACAACCCGTCCCCCTGAGCAGCCCTGCAGAGCCCCAGCAACACAGCTGGAGAGCCTGACTGGCCCCTGCATCGCGGCCAGAGCAGCTGGTGGGCAGTGACCAGGAAGGGAGGGTCCAGCAGCAACGGCAGAAGCTGTTTACAAGGAGGTGTAGGCCAGCGGCACGCTGGTGCATTCCAACCTCTCCCACCTGTGGCCGAACAGCCACCTACACCACACCCCATCCACATGTATCCGTCTAGGCAACTGAGTCTGCTGACTTCACGGACCTGGCTCCTGTACCGTGCACGAGGACAGCCCTGCTCGAGGCCAGCAGCACACAGATGGCCACAGGCTCTGACCAGGCACGGAGCAGACCCACCTGCAGGGCAGCGCGCACGTCCTCCAGGAGCTGGGCCGCGTGCGGCTGCTCCTCCCGATACCGCTCGAACAGGTAGTTCTGCCGGGCCCTCCTGATGATCTGGGGAGCGAGAAGGCAAAGTGGGCGCCCGCTGAGCCCCGTGTGTCACTGCACAGCAAGAGCTCGCTGCATGGGGACAACTGCCCCAGGACACACCGCTGAGAACACACACATACACCCTCCACCTCCCAACCGGCCGTGCCCAGCCTGGGCCAACGTGGCCTCTCCGCTGCGGAGAGAAGCTGCAGACCCCAGCGCCCCCCACAGTGCCACACGCAAGGCCCTCTGTGATCCCGTGATCAGCCGAGCAGCTGCACATGTGCTTTCAACCAGCATCAACATGTCTGAATGCAAGATGCTGTCGTCTGCGTGAACTGGGACCCCAACACATTAAGGGGCTTGGATTCCCACCTCATGGGTGAGGCCTGAGTCAGCCAAGCCTCCCGAAGTTTGTTTACCAATCCCAAAGTCATTTCTTTCCTTTAGTTTTTTTAAAGGTTTTTATTTATTTGAGGGGAAGGGAGGGAGAAATAGGACAGAAACATCAATGTGTGGTTGCCTCTCACACCGCCCCCACTGGGGACCTGGCCCGAAACCCAGGCCTGTGCCCTGACTGGGAATCAAACCGGCGACCCTTTTGTTCGCAGGCCAGTGCTCAATCCACTGAGCCACACCAGCCAGGGCCCAAAGTCATTTCTTCAAAGTGCCATCTTGGAAGCCCCCTACCTTGTCATCAATGTCTGTGATATTCATGCAATAAAAGACGTCAAACTTGAAGTAGTCCCTCAGCACTCTCCTCAGGATGTCGAAGGAGATGTAGGACCTAGAGGGAAGAAGGGAAGAAAGGGCAGATCTTTCCTCGGGTGCCATGGCGGCAAGAAAATGGTCCCCTGGCAGCCCAGCGCCCACCACCCCCCATGGCTGCTGAGGGCTGCCCAGGCAAGGACACGGGGCATCTGGCCCCTGGCAGAGCTGCCGGCTGCGGAGAGCCTCTAAGCCCACAGCAGCACTGTCCGGGCGTTGCTCGGGCCATTGGCAACGGGCTGAGGGGCATTTTTCTTTGTGGGACCAGGGCTCCCTGACGTTTCTGGGACGACGATGCTGACGGGAAGAGAGTTTTCATCCAGGAACAAGGGGAGAAAGTTCTGGGCTGATTCTCCTTTCACACGCCAGGTGCTGCAACAGACCGGGGCCCCGCCCAGTGCCTGCAGCGGGCCCTACCTGGCATGTCCCATGTGAGAGGCATCGTACACGGTGGGCCCACAGCAGTACCACGTCACTCTCCTCCCGTTTTGGGGAACAAACACGTCCTTTGTGAGAGATGAGGCAACAGTCATGAGAAGTGCTGTGACGTGCAGGGTCCCCCGAGACAGCGATGCCCAGCACGCCACTGTCTGTTTGCTTTGAGTCAAATTCAACAAGAACCGTGTCATCTGAAAAAGTGACAAAGCCTGGGTGGGGGGAGTCCACTGGATTGGGAAGGCACCTTCCCAGAAACCAAGGAGCCCTGAGTGACTGGGCTTCCTCCTCCTCGGACTCCACATGTCCCTGGAGGTGGGCAGTGGAGCAAACGGCCGCTCGTCTCCTCATCTCCTGAAAGGCTGCTTCTGCACCCACCGCGGCCAGTGAGCACGGAGTGCCTGCTGTGTGCCCGGCATGTGCCGAGGCTCTGATGGACCCAGGTCTGTCCCCAGAAACAATCTGAAGGGGCAGGGGGTGCTAGATTCCTGTCACAGCGAAGATGCGGGTTTTGAGCACTGCCCAGGATCCGCACCCCTGGAGAAGCTGGCTCACAGGCTGGATCACCCGAATCAAGCCTGTTCCAGCCACTCCACCCCCTGCCCACTGAAGGGCCCAACAGTCACAGACCAGCTCAGGGCTGCTGTCACCCACGGGGTCCACCAGGGAGCCCCCGTCCGCTAAGCGTGCTGGCCAATGGAAACCCCACCAGCCCGCACCACCAGCCACTGGCCAAGCTGAGGGAACCACTTCTGGTCTCCCAACAGCACCTCTTGCCTCACTCTGCGTGCCTGGCTGGGCACACACCGGGATGTCTGCTGCCACCGTGGGCCCTCTTTGAAAGCGGGCCGACACTCAGCTTGGCTCTGAGCGACTGCGAGCGCTTATGGCCTGGGCTAGAGCTACTCGGGGACCCCACACCAATGGGCCAACAGGCAGTCTGGGTGTCAGACATGGCTCCACCGGGGCCAGTCGCACACAGAGCTCACGGGAGCAGCTTGGAGACTCACACCCGTGTTCATGGAACCCCAGCGTCCCACAGAACTGACAGGTGACAGCTCTGTGCTTTGGCAGGACCCCTGGGGCTTGGCCCCACCCCGGGGACCCCTCCTGACCTTGCTCCGGGTGAGGCTGTTGTACAGGCGCAGCTTGCAGGGCTCGGACCTGGCTGGAGGGGACCACACGGGCTGTACCCGCCGGCCTCTACCTGCAGGGCAGAGAGTAGCTGGGTCACTCAGCCGGCCGCAGGCCTCATTCTCACATGGAGACATGGTGCTGAACAGGACTCCCCGGAGAACAAGTTCGCTGGCACCCCCATGCCTGACCAACTGGCTGCTTCTCCATTTAGCTTCACTCACCATCTGGGCTGCAGTGAACCCCACAGCCACCCATTGGGGCCGGGACACCTGTCCATCCCACTGCCCTCCACACGTGTGTCCTCCTGCGCATACGTGTCAGCAGCGGACACGGCTCGTGGGTCAGAAACAGGCGCAGGCCCTGCAAACACGTGGGTCACATGCCAGACCGCAGTGCAGCACGTGGCTCACGTGCCCGCCCTGCCCCAGGAGGACAGCCTCCTATGGATGCTTGTGGGGACAGCGCCAGCAGTGGGAGCCAGGACGGACCGGCTGCTGGCCTGCAGCCACGGGATGCCAGTGAGGACGACTGTGGCCCCTGTCCCTGTCGGACATGGGCCAGGGAGTGGTGGGCCCCACCGTCCCCTCCATTCCGGCATCCCGGGCCAGCCTGTGCGCCCACTGCCTCCTCCAGTCTTTGGCAGCCCCTCTGCTCGGTGGCCCAGGCCCACACTTCCCACCGGGAAAACCGTGGCCTGCTCCCCACACATCTGCACTCCGAGAGCCTTGAATGCCCAGCCCAGGACCAGGAATTATGGGGAAGGTAATTACTCAGCCCAGGGGTCTCGGTGACGGCTGACCACCTCCAGCTGCCCCTCGATCCTCTATCTATCCAGCACCTTCCTGATCAGCCACCAAATGGCCCTCTTCCCATCCCCCACCTGCCTCTGCCTGTCTTGGCAAAGGACTCTCTCAGGTCACCAGCCTGCCAACAGTGACGCTGCACAGGCCTCCCTGGAATGGACATGAGGTGGCCAATGGGCCACCGCAGGCGGCTTCCCCTGGAAGCCCCAGAGAAGTCAGTCCGGGCCCAGTATTGGCCCGTGGTCACATCAGCCACAGAGGACCACAGGAGTGACAGGTGGAGGGAGAGGAGGAAGGCAGTGGTACGTGTGCCTGTGTGTGTGTTCACACGTGAATGCACAGGCAGGGAGCGGAGCGAGCAGCCTCGGCGGGAGACTCACAGTGCTGAGCTCCTCGCCCTGGGAGGGTGGCAGCGAGCTGACAGGTGCCGCAGGTTCCAGGGCACGGAGGAGCCCACATGCCCGCTGGAGCCACGAACGCTCACCAAGGTCGCTCAGGAGGGCGTCTCTTCGGTCACTGAGAACGCCCCCGGCCCTGCGCAGCTGCATGGCGCTTGAGCTCCCCAGCCCTGTGGGTCCCGGAATGACAGCAGCAGCGCATCTGTGAGACCGGGGGCCCATGGGGCTCTCCACGTGGACGGCGCCATGATGGCCTGCAAAGGCCCTGCTAAGCAGGAAGGGCTGAGGGTCCCAGGACTAGAGGCTCGCCCAAGAAGACTCATGACAGCTGGTGACAAGACACAGCTATGGGCACAGCCCAGGGACCCCAGCCAGTGGAACACTGGGTCACACCTGGCGCTCGAGCGCCCCACAGGGCTGCCATGCCACACTGCTGTGGACAGGCCCAAGGATGTCTGGCACACACCGACTCCTGCCTGGGCCTGGCTCACAGACACTTCCATCGGCATCGCTCACTGTGGGGACAGCCCCGATGACCCCAACAGCCCCCAGTGCTAAAGGGCTCACTTAGGAGCAGGCGCCCCACCCTCACAGAGCCCCACACCCACCCTATTTGGATCCAAGTTGTCCATGTCCCACCCCCCACCACTGTGCTTCACCAACCTCCTGCTGTGCCCACATTCCAGGAAGGGACTGAGGCAGTGCTAGGGTCTGACTTCCATATCCCAAGGGTCCCACAGTCTGTGGCCGTGGGGAAAGGACATGAGAGAGGCACAGGGGCTTGGACTGGGGGCTCACAGGGAGGACAGTGACGCATGATGACGTTTGGTGCCAGAGGCCTGCCTGACAGGAGCAGGGACTGAGGGGAGGCAGGTAGGGCGCAGGGGCCCAAGGGGCTGGAAGGCTCCTGCCCAGGACGGGATGCCAGGGCCCTCGGACACGCAGCTTGGGCCCAGCCCCGGCTTGCAGGCTCGCAGGCTCGCACACCGTCCCCAGGGCCCCGGCTGGCATCAGGGACAGGACATAGAAATGGGGGAAGCAGGAAACTGCCACCAGTGCGGCCCAGGGCGCTTCCTCTGGAGTCCAAATCAGCCAAGAGCAGGCCTGTTCACGGCCGAGTGGCCCTCCTGTCCCAGCCTCAAAGGATGCAGGGCCCCGCCTGTGTCTCAGCCTCGATGACGTCACTGTCTGTGCTGTTTTCTCTCCAGTTCGCTCAGTGGCACCCCTCCCAGGCCATACCTCGGGCTCTGGGGCCCAGAGGACACCCTGACTGAGCCCCTAGAGAAATGTGTTGGACATTGCAGATGCCACCTGGGTCACCGTGCTGGACACACAGGAAGGAGGCGGCCTGCAGGGCATCGCTCCCACCCTGTGCTGGGGAGGGCAGCTTGCATGGGGTTACGCAGAGCCTCCCCCCACAGTGCCCCACCCCATCTGTTGCAGGGGGACCAGGCCAGGGTGCAGGAGTGCAGACAGTCCAGTACCCCCAAAGGAGTCCGGGGAAGCCCCCAAGGGGCCAGCAGAGGCAGCGGGCAGCCTGCCCCTCCTATGAACTTTGGGGTGGGATGCCCTGGAAATAACCAAGGCCATGCTGCCATGGAACACCGGCACTGACGGGCTGCTTTCTTCTCAAAGCCAACAAAGGACTTATTTCTGATTTTCAACAAGTTCAACGTCACTCTCCCACTTTCGGACTTAGCCCTTCTAAACCGGGCGGGCAACTGCACTGCACCACCCAGGAAGAACAGAGAGGCAGAGCCAAGCCGAAACCGAGCCAGGCAAGGAAGGAGCTGAAAACGCCTGCCTGGACCCAAGGCCCAAGCTTGGGTCTCTGCATCTGCCCAACATGCTCCATCCTAAGCTCCACCCAGGGCAGGGAGCGCTGGCTAGCTGCCAGGCCACCTGCTTGCACGCAGTGACAGGAGCCAGCCCCATGGGCTACTCCGGGGCTCCACAGCCAACTAATGGCAATTGAGTGCCGGGCCCTGACCTTGGAAGTGGCCACTGCCAGGGTCAGGGGCGGGCAGACAGGGAGACGCTCCCGGCCTGGACCCCTGCCCTGCTACTCACTTGCTTGGAGCCCGCTGGGCCTGCCTCTTCTGCAGGGCGCCCAGGATGGCTGCTATGTGCCTGAACCACGGGGCCACGGGGCAGACGTCAGTCCCCTCACATGGCAGAGATGTGTGTCCACAGGAGGAGACGAGAGCCGGCCGAACATACCCACGTCTACAGGGATGGGGGCGGCCCTGCAGGTGGCCGCGTGCTCAGGTGCTCCTTCAGGGCCCGCACCCCAGCCGTGCATCACCGATGCTGGGTTGGCCCTGGAGTCTGGAGCCCCAGACAGAGGCACAGGGTGTCTGGTGCGGCAGAAAGAGGACACCCCTTCCCAGAGCTGAGCCAAGCCGCAAATCCGCAGAGACACTGCCGACTGCTGGAGGCCTGGGGGTGGAGGTGGCTGCTGATGGGGTTTCAAAATGTTTCTTCTTGTTGTAGCTTTGACTGTTGTCATTTATTTTTCTTAAGTATATTTTAGTGATTATGCTATTACAGTTGTCTCACTTTTTCTCTCCTTTATCCTCCCCTGCTCTCCACCTCCCCCCCACCATCATTTCCCCCCACCCCTTAGTTCATGTCCATGGGTTGTACATATACATTCTTTGGCTTCTCCATTTCCCACAATATTCTTAACCTCCCTCTATTTTCTACCTACCATTTATGCTATTTATTCTCTGTACCTTTTCCCCCTCTCTCCCCCTCCCTCCCTTTCTCTGCTGATAACCTTCCATGGGATCTCCATTTCTGTGATTCTGTTCCTGTTCTAGCTGTTTGCTTAGTTTGTTTTTCTCTTTCTTTTTAGGTTCAGTTTTCAATAGTTGGGAGTTCATCATCATTTTACTGTTCCTATTTTTTATCTTCTTCTTTTTCTTAGATAAATCCCTTTAATATTTCATGTATAATAAGGGCTTGGTGATGATGAACTCCTTTGACTTGACCTTACCTGAGAAGCACTTTATTTTCCCTTCCATTCTAAATGACAGTTTTGCTGGATAGAGCAATCCTGGATGTAGGTCCTTGCCTTTCATGACTTGGAATAACTCTTTCCAGCCCCTTCTTGCCTGTAAGGTCTTTTTTTTTTTTTTTTTAATTTATTTTCTTTAAGATTTCTTGATTTATTTATTTTTAGAGAGAGTGGGAAGGAAGGAGAAAGAAAGGGAGAGAAAAATCAATGTATGGTTGCCTCTCACATGGCCCCCATTGGGGACCTGGCCTGCAACCCAGGCATGTGCCCTGACTGGGAATCGAACCAGCGACCCTTTGGTTTGCAGGCTGGTGCTCAATCCACTGAGCCACACCAGCCGGGACATAAGGTCTCTTTTGAGAAATCAGCTGACAGTCTCAAGGGAACTCCTTTGTAGGTGACTGTCTCCTTTTCTCTTGCTGCTTTTAAGATTTTCTCCTTCTCTTTAATCTTGGGTAATGTAATGATGATGTGCCTTGGTGTGTTCCTCCTTGGGTCCAACTTCTTTGGGACTCGGAGCTTCCTGGACTTCTTAGAAGTCTATTTCCTTTGCCAGATTGGGGAAGTTCCCCTTTATTATTTGTTCGAATAACTTTTCCACTTGTTGCTCTTCCTCTTCTCCTTCTGGCATCCCTATGATTCGGATGTTGGAATGTTTAAAGATGTCTTGGAGGTTCCTAAGCCTCTCCTCATTTTTCTGAATTCTTGTTTCTTTATTCTGTTCCGGCTGAAGGTTTATTTCTTCGTTCTGCTCCAAATCATTGATGTGAGTCCCGGTTTCCGTCCCATCACTGTTGGTTCCTTGTTCATTTTCCTTTATTTCACTTTTTCCTCTGTTTTGCGACCATACTCAACCATTTCTGTGAGCATCCTGATTATCAATGTTTTGAACTCTGCATCTGATAGGTTGACTATCTCTTCATCGCTTCTTTTTCTGGAATTTGATCTGTTCTTTCATTTGGACCATATTTTTTTGTCTTAGCGCACCTGTTACATAGTAAAGGATGGAGTCTTAGGTATTCACCAGGGCAGGGCAACCAACGTCACTGCATTGTAGTGCTGTATGCGGGGGAGAGTCCGAGAGGGAAGACTGCCACTTGCTTGGCTCTCTGCCGGCTTTCAGTCACTTCTCCCGCTTCCCACAAGCAAACTGGGCCCTTCTGGTGCTGATTCCCGGGTGGGTGGGTTTGTGTACATTCTAGGACCCTGTGGGTCTCTTCGATGACCTCTCCTGTGAGGCTGGGAGTTTCTCCTGCCACCACAACCCCCACAGGTGTTTTCCGGCAGAGGTTTTGAGGGTTATTTCCCTGTGCTGGAACCCTGGTTTGTGGGTCTGTCTTGCTCCCCAGTTGTTACTCCTGGTTTATCTGCATGAGAATGTGGGACCACCTGGTCCTCCAGCCACCACCTTGCTGCGAGTCCTCTCCACCCTGGTTGCCTGTCTCCGCCCCTCCTACCGGTCTGGGTGAGTGTTTCTTCTTTAACTCCTTGGTTGTCAGACTTCCATACAGTTCAATTTTCTGGCAGTTATGGTTGGTTTTTTTGTTTTGTTTTAAAATTTGTTGTTGTCCTTCTTTTGGTTGTGCAAGGAGGTACAGTGTGTCTGCCTACACCTCTGTCTTGGCTAGCAGTCGGGGTTTGAACGTGTTTTATTAGGCAGAGGTGGTGGTCGCACAATACTGCGAATGCCACGAATTCTTCCACTTGAAAAGGACAGCTTAATGTCATGTGGATTCCACCTCCATTAAAGAAAATGCCGGCCCCTTCTCTGCAGCGCACATACCTCAGCCAGGTGCAGGGCACTGAGGACCAACTCTAGGGCAGCAAGGGGAGGGTGACTGGGAGCCGGAGAACTCAGTCCTGGGGCCTGGCCAGAGCCCCACCCAGGAGGTAATGGCCACTATATGGGCTGGCTTCAGGGAGCAGCACAGCCGCTGAATGCCAGCCTGAGAAAGCACCACCCACTGGGGCCAAGGGCCTCAAGCCCCACGCCCCTTTCTTAGTGCCACTGCTGAGGAGGCCTGACAACTGGGAACACACGTCTCTTCCGCCCCACATATCTGCCAGAGAACTGAAGCCACTGCTCTGAAGCAGCACCTGAGGGAGGACAGGCCATGCTGTCTCTGGGAGGACAGACTCCCACCTTTGGGGACCAGCAGCCACTGACCAGAGGGCCACAGCGCAAGGACACTTGCCAGCCCTCTGTGAGCCCAGCTCCTGCCCATCATCGCTGCCCATCCCCTCCGCACAGCTCGGCTAGCACTCAGCTCTTCTCCACTGTCACAGCCACTCCCGGAAACCCGTCGTCACCATGCTCACGCCCAGCGCCATGCACCTCGGTGTGGGCGGCTCAAGCCTAGGCAACCAGGCCCTGTGGCCGAGGGCGGGAGCCTGTCGGAGCTGTCCCTGGGCAGCCAGGCCGGCAGGGGGAGCAACCCAGCCGGGCCCCTTTCCCGCGGTTCCGTCAGAGCTAAAGGAACCACCGGGGCAACCCGGCCTCCACGCGCCGCGGCGGCCATTTGGATGCACAGGAGCTCTAACCTCCCTCTCGTCCGTCCCAGCTCGGGGTCTCTGCAGCAAGCTCGTGAGCCAAACACTCCAAGCACCAGAGATGCCCCAGCACTGAGGAAGTCTGGGCGGGAGCTGCTCGGGGGCACCCCATGAGACTGGCCCCCTACTCATGGGAGGGCGGGGAGCATCAGTGCGACAACATTCACAAGTGTCCAGGGCCGCCAACCTTGGGGCCAGCACCTGGCCAGCCGTGACTGGCAGCACTGTCACCCCCACTCCATCTGGTCCATGACACTGCATTCAGCCCGGAGGGTCACCCCAGAAGTACCGCCCATGTCCCCGCTGTGCCAGCCCCTGCGATGGAGGCCAGGCTGGGGGTGTGGGCCACAGGGAGCCAGCCACATGACAGGCTCAGGCTGGGAGGCAGGCAGGCACCAGGGTAATTGCAGTTGCTGCACCTGGCACGTCTCGAGGAACCGGATCGAAACAGGTCAGCTTTCCAGTGCACGCAGGTTTGAGTCAGCTGCAGCCCGGCCACCCACCCGCAAAGCCCAGGTCGCACAAGAGGCCCCCAGCCAGGACTCATCTGCAGCAGCCCCCACCACTGAGCCCGAGCAAACTCCCGCCAGGACACTGGAAGGGACATCCATGTGGCCGGTCCATGGGCATTTCTGTCCGGAAGCATGGCACAGGGCAGCCGCCTTCTGATGGTGGGAACACCCTTAACGCGGCCGCACCACCTGCTTAGAGAGCTGAAGTCTGCACAGAGCACGCACTGACCGCACAAGGATGTGGGGACGAGGGCGTCCCTCAGCAGAGGTGCCGAACCAAGCTCGCCCCACCCCTGCCCTGAGCCCAGGACAGGTTCCCTGTGCCCGCTCCATGCCCCCCAGCACTGAACCCTGTGCACCTCTGCCTTCCACCTGGGTACACAGTCCTCCTGTCCTCCCCACACCCCCCAACTCAGGCGGGTCCCAGAGCCCCAGCAGCAGGGGAGCCCTGGGAGGCGCCCTGGCAGCATCAGCCCTGCCCACCACCACCCCTGCCTCCCACGCTCCCCCAGCTGCCCTGGCCCCCACTGTCTTCTGCTGCTGCCCCTGCTGGGGGCCCTCAGCCCCCAGGCTCCCCGTGCTGGGGCCCCACATGCCTAGGTGGCTGACTCTCTCAAAGGTGCTAGGAAAGGATTCCGCAGCGCATCCCAGAGGGCACGGGCACCCTGCTCTCCACCCATTGGGCAATGCGGCCCCTCCAGGACCCAGGGCCTCCCCTACGGGCCCCCACCTCCCTGCTGAGCACCAGCCCGAAGTCTACTTGTCGCTTGTCCCCAGGGTGTCCCAGGCAACCTGTCTCAGTCCAAGCCTGGGCACACGTCACCAGGAGTGGATGGCTGTCTCCCCCCTGGGCCTGAAGCCAGGCACCTCCATTTCTTGCCCCCCTTCTCGAACCCAGCACCAACCCCGGTTCTCCCAGCCTGCCCAGTGCTGCCCCCGGCTCTAGCCACCGCTGCCATGAGTCCTCCCTGGTCCTCCTGCCTCAGACACCTCTCCTCCCTCTCACCTCCATGTGGGTGGGGGAGAGGCAGATGACCCTTCCAACCCTCAAGGCAAGCCCAAAATCCCACAAACAGGTTCAAGGCCTTGCGGACCCAGTGCCCGGACCCATCTGCAGCCCCCCTGCACCCTCTGGCCTCAGGAACTTGCTGGAAAGCGATGCAGTGCTCTCTGCCCGGACCCACACCTCTTCTCCTCTGGGCTCACCTGCCCTGCCCTCCCTGCCACCCCCCACTCCTGGAGGGCAGAGTACTGGGGGCGGGACCTGGGGGGGAAGTCCCAGACCAGTTCCTGGCTCTCTCTGGCTCCTGGCTCAGGAAAGGGTTGGTCAGTAGGCCCACTGCCCGCAGAACCCCATTCGAGACCCCAGCACTGCATCCTGTCCAGGACAACTGGCAGGCCAGGACCCCGGTGGAGCAGCCCAGGGGCCTGTTCTCTGAACCACCTGGCCAGACCTGGCCCACCCAGCAGCATGCACACTCGGAAGTGAGTGACCAGATAGAGGCACCCAGGTGAGCTTTGACTTGAGACTACAAACACGTGCACTTCCTCTTTCTTTGGGAAATGTGGTCACCCGATCTGCTCCCCACCGGCTGCCTCCCACTCCGGAAGGGGTCCTGCTGTCACTCTGCAGACAGCCACCAAAGGCCACTAGGTAGTGCCTGGGCTCCCTGCTGCAGGCGACTGGCCCAGGCTGAAAGCCTGATCCCTTAACCAGTTGTGGCTTTGGCCAAGTCAACTGGGCTTCCCTGACCCGCAGGTGTCTCGCTTCGCTGCCCAGGAGGGTAAGGGTGGCACCCCCCACAGAGGGCTGCTTGGAGAGTCACAGGCCATAACAGGTGTCCTGTCCAGGACCCATGACACACTCATGCTGCAGAGTTACTATGATGACCCTCGGAGGGAAACTGTGCCAGAAATGAAGCTCTGAGCCTGACCTAAGCGGAGGCTGCCAAAGGGCCCCAAGGCTGCAGGGCAAGGTCTTAGAGAGGCGTTCCAGTCCCCGGGGCCCTCAGAGAGGAGGCCCGTCCCCCTGGACAGCCACACACACCTTCAAGCTGAAAGGGGAGGTTGTGTACACGATGTCATCACTGGGGACCACACACTCTGAGTCAGCTTAGGGAAAGTGACCTGAAACGGGGCTACTATTCCAGATGAGGGCCTCTGGGAAAGTCTGAAGAGATGGTCACTTTGGGAACCAGCAGCCTTAGGAGACTTGGGCCCAAGACCCTCCAGAACACTGGTGGCTCTGTGCAGCCTGTCCCATATCCCTGGAGCTCCCATCATCCACGCAGGAACCCAGGGGAACCTGGAGTGTGGGTGGCGGAAGAGTAAAGCCTGCGGGCTGTGTCCTGGGAACTGGCACGGGGCCGGGAAAAGCCCCAAGGTGAAGGGTTGGGACAGGGAAGCCTGTCATCTGTCCAGACGTCCTGGGTGGCAGGTCCCACGCCAGGCCTCATGGTGAAAACAGGGCACTTCTCACCAAGGCTCAGAAAAGCTCAAGTTCTGAAACCATGAAAAGGAACGAGACACCACGGCAACGTCGTTTATGGAGAAACACGAACCAAGAACACACTTCACTGGGGAGACGACAGGAACTGAGCTGCCCTTTTCACCTGGACAGCCTGTCCCGGGCCTGTGACCCCTGAGGCCTTCCGTCCACTGCCACTGGGACCCAGCCTAGCCTGCCTGCTCCCTAATCTGCCTGTGAACCCTGGCTGTGGGTGGGGACAGCGCTGGCATCCAGGCACCCCAGTCGGTGGCTTGCTGGGTGCTCTGATGGTGAGTGCTGGTGTGGCTCAGTGGCCTGTCACCTGGGTGCCTCCCTCGTCAGCAAGCCCCCACCTGGACACCCAGCACACCCTCAGGAGCAGGGGACCACAGGCTCCCAGGGCCTGGCACATCCTGAACTGTGGGGGCTGGGGTTGTCTCAGAAGAGCTGGCCTCTCGTTTCCGCCAGCCAAGGGAACATGCAGTGTTTGTCCTGAAGAGCGTGTGCCCCAGACTGTCAGGCTGATTCCCCAGGACGCCCTGGGGAATCAGCCTGTGGACGCCCGAGTCTATCCCAGTGACGCCAGGGACTCGGTGGGCAGGGCCGCCGGAGCTGCTCACGGAAGCTCCGGGGCAATAAAGGGGTCACGATGCCCAAGTGCGCGGTTTGCCGGTCGCGAGGAACGCCGTCATAAAACCCCGGTCCTTTCATGTTAGCAGCGTCCCCCAGGCTTCCGCAGCCCCATTTTCCTAAGTGTCAACCTCGGGCGGCTTCCGCCCACTCCCGGATGATTCCCACCCCGGCGAAAACCCAAACACTCCTCGGGCTCGGCCTGTCCTCGAAGTCTAGCTGGGGCAGCACAGCAATGCCCGGCTGGGAACACGCAGGACCACCTCGGGTGTGGGTCTCAAGAGGACCCCGGAACAGCCTAAGGGGGGACTGACGCCGGGCAAGGGGTGGCCTCGCGGGGCTGGGGCCTGGGGCCAGCGCGTGTAGGGTGACACGAGCTCAGGCCGAGCCCGCTGGGGTCCCGCGCTCTCCTCTCCACCCTTTAGGCAAAAGTCGCCTGGGTGTCTGGGCCCCGCCCGGCCGGGAAGATCCTCCCTCAAAACCAGGGACGCAGACACCTCGGGTCGGGCGTCACCCCTAACTGACCCGAGGACCAGTGCCTCCGGCCGGGGTCAACCCTCGAGCGCCCCGTCGCGTGCACTCACCCTGCTCCTCGGAGGAACCCGCCATCCTAAGAATCCCAGACCCGCAACCACCGCGACTCCTACCCAGAATCTGATGCAACTGCCGGCCCGGAAGTCCCGCCCCACCTTGCCCAGTCCCACCCCCGCTTCACGCCAGGATAACCTACCAGACACGCCTGGTCGCTAGGCAACCGCTGCCCGCCCGCGAGATGCTGGGAGTTGTAGTGTTTATGTGGCAGCGGACAGCGCACTGGAGCATCGTCCCCAGGACCATCGTCCCCAGGACCATGTTCGGTGCTGGGAGGAAGGACAGTTCCGCGATCAGGCCCCGCACGGGGTGGGGATGAGCCCCAGCCAAATGGTCACAGAGGACGCCCTGGGGCTACAATTTGCTGGTCTGGATGGAAAACCAGTTCCAAGGAGGCTTAGAGGAAGGGATTGGGGATGGACCGGGCGTGCATTCCAGGCAGAGTGGACTGTCCTGCACGTGATCCCAGGAGAAGGCGAGCTGCTGAGAAACTCAGCGTGACCACAGGACCCAGGCAGCAACGCCTGAAAGAAATTTGGGCTTGGGGCGCGGGCTGGAGCTGGCAGCTCTTCTAAACAAATCAGGAATGGCAGAGACCCTCCTCGGGATGTAAGGGTGGGTGTTGGGGGAGGGTGGAGGCCAGATCTGTGCTCGCACCCCCAGTCCAGCTGCTAGTGGAGACAGATTGGACTCAGGGAGGCTGGAAGGGCTCCACAGTGAACAGAAGCTGAGTCAATGATGGACAGTAGGGTGAACGGAGGCGGGGCCTAGGGGGCTGGGCACACAGGTCTGGGAGGGCCACGGGATCCTCACACCCTGGGGTGAGGGGGACCAGGGAGGAGATGCCTATGCAGATGACACCCAAGGTTCTGGACTTGCCATATCCTCTTCCAACCATGTTGTCTGACAAGGTCCGGGCATGGAGGACTCGAGTTCAAGGAATTCGTCTCCTTGGAAGAGAACGTGGCATCCAAATTGGGTTAACAACTGGCTGTTTTATTTTAATTATTTTGCTTTTGCTACTGAATATAGGCATTGTACTGTAATTACTCATTCCTGTACCACCCAAGAGGGACAGTATTCCCTATGGAACTGCCTGAAAGGATGAAAAAATCCCCACAGATTCCCCTCTCCCTTATACAGGGGTGTAGGACAGCCAGGGCAATATAATTAACCATAAGAGAAAACATGTTGGCTTATTTAAATTACCCTGGTTTGAGAGACTTAAGTGGTCCGGGCCCCCTTAGTGTTCAAGAAATAAAAAATAAAATAATAAGTTAGACTTCTTGAATTAACAGCTGTAGCTGGATTTCCTGTCTATCTCTCCTTACATGTTTGTTTTGGTGATCAAAAGGTGGTAGGATTGTTAGACATTTGTATTTTAGGTTCATTGATTAGTATAATTCCAATGAAGTTATACAAAATAATAGAAAGCCCCTGAATGTCTAAAAGTCGTTAGAGTAACAGCCCCTCCTTTACCTTGAATAGGAATATGTATCAATTAGACAGTCTTAGAAATAAGAAAAGCTGCTTAGCTATTAAACAGGTAGAAACAGTTACTATGAAGTTAAAGTTTATAGTACACAGAGAAACATTTCAGACAGAAAAGATATGTAGCTAAGTTGCCATCATAAAGGCCTTATTGCCTCTGCTCAGTCTACCGTGAACAGATTCTGAGAAATTCTAATCATCTGATTTATGGGTATCCTGGTCAAAATAATCTTTGTTTAATGCAACTGAATCTTTGAGAACTTTCGTATTGTTCCTGGTTATTTTAGTATTGATTTTTCTGCTTAACTGATCATGCTATGCACCTGCAAATGTTGATCTATGCCAAAAAAGAAAATATAAAAATCCACTTGTACTTGTAATAAACGAATCAGTGCTTCACTATCCTCTGAGGTGTGCCGTTGCCTGATCTCCACGCGCCGCCGCCTTACCCACCTTCGGGACTCCCCTGGATCCTGCTGCAGCTGGACTGCGGCATGGACAGGAGAGGCTGACTGGAGTGGCATGGACGTCGCTGAGGACTCATGGGAGCTGAAGGTGCTCGGCGCCCCATGGTAGTTTGGGGCTGATGGGTGAGCATCTCCAAGGACCGGTGCTGGTCAGGTGGCTGAGAAGGGGACAGGGTGGTGCGTTCTCAGTGGAGTGTTGGACGGACGGTGCTGTCCTTCCCAGGGACAGAGGCCAGGGACACCAGAAAACCAACAAACGGCCACTCCAGGCTCTGGTCCCCATTCCGGGCACTGCACCCACACACCACACTTGTGGCTCCCGTGACTCTGAGCACGATGTCACCCTCCCAGGACACAGTTGTCGCCCAACAGGAATGACAGAAACTCGATTTAGAATATAAATTTTACTGGGTGAAAAAATTATAAAAGCATGTGAAAACACTATTTAAGATATAAATTTCAATATGTAAAGAAAATTAGTAAAAACATATATAATTAATCATTTACAGAACTGTACGAAGGCCTCTACAGCTGGCACATGACAGTAAGTGTCCCCATGCCCCACCGCAGCTAGCCTAGTGAGAGCTGAGAGCGGCTGCTGGTTTGTCTGTCATGGACGGACTTGTAAGTGTCACCCACATATGGCACTCCCAAGTGGAAGCTGGGGGACATCGCAGTGCCTGGGAGATTGAGTGATCTGCTGGGGTCACACACATGACCAGCTGATGTGGACACCAGCCTGAAGCGTCCGCAGCGTTGTGGATGAGGCAAATCCACACGGACTACTGAAGTCCGGTCGGTCCCAGGTCTTTGTCCACCCTGCAGGAAATGACATGAAGAGTCACTGACAATGCCATCAGGGACTCCAGGACCCGCAGGGACAAGGATCGGAACTTACTGAGCTCGTCCTGCAGCTTCTCTGCAAATAAACAGAAAAAGGAAGTCCCGTCAAGGGGATGCAGAGGAGAATCCGGGTAGTGGGCGTGGGCTGGGCAGAGAGGTGGTGACCACCTGCACCTGGGCCTCACCTTGGGCTCTTCCCTCCCACTGCAGCTCTGTCCCTGCTGCTTCTTTCTCAACTCGTGCTCTTCCTCCTCATCCTTGGACGGGGCCTGGATCCTCTTCCGATGGTACAGGAAGTACACTGCACCCAACAGGAGCCCCACAATAGGCAGCAGGGTCAACACTATCTGACGCTTTGTGTTCCAGAAGAAGACACCTGCGAAGGGATAGCGTCAGCCCCTGAATGATCTTTCTGTCTCCACAGTGCCCAGAACTCTTACTGTCACACAGTGAGTACGGTTTTCCTGAAACGTCTGCCTTCCCCATGGGATTAGATGGAGTCTGAGGAAGCATGTACAGTGTCACTGACGTCTCCTCTGCACCCCCCCACCCCCCTATTATCTGCTCCCCAGTCAGCGGAGTCTGGTGATGAACTGAATGAACTCTGGGGATGGGGGGGCCTGGGATCCAATCCGGGTCTCCTACTTGACCAGTGCTGTGACCTTGAACTAATGACAACGATTTGTTGCTGGTGGCCTGATCAGCAAGAGCATGAAGTTAATGCTGACACAGTGCCTGACACAGGGTGAGTGCCACGCAGGTTTCAGTAAGTTTTGAAAACTAAACATATTTTATCTTGTTGACAGTGAAATCATCTTCTATGCAGCTGGTGTACATGCTGTCTGTCTAGTCCTGTGTCTGGGTGACCTGCCCAAGCCAGCACAG
Organism: Anoura caudifer; assembly: GCA_004027475.1. NCBI lineage: Eukaryota > Metazoa > Chordata > Mammalia > Chiroptera > Phyllostomidae > Anoura > Anoura caudifer. Next base: position 37,827 of record PVKU01000660.1, on the reverse strand, counting down.
GGAGCAGGCCCATGTCCCTCCGACAGGGCAGCGCCCACTGCGCCCCCTCCTGGTGTGTTTGCTGATCTTTACCATTTGTCCCCAAGTCCCATTGCCTGGCACCCTGTGTGTCAGGTAGGAAGTGCTCAGAATGTGTCTGTGACATAAACCGCTGCAGGGAAAGGAGCCCCAGGTACGTGCTCTGTGCCCTCTGTGTCCCCCAGGGACCCTGGTCAGCAGAGGCCACTGCACCTTCCCCCAGGGACACTGAGGAGCTCAGGGCAGCGGCCAGGGAACTCACCTGGAATGGAAAGCCTGGCTGACCTTTCCTGGCCCAGCAGGGGGTTTCTGATGACACAGGAGACCTCCTCCCCAGAGCCTTCTTCCAGGATCACAGAGGCTGAGGCTGCATAAAGGTCCTGGGGGTCTGCAGCCTCTGCAACCAACTCATTGGACAACCTCTGTCCCCCGGAAACTCTCCACTCAACCTGGGGCTGCGGGTACCAGCCAGCAGACGTGCACTCCAGACGGATTCCTCCAGCCTCATAGCCCTTCATTTCAATGTGGGGATCGGAACCCAGCACTGGGGAGGAGAAGTGAGCTGAATCATGGGGAGTCCTCTGTCCTGGTGGGGGTCTCCAGAGCAGGGAGGGGCACACCCACTGATGAGCCCAGCTGGGGTTCACCAGGAGCTGTTTCCAGAGTGTGCTGTGCAGCAGACACTGATCCCCGCTGGAGCCACTGCCTGAATATGGCTGGACCCTCATACTTGATCCCAAGGGATCTGGGCCAGAGCAGAGGCTGCTTTCCCTAAGTCCCCTTGGAGACTGCCGCAGCCTCCCCACCCCCATGTCCTAGAATGCTGGTTCCAGGCACAGCCCCTCACCCCACCCTGGGCAAGCATGGAGGTGGTGCCCCTTAACCTAAGTGGGTCGCACCCCACTGCCCCCGTCTGTGAATGAAGCCCTGATGTCCGGACACAAGCACTTTCGTGGGGCAGCACGTCAGACAAGGCGCTTTGTCACTGGGATTGGTCAGGGCCATGTCAAGGCCACTCAAGTGGGTCAGGTACAGCACAGAGGAAACTCAAACCGTGGGCAGTGACCAACCTCCCCGGCCCAGCTGTGAGTGACCAGTGACACCCCCACACCATCCTGACAGCGTCCCACCCAGAGCCCAGCGCTGCTTCCACATTCCCCTGGAACCACCTAATAGCCCAAGGGTTACAGCAAGCCCTCCCTGACGCCCTCGTTCTGAAAAACCCTGGTGTCCCCGTCCCCAGGTGAGCATCCTCCCTTGCTGCACCGATGACAGACACAGCCTGTTCAACTGCAGCTGTGCTCCCAGGGGTGTGGTGTGGGACATGGGCCCCACAGGAATTGTCCCCCCAGCTCAGCCTCCTGGGCCCACTGCATCAGGCCCCTGGGGGATACATGGCCCTGGTCTGGAACACGCTGAACCAAACACCCACGTGCCACCCACGGCAGGGAGGTCCCCTCCTCCTTCCCATCCCCGACCTCCACTCCCCCCTGAGACTGGTGGGCAGCATGGGGGACTCTGTACTGGATGCAGGAGGAAGTCACCCCGGGGGACACCTAGGTCTATCACAATCCTCAGAGGAGCAAGATAGGGGGGCTGTTGCTGGTGTGCAGCTGCACATGCTCTGGGGTGGGTTTGCAGCCTCTGCCCCTGACCCACGGAAAGGAGTCAAGCACAAACCTGAGGCTCACCTGCCACCTGCAGCTCCACCTGGGCTTTTGCATAGACATCTCCATCTTGGAAATAACACAGGTAGGTTCCATTGTCAGAAGCTCTGACGTCGCGAATCTGCAGAGCGGCCTTCCCCACAGTGATGTCCTCTCTTAAAATCGAAGTTCTCCCTTGATACTCCTCTGCCGGTGTGTCTTCCTGCCCATGTGCATATGTGTGCACTACCTGCCTGCGGCTGGGTAGCACCCACATCAGCTCCATGATCTCAGCGCTCATCTTCAGGGACAGGTGACAGGGCAGCTCAGCGTCCTCACCCACCATGGCCAGGGTAGGCTCTGGGGGTCCAACCACAGCAAACTCAGCTGGTCATCAGAAGGGGGCGCTCCATCAGAGTGAGCAGGGCCAGAGGGCCAGAGGGTGTCCAGGCAGGGAGGGCGAGGTGACAGACACCTAGACGGGACTTCGGTCCTAACACAGGTGCGGTGTGGATGGGCCTTGCAGGGCTGGGCCCACAGCTAAAGGATTCAGATAGTAAATGCACAGCAGGTCCTACCTGAACAGGGGGGCTAAGCAGCTGGAGCAGGGCTAGGCAGATAGGGAGGGCAGGCAGATGGGAGACCAGGCACCTCACCATCCTGACCTGCTGCGCATAGAGGGAGGCCACAAGGAGCTGAGTGACCACCTGGAAGGGGAGGAGAATTCCACATGGAGAGGCCGCCTACCCATGGCCCATCTGGGCACCACCACGATCCCTGGTGTCCCGAGAGCCTCCTCTGCACATGTCCACTGGGGATTCTCTTCATCCTGGATCCCACCATGGAAAGCAGCCATGAAACATGGAGCAGAAATGTCCGTACCTCATCCCTCGCCAGCAGGGAGCCCCGGGCTCTCCTGTGCGAACCTGCTCAGAAGCCCTCCATTTGCCCACACTTCCCTGCCCCAGCCAGGTGCTCGCCCCCAGCACTACCCTCTGAGGAAGGCAGGCCCCTCTGCTCTGAGTCCCTGATCCTGCTGCTGCCCCCTGCAGGCCGCGCTCTGCACAGCAGTCAGCACTTCCTGCCCCCTAACCTCCCTCCTGCTCAGCCCCTCCCAGGGGTCCCCTGTCATCCAGGGCAGAGGCCAAGGCCTTGGCAACCTGTGCTTTACATTACCTGAGTGTTTTAAAGTCTAAAAGTTTCCTGAGTGGGAAACACATTTCCACATATTTTGGAGGGTATTTATGGTTTTTTATTCCTGATTACAGGCCATTTTAAAATATAAAACATAAAGGAATGAAATTTAAATAGTTTAGAATGGGAATTACATCCTATGTTTCATTTGAATGTGAACACCTGTGGATGCATTTGGCCACATGTACACAAGGGGCGACCCAAAAAGAGAATTTCTTTATAAAAGTTGTGTTTTTATTCTCACACCTCTAGCCTTCAGTCACCTCAAATGCTCTCCCCTGGATGCGGGACACCCGTGGGGACGTCCCTCCTCTGTCCTGAACACTCTCTGGACTTGGCAGCTCTGACGCCTCTTACTGCTTCTGCCATTTTGTCTCACGTCTTACATGTCAGGATGTCTCTCCTTGTGGACTTTTTTCATGGGGAAAAGAGAATTAGTCACTCTGGATGAGATTGGGTGAATAGGAAGGTGGGGCCTGTGCATTTTTGGTCAAAACTGCTGAACACTCTGTGCAGTGTGGGCAGGTGGGTGGTAAATCACATCATGAACTGGGCCAAAGCTCTGGAAGAGTCGTCAAAAAAAAATTCACCGAAGCCCAACACAGCCTCTCACAACAATGCCAGCTGGTCACTGATGCAGATGAGCTCCTAGAACTCTCGCCTAGTGTGGGAGCCTGGACTACAAGGCGCCCGCCCTGCAGAAGGTAATTCCTGGTGGTTTTTTCCGGTCCATCATCATATACCAAATGCCCTGAACATGTTTTTGTGGGTTTTTTAATGATTTTATTTATTTATTTATAGAGAGTGGAAGGGAGGTATAAAGAGAGGGAGAGAAACATCCCTCTGTGGCTGCCTCCTGCGCACCCCTTGCTGGGGGCCTGGCCCACAACCCAGGCATGTACCCTAGACTGGGAATCCTCTAGCCACCCTTTGGTTTGCAGGCCAGTGCTCAAACCATTGAGCCTCATGAGCCAGGGCTGAAAAAGTGTATCCTTAGTCCCACAGATTACACTGGCAGGAATTACTCTTAAAGAAAAATTAGCAGCCCTGGCTGGTGTAGCTCAGTGGATTGAGTGCGGGTTGAGAACCAAAGGGTCACCAGTTCGATTCCCAGTCAGGGCACATGCCTGGGTTGTGGGCTAGGTCCCCAGTGGGGGCCACATGAGAGGCAACCACACATTGATGTTTCTCTCCCTCTCTTTCTCCTTCCCTTCCCCTCTCTCTAAAAATAAATAAATAAAATCTTTTTTTAAAAAAGTAAGAAAAACTAGCAGTAACACAAAATTTCATATTTAATTCTGTTCATTAATAAAATCTACAATAGCAAAATGTATACATTGCATCAAATTTTGTTATAATTATAAACAAATGTATATTAAAGACATAATTTCTGCCCTGGCTGGTGTGGCTCAGTGGACTGAACTCTGGCCTGGGAACCAAAAGGTCACTGGTTTGATTCCTGTGTTGTGGGCCAGGCCCCCAATGGGGGGGCAAACGAGAGGCAAACACACATTGTTCTCTCCCCACCCTTCCCCTCTCTCTAAAAATAAATAAAATCTTTTTAAAAACTTAATTCCTAAACCCACAGTAACACAACACACAATTGTGAGAAGCTGAAAGCACCTTCTCTGCGATCAGGAGTCAGAGCAGACACCCAGTCTCACCTCCTCCCTACACCACTGGGCATCCCGGCAACAGCTGCCACACAAGACACAGGCAGAAAGCAACAAATGAGAGAGGGAGGAGGAGCGTCCGCACCACTCAAAGACGGCAGGATGCTGCGTGAGGACCGGTTGAGAACCCACCAAAATCCTAGGAGAACATGTACGTGACTGCAGTGACGTCGCAGGACACAAAGTGGACCCGGGTGCACTTCTGTACAGCAGTGATGGGTGAGCAGAGGGGAGGTGTCATCAACCCCCTTCTGCAATTGCATCAGAAAGCAGAGAACACCTGGGAGCAAGTCCACCCAGAGAGTGGGAAGCCTGCGCCCTGACGGTGGTAAGAACCGAGAAGGGAAACGAAGAGGGGACACGTGGTGGGGGATACACGGAGCTCAGGGTCGGCAGGAGCAACACTGTCACATGGTCCCTGCTGCCTGAAGCCAAGTGCAGACTCAGGCTGTCCTTGTCACAACGCCAATGGCCTTCTCAGAAGGAAAACAAGGAATCCTGAAATTTATAGGGAACACAAAGGACACCACATGGCCAAAGAAACATCTAAACACAGAAGAAAATTAAAGGTATCACACCCCCTGATGTCAAAGCACAGGCAGAAAACAGATGCACAGGTCAATGGGACAGAACAGAGAGCCAGACAGAAAGCATCACCTACACGGACAACTCGCCTACGACAGATGTGACAAGAACATACAATGGGGGAAAGACAGTCTCTTCAAAAGATGTTGGGACAATTGGACAGACACGTGCAAGAGACTGGGCATGGGTCGCTTCCTGGTACGGTGTCCAGAAGGACCACAAACTGGTGAAAGATGTAAATGTGAGCCCCAAACCAGAGCCCTGCAAGGAAACACAGGCCAGGAACCCCGACGCCGCTCCGCACACTGTCTTCTTGGGTATGGCTGCTCGGGGAGGGCAGCAAATGAGAAAATGAACAGGTGGGACCACATCGAACTAAATTTTTGCACAGCAAAGGAACCAGCAACACAATGAAAAGACGACTTAAAAATGTAAGAAGATGCCCTGGCTGGTGTAGCTCAGTGGATTGAGCGCGGGCCTGCCAACCAAAGGATTGCGGTTTAATTCCCAGTCAGGGCACATGCCTGGGTTGCAGGCCAGTTGCTGGCAGGGGACGTATGAGAGGCAATCACACATTGATGTTTCTCTCCCTCTCGCCTTCCCTTCCCCTCTAAAGATAAATTTTAAAAAAATGGAAGAAAATTTTTGCCAATGACACGATCAGCAAGGGGTTCATGTCCAAAATGGACAAAGAACACACATCATTTAACACCAAAAATATCCCCCCAAACAATCGGATTTCCAAATGGCCCGAACACCTGAAAGGACATTTCTCCAAAGAACAGATGCATGGACTGGGGTCCCCTCTGCGGTTAGACAGTGTGTGGCAGGGCCCATCTCCAACTGATGTGTGTGTACACTAGTTCAGACTTTTATGTTTTACAAATAATTGCGTCACAGACATCTTTACAGACAAATCTTTAAGACATGCACCTTGTAACCCACCCTACTGTTCTCTTAACATTCTTTCTCAGCAGGACCATGATGCCCACTTAGATGTGACGGCAGGGAAACAGCCTGATTGGTTGAGCATTCTAGACACGGACTTCAAAAGGAAGTGATTCCCACCTGCAGACGTTCAGCTCCCAGACACCTGCTGACCTTGAACCAGTTGTGCAAACAGACTGCGTTGCTTGCACGCAGTCCTCTCAATGCAGAACTCTCAACACCCTCCTGAGCCAGTTTCTCAAGTTCTTTTTTCCTTCCTTCTCCCTCCTGACGAAACCCCTGCCTGGAGCTTCCTGCCCCAGGTGGAAGGAGTCCCCAGCTGTGCACCCGTAGGCCAGTCTCTCAGCCTCAGATTCTGGAAAAGCCCCATCAGGTCCCTGGTGCCCTGGGTCCTCAGGACGTACTGCATTTGGAATTTATTCATCACTGAGGCAGACGTGTCAGGGGAAAGGCTGTGGCCTTCCTAACTGTCCTGAGCCCCTGCTCACATTTATGTCCCCCACCCAGTGCAGGGGACTGTGGACCGAGGGTCACTGTTACAGTGGGGAGCCCAGATGTGGGAAGGGGTGGGAAGGTGGCAGAACCCAACCCTCCTCCACAGACTGCAGGGCACCCACAGGTGCGAGGTGAAACCGTGTGCATTCCTCTCTCACACAGTGAATCCAGGGACCTCAGGTGGACCCTTTCACCACAGACTCCATGTCATCCAGGTAGACACGCATCCTGGCCGCCCCGTCACTCTGTTCACCTGTGACACCTGCCCTTGGGGTGATTCCTGGGAGCCAGGTTGTTGCTGGGTGGGCTGTAGAAACCAAAGGGCCCCCACACCTCACGGTGCGCACCCTCCCGGCACTCAGCACATGGCAGGCACCCAGTCTCCTGGCTGCAGTGGTCTGTGCAGGAGCCAGGCTCCCACAGCCTGCACTCCGTGACACTGTCCAATCTCAGACTCTGCACACATAGGAACCTGTGAAGGGGGGTGCACGGAGGTGAGGTGGGGCCCAGGGCACAGACCCAACCTGGTTCCCGAGGCCTCGGCTTGAGGAGAAGCCACAGCACCCACCCTCAGCTCCTGTCTCCTTGGAACCCTCTGGACTGATAACCTGGCTCCAAGTGTCCCAGGGACTGGGTACCTGACTCACCCTTAGTTCTTTCAGATAACCTGCAGGTCCGGAAAGAGGGGTGCTAAGTGTGCATTCCAGAGCCTGCGCCCACCCTTCCCCCCGGGGGCTGCTCCGCAGCTTCCGGGCCAGGGCGCAGAGCAGCCTAGGTCATCCAGAAATAGGGCCCGGCCCCTCCCCGCAGAGTTAATTTTTAGTAAATAAAAGCTCGGGATTCTTCAGAGATCATCTCCGCACATTCCCAGAAAAAGTCGCTTTGGCTTTGGCTTTGACAACAAGCCCCAGTCTCTGGTCTCTGCTCCTCCCCCTGCAACAACATTTACACGCCCAGGACTGGAAACCACCTCTCCTCTGACCTCCCACCAGCAAACCCCACCCCCACGCCCTGGGGTTGCAGTCACAGCTACTACCCAATCCCACCCACGTCCGTTGGGAAAGTGGAAGTGTTTTGCTTACTTACAATTCCTGTACATTCAGGGAGTCTTCCCGCCAGGCTCTACGGTGTCCCGGGCAGAACATGGACCATCTCCAGTTCCTCCCAGAAAACTGGGGACCCACCAAAGGTCCCCCTCGCCAGCATGACATGCACCAGGGCGGGCACCCCATGGGCCGGTTCGGGTACCCACGTGATAGGACCGGTCACGAGCGCACTCGGTCTTGTGTTCCCCCCGCCTCTCCCGTATAGAATCTGGGGTCCGGCAGGAGTGGGAAGCGGGGCCGCCCATGCGCTAGGAGAATTCTCACCCCGAGCCGCTGACCCCAGTGCGCCCGCAGGTGCGGAACTGAATGTGGCTGGTCTCCCCGTCCCCCACCCCAGCACCCGGCCGCCTCAGAGTTCTCACTTTGCCCGCCTTGTTGTCCAGCCCCGGGCGACACCCGCCCGGCTGTCGGGTTCTGCCCTTCCCAAGCGCCCCGCACGCACCTGCGCCCCGACCAGGAGCAGCGACAACGCGGGAAATGGGAGCTCAGAGACCAGAGCGAGCCCCGCTCCGGAGCAGAAGCGGAGCCGCCTGCGGCAGTTTCACTTACGCAGCACCCCCCCTCCAGGCGGGCCAAGGGCGGCGGGTACCGCAGACGAGTCTAGCGGGGATTGGCTGCCCCAGACCGCCTTCCGTACAACTCCGCCCCCTCGTGGAACACGCAACTACCGCGTTTCTTCTGATCTATCTTCTGGGGAGCACACCGGGATCTCAGTGAGTCTCCTAGAGCCAAGCCAGAAAAAGAAATGCTAAAAAAAGCCTCACCTTTTCGACGGTCGAGGGGCAGATCGTCCCTCACGCCAGGGCCCTGGGGCTCAGCGGGGAAGCACTGTGGTGGCTTCCAGGCTGTTCCGTTGGGGCGGATCCGGGTGAAAGAGGGGCCACAGCGGGAAGAACCGGGAAGGCCGGTAAGAGGCCCGGCCCTGTCCTAACCCAGCGCCAGCCCCCCGCCCCCAGCCCCGGGCTGTCTCTCACTGCCCTCCGCTGGCTCCAACTCACGGAGCATGCATCGTTGGGGAGCCCGCTGCACATGGGCTGGAATCCTCTCCCTCTTTTGGCTTCTTGATGTAGGCAATGATGATGTAGATTCCCAGACAAACCGGGGGAAGATTAAACACCTCTGGACCAAACTACCGCTGTCTGCTCCCTGACGTCAGGAAAAACAAGAAACGTCTCAGTAAAGTCACACGCTAACATATTTCCCACAGCCAGGGAAACGACTCCAGACAGACCGATCCCACATGCGCTTGTGAAGGATGTGAAAACCCTGGATCCGAGCACCTGCACCCCGCGTCCACAGCAGCACCGCTTACGAGGGGGAGACACGGACCCCCTCAGTGAGATGCACAGACAGACGGAAAGAGCGGCCGCTTGTGCGCACAGACACACGCACACGCACCCACTGGAACCCGTCACTACAGGAAGAAGGACCCCTGTCTTTGTAGGAACATGGACTCATCAGGGGACGGGGGCTCCGTGACACTAGGCACACAGAGACACCCCCCAGATGACTCCATGTCCCGTGGGCCCCAAACACCAACCAAGGTCTCTAGAGGTCCCCTCTGACCCCTCCAGGGCTTTTGTCATTTTCAGACCTTGCAGGTAGGTCCTTGGGTCATTGTGAGTTGGTTTCCGTGTCTGCTGTGATGTGAGGGCACAACTCCTCCCAGGCCTGGGGACGTCCAGGGTCCCCAACACCACTTACTGAAAAGCTGTCCTTGTCATACAGCAGTCGGGGCTCAGGGTCTGTTTGTTTAAAAATGTCCCCGAGTCCATGAGCAGGAGAGTGAACACCACCATGCGTGTCTGTCTGCACCCACATCTGAGTGTCACTCAGCCACACAGACAGGTGACACCCTGGCAGGTCCCACAGTGACCCAGGGGCTGAGAGACACGAGCCTGAATGGGAGGAGCTGGACACACAAGGCCACCTGCCATTTGATTCTGTGTCTGTGACACGTCCTGAATAGGGAATCCACCCCAGAAAGTAACTCCAGTTTGGTGGGCACTGAGCGGGAGGGGAGCGCTCCTGGTCCCAGGGCAGATGGGAAAGAGCAGGAACTGCCCTCCCGCCCACACCGTCAGAGGGTTCATCCCCGGTTACAGGGTTCTGCTCTCCACAGACAGACACTGTAACAACAGGGACCCTCTCTCACCTGGACCGGGTGGGCTGCACACCATGTCCACCGAGGAGTGCACTGCTGCAGGACGACTGTCCCCTTGGGACACCTGGGGGTGGGGGGACACACCTTCACTGTTCCTGCTTCCACATCTCTCCAGCCCCAGGCACCTGGGTCCACACTGTCACCAACAGAAGGTGTCTCCGTAGGGTGCTTCCCCAGCCCACTTTTGGGGAGAACTGTGTGCTGTGATCACAGACCTTATAAGGGGGTCCTGGGGTCGCAGGAAGCCCCCAGCCTCACCCCAGAACCAGCCCTGGTCCCACTGGGAGGACAGTTGAGCTGTTTCCCCCGATGGATGTCCATGGCCTTGTGTGTTGGCCTGGGAACTGGAGGAGCAGGGGTTTGTCCTTCTTTTAACAAAGGCTCGGGGCGCAGCTGCTCCTTCCTCTCTGTTGCCAGCTGAGAGCTCAGCGTCAGTGCAGTGCATTCGGACGGCCTGGGCTGGTTCGCTCACACCCAGGGGAGCCACTCACTCACCAAGGACCTCCTGTGGGTGCTCACGCCCCCCCTCCCCGCACTGCATGGCAGGGTGGCACCTGTCCAGGACTGTCAGTCACCAGCCCTGTGCTTCCTCCACCCCCAGGTTCCCCACCTTCTTTCTGGGGAGCACGGGGCTTATTCTCGGACCCCAAACTCTAGATCACAAGGTGAAAAGCATTGGAGACTCCTCCAGGTTCGACAGCGTTTAGGAACCGAAAGTCTGTCTAGCCTGTCCCTTTGCTCTCCTGTGACTGCTGCGGGGACCACGGAGAAGACGGGTACAGCACGGCTAGAATGCGGCTGTGGAGCTGCATTCTGGCCTTTTTAGGAGGAACTGCCCTCCTGGTCCCCCTGCCCACCCATTTCTGCCCGCCCAGAAAGCAGCTAGAGAGGCGGTGCCAGGCTCCCAGGCAGTTTCCTGTTTTGCTCTCAGATGAAGGCGCAGCTGGGACAGAGCAGCTTTAACCCTTGCCACCCTGGGCATTTTAGTCTTAGGCCAAAATTCACAACCACCCCTCCACGCCTGGGACCCACTGAGTCACCTGGAGTCCTGCCAAAAAAATCTGAGAAAAGTGCCCCCAGATCCCGGGAGGTGCAGTTTCAGACAGTGAGAAGCTGGCCCAGGAGGCAGGGGTCCCATCCACTGTCCCATGAGCCAGTTGAGGACATGGAGCCACAGGGCCTGGGTGGCCCCCACCGACTGTCCCTCCCTGCCCTGCTACCCCCGGCCCATCTCCTGCTTCAATTCCTCTGGGACCACCGTCCCCAGCGCTCCGTCACCAGGGCCAGAGTGGGTGGCCTCCCTTCGCTGGGACAGCGCAGGGTGCTGGAGAAGGAGGTTGGGGCAGCTGGCACAGACCCCAATCCGGCCACCATGAAATTGTTCCAGGTCTGTCTGCACAAACAAATATGATTAACAAACTCTTCCAGGGGTGGGCGTGTTCCCAGGTTCGGGGCAGTAACCATGCTGCTGGTGTTTAGAGAGGCCGTGTTCCCAGGTTCGGGGCAGTAACCATGCTGCTGGTGTTTAGAGAGGCTGCAGCCCCAAAGGGGGTCTGCCTCGCAGTCTAGGTGAGGTGACCTGGCACATGACGGAACTGCAGGTGTTCCACGTTTACAATGTGACGTGTTTGCACATGTGTGTTCACCCAGGTTCTACTGCACAGGGGTGTCATAAACATACCTGGGACCTCTGAATGTTACCTCCTGCTTTCCCCTTTTCTTAGGGTAAGAAACTTTACATGAAATCTATCTTAACAACTTTTTTTAAAATGATTTTATTTATTTCCAGAGAGGGGCAGAGAGGGAGAAAGGGAGGCAGAGAAACATGGGTGTGTGGTTGCATCTCGTGCACCCCCTGGGGGAAGCAGCTTCAGCTGACACAAAGAATCCATCGGAAAGGGGAGGGCAGTGCACAGCAGGAATCACATCACTGCGTCATGGCCTTTCTTTGTGGAACGCTGTTCTGAGCCAAGACCCAGGTGCACCGCATCTAGGGCAGCCTTTAAAAGAGAGCGGTGAACAAGGCTGGGATCTGAGGGTGGGAGCAAGCCCCCTTAAACCCTGGGCCCCCGCATCTCAGGGTGAGAAAACCAAGGAGCAGCTGAAGACCAATGATGGCATGCGCCAGGGCTGTCTGATGGGCTGAGCGAAGACCCACTCAGGACTCTCTGTCCCACGAGTTTGTTTCTGCCTGCCAGGAAGTGTGGCGGGTTCTGCTTGGTGACAGGCCACGGGGGGGGGGGAGACCTTTTGTGTTGAGGAAGGGGCTGCCAGGGAACAGAGGAGGACAGCAGGAAGTTCTTGTGTCTGCTTCGGGTCAGGACCACTGGGTGGGCCTTGATATTGTAGGGTTAGGAAAATTGGGTGCAGAGTGGGATCGGGCTTCTGGAAGACCCAAAGCATATGCTGAGCTTTATCAACAACTGCCTACTGCGCTGGGCATGGAATTGGGAAGGGAGCCCCTCTCCCCCTTTCTGGGGAAAGCCCAGAAGGCTCTGGCCCTCCAAAACTTAGAGGCTGTGGGACTGAGAAAGCCCATAATGCCGGACACGACGGAATCTGACCCAAACTGGTTAGGACAGAAAGGACACCTGGTGGCTGTCTCCATGGAGATGTCCTGGGCTGGCTCCTGAAGATCCCCGCACAGCTGGTGCAGAGGCTCACACACGGTCGGGGGCACCTGGAGTCTCCACCTCCGATGGGCCTTCCCCTTCTTGGACGTCCCACTCAGACATCTGACGGGCACCTCCGTGCTGGCGAGCTGCCACCAACGGTGCCAGGCTTCCCCGAGAACCTCCCATTTTCAAGGGCAGCTCCTGTGCCCATTCTGGGCCTGACTCATACTGATCTGGGGGCCACATGCTGGTATGAGAAACAGCCCCCAAGCCCCTCATGACCGTGAGGGCAGCACGGTGTGTGGAGAGGTCCACAGAAAGAACAGTGTTGACAAACAGGCTCCCCAAAGGTGCTGGTCACCTGGGTGCCTCCCTCATCACTGAGCCCCCACCTGGAGGCCCCCCACACCCTCAGGAGCAGGGGGACCACAGGGGCCCAGGGCCTCCCACAGCCTGAACTGTGGGTGCTGGGGACTGGGGGTGTCTCAGAAGAGCTGGTCTCTCACTTCCGCCAGCCAAGAGAACATGCCCACATGCGGTGTTTGTCCTGAGGAGCATGTGCCCCAGATGGTCAGGAATCCGCGGTCCTGGGGAACTACCCCAGTGATGCCAGGGACTAAGTAGGCAGGGCCACTGGGGCTGCTCTCGGAAGCTCCTGGCCAATGAAAGGGGTCATGACGCCCAGGCCGCGTCGACCCAAAGGCGGCAGTTTGCCAGACACTAGGAACGTTGTCATCAAACCCTGGTCCTTTCATGTGAGCCACATCCCCTCCCCATCACAAACCCCTGGGGCTTCTGCAGCCCCATTTTCCTAAGTGTCAACCTCGGGTGCCCTCTGCCCACCCCGGGATGATACCTAGCTCCTCGGAAACCCAAGTACCCCTCATGCTCGGCCTGACCCAGAAGTCCAGCTGGGGCAGCAGGGCAAGGCCCGGCTGGGGACATACAGGGCCTCCTCAGGTGTGGGGCACAAGAGGACGCCGGCACAGCCCAAGGGGGTACTGATGCTGACCAAGGGATTGCCACGCCAGTCTGGGCCAGCGTTCAGTCCCTGAGGGTGTCACGAGCTCAGGCACAGCCCCCTGGGGTCCAGGGGTCTCCCTCCCCCCAGTACGCAGGAGTTGCCCCTGAGTCTCGGGCCCCACCCAGTCTGGAAACCGGCCCCTCGAGACAGGGGTCACCACATGCGTGGCCTGGGGGCCAGCCGCCCCCACATCCGGCCGGGACAACTGCCCAGCGCCCCGTAGAGCACACTCACCGTGCTCGCTCAAGTAACCTGCCATCGTGAGAATTCCGGAACTGCACCAGCAGCGACTGATTCCTAGAATCTAGAGCAGCTGCTGGCCCGGACGTCCCGCCCCACCCCTGCGCGCCCCTGGGAGCCCCTCTGTGTCCTTCAGTTTACCTGCTCTCCTGGGCCTGGCTGGCCAACCCCGACTCGCCAGGTCGCTAGGCAACTGTGGAGGGCTAGGACAGTCATCCCTCTGCATGCTGGGAGTTGTAGTCTTTAAGTGGCAGCGGTCCACACCCTGGGGAAACCTCCCTAAGACCAGTTTGGTGCTGGGAGGTAGGACAGTCCCGGGTTGAGGCCCCGAGGCCCAGAGGTCGCTGTCCTGCCCCAGAGAGACAGGCGTCAGGGACAGGTCATCTCATGCATGCATGAAGTCAGCATCGACGGACGACCAGTTCCAAATAGGCTTAGAGGAAGGGATTGGGGATGGACGGGGCGTGTGTTCCAGGCAGAGTGGACTGTCCTGCAAGTGACCCCAGGAGAAGGCGAGCTGCTGACAAACTCAGTGTGACCACAGGATCCACGCAGCAACGCCAGCAAGAGATTTGGGCTTGGGGTGCGGGCTGGGGCTGGCAGCTCTCCTAAACAAATCGGGAATGGCAGAGACCCTCTGGGGTGTAAGGGTGGGTGTCGGGGGAGGGTGGAGGCCAGATCTGTGCTCCCACCCCCAGTCCAGCTGCTAGTGGAGGCAGATTGGACTCAGGGAGGCTGGAAGGGCACCAGAGTGGACAGAAGCTGAGTCAATGATGGACAGCAGCGTAAATGGAGGCAGGGCGTAGGGAGCTGGGCACACAGGTCTGGTAGGGCCTCAGGGACCCTCATACCCTGGGGTAATGGGAACCAGGGAGGAGATGCCTGTGGGGATGATGCCTGACGTTCTGGACAGGAGAGGCTGGCTGGAGTGGCACGGACATTGCTGAGGACTCGTGGAAGCTGAAGGTGCTCGGCGCCCCATGGTAGTTTGGGGCTGATGGGTGAGCACCTCCAAGGACCGGTGCTGGTCAGGTGGCTGAGAAGGGGACAGGGTGGTGCGTTCTCAGTGGAGTGTTGGACGGACGGTGCTGTCCTTCCCAGGGACAGAGGCCAGGGACACCAGAAAACCAACAAACGGCCACTCCAGGCTCTGGTCCCCATTCCGGGCACTGCACCCACACACCACACTTGTGGCTCCCGTGACTCTGAGCACGACGTCACCCTCCCAGGACACAGTTGTCGCCCAACAGGAATGACAGAAACTCGATTTAGAATATAAATTTTACTGGGTGAAAAAATTATAAAAGCATGTGAAAACACTATTTAAGATATAAATTTCAATATGTAAAGAAAATTAGTAAAAACATATATAATTAATCATTTACAGAACTGTACGAAGGCCTCTACAGCTGGCACATGACAGTAAGTGTCCCCATGCCCCACCGCAGCTAACCTAGTGAGAGCTGAGAGTGGCTGCTGGTTTGTCTGTCATGGACGGACTTGTGTCACCCACATATGGCACTCCCAAGTGGAAGCCGGGGGACATCGCAGTGCCTGGGAGATTGAGTGATCTGCTGGGGTCACACACATGACCGGCTGATGTGGACACCAGCCTGAAGCGTCTGCAGCGTTGTGGATGAGGCAAATCGACACGGACTACTGAAGTCCTGTGGAGGAAAAGGGATGGCACAGCCACTCTCTCAAGAGGAGAGCACCCCAACCCTTGTCTTGATAGGGTTTTATGGCTTTCTAATAGCATACATCAAAGGTTTTCATTCATACTTAGGTTTGTTTTAGGTAAAAAATTACTTTTTACAGATAGCAATGGAAAGGATGTTACTGATTGCTTCTTACAGAGTAAGGAGGAAAAAATGTTGCAGATGCAAGGGAAAGATAACAGGAATTGGTCTGGTTACACTTCAGTCCTTGCGAGAATTAGCACAGACTTCAGGAAGTTACTTTGAAGATATGCAGCAAGCATTTGCTGCCTCACTCGGAGTGAGGGAGTTTTGGCAAGAGCAAGTCACAAAGCCGCCCAGGCACAACACAGGCCTGATTTACCACAGGAGAACTGATCCATGGGTTTGGCTCCTGTGTGGCACCACACGCCTATGGGCTTTCCCACAGGAAATGTAGCTGAGCTACATTTGCCATTCCACACAGACAGGCTCCCTGTAACCAGCCAGCCCCCCTGGCCTCTGTATCTGCGAGGAGGCCACGGCCCATGGGCCCACTGAGTACAGCCAGTGGGTCCCTTCCGTAGCAGCTCAGGGCCCCTGGAGTCCCCTGAGGGGCAGCCCATCAGCCACATGGGCCGACGGCAGAGCGTCCCCTGGCTGCATGGACCTCCCCATCAGAAGCTTCCCGTAGAAGCTACTTGGACACAGAAGGGGCTCCGTCCCATCTGGGATCTGTGAAGGTGCCCACAGGACAGGACCTGGGAAAGTCAGGACCCAGGATGCTGCTAAGTCACAGCTGTTGCCGAAAACGATGACTCTAGTTTGGGGGCTCTGCATCCTTACTACCTAAGATATCTTCTGCAACCAGCTTGTTTATAACATTTTCCAGACATTCCCGCAGCCGCATCTTACAGAGGGCCGCCATGAGCCTGAAGGGGGTTGCGGCGCGCCCCAGCTTGCTCTGCCAGCGCAGCAGCATCGTGTGGTGCTGCTCCGCCAGGTTCCCCGGGTTCTCGTGCTCACAAATGACAATGTCGTTCTCCTCCAGTCCCGCAAATCTCATGAACATCCTCCAGTTCCTTTTTGGAACCTCCTGCCCGAATTCAAAGTAGATCCTGTTTGTGGCTGAAAAAAGAAAATCAAGGAGAAGACTTGTCCTTGTCCTGGACAGTTGGCGTGGCCTGTGGTGAGCGCTGTGAGTATCCCAGCTGGCAACCAGGGCCCGGGTGGGGGGAGGCCCTGTGTGCCCAGGCTGACCTTGCAGAAGGGACCAGGCTGGGGGACAGGAGAGCGCAGTAGGACATGACCTGGCCGGGCTCCGAACAGGCCTGACGCTCATTCATATGGAGCCAGTGAGCCTGGCAGAAGGGCCTTTGGGGCCCAAGAGTGGGAAGCCCCAGGGGGTTGATGTGTCCACTGAGGTAGCCCCCTCCTGTCCAGTGGAACCCAGAGCGGCTGTGTGGGCAGCAGGGGCGAGGTCAATAACCTCACTGGGCTCCTGACTGTCTGACCTTTGAATCTGTCATGTGGGTGGTCTCACTGAGCTGTCAGAGGACAAGTATAAGCAGCACCCGGCCCGTTGCGGGTGCTGCAGGAAACCCGCACCCTCGTCCCACTGACAGCAGAGCCGCACCTGTCACCCAGGCCTTTGTAGCCGCCACTCATGTTCCTGCTTAAACCCATGCGTGGGCATTAACGCAGGCCTACCTGTGTCTGTCCTCATGACCAGAACTGATATGGATGGAGGCCCATGTGCCTTGATGTCAGCCATGAGTGTTGGACTGCGAGTCTAATGCCCACAGGACGTCCCTGAGCTTCAGGGCCCCACCTCCCAGAAGGGAGGACATTAGGTCTTGACGTCACACCTCAACAGTCAGTATAAAGGAAGATAGTGGGTGACTTACCCTCAGGAGACTTGTCCTTCAAAACATACTTTTGTTCATATTGCTGCGGAAAGAAGGGAATAAAACTGTTCCAGAAGGAGACACCGGGGTGGCTTCTTGGTTGAGTACTTTGGAAACAGAGCCACCCAAGTCCATGGGGGCACGGCTGGCGGGACACTGGGGCCTCCACACCGCCATCCGGTCAGCGTCTGGGGACGTGGCCCGGCCTCTCAGGAAGAGCAGAGCTCACAGCCCACCTGACCTCCGGGTCACACTCACCCAGGACACTCCCTGGGCTGGGGTAACACTGGGCTTCCCGCTGCCCTGCTCTGGAGGGCAGGACTGGAACAGGCGAAACATGTCATCTGGGGGTGGCCTGTCTGGCGGTGGACACTACTGAGGGAGAGGATACCTGTCCATGGAAGGTCCCATGAGAAAAGTTCTCCAGTTTAGGGACACTCAGTATGCACTGGGTGCCAGACAGGCTCCGTACCCCTCTGGGGTGCTGCACACACTGTCCCCCTGTCCTCAGGAAGGTCCTCCACCCCAGGACCAGGTAGGGAAGTTGGCTCATCTTCTCAAGTCCTACTCAGGTGGCATGCCCTCATCATAGACTGATGAGGGAAGGAGCACACAGTTAGTCTCTGCCGGGCACGGCGTTGCGGTCACCCGGGAAACTCAGACAGTTAGGGGATACAGGGCAGCACTGTGCGCGCCCTGCACACACGCGGCACATGCTCCACATACACAGGTGTCCCTGCCATCACACCTGCCCAGACGCCCCTCACCTGCTCCAGGATGTGGAGGGGGGCTGCCGCCCCAGCCTGATCCTGGTCTGGGTCTCTGGGGGCCACAGGAGCCTGGGTCCGAAGTGCTTGCTCCGGGGTGGGCCTGCCCCCTGTGGCCACCACGGCTGGCAGCTCCACTCCTCTGCCAGGGTCCTTGGAGGAGACAACAGCTGTGCCCTGGTACTCCAGCAGCGGTGAGCTGTCTGTGCCTGGGTCTGGCAGGCTGCTTTCTGCATCCCCGGGTGGCAGAACGACCCTGTGCTGGGTGCCTCCCTGTGACTGAAGAACGAAGCCATAATTTTTGGTGGCAAGGGCCGGCAGCGCGGCCCTCCCCAACCACTTTGGGGGAAACGTCCCCTTATTGGACAGCTCAGCTGGGGCTGTGCAGTAGCAGAGGAAAGTACTTCGTGGGGTCTGGTGTGGGCTCGGCCCCTAACTCTGACAGGGTGTCCCAGACAAGGGTGCTGTGGTTGAACCCAGCAACACAGTTCCACCTCTGGACCCCTAGGACCTGGGAATTAGGCCTTTGCAGACGAGGGAGCCATACTGGATGAGAGTGGGCCCTACGTCCAGTGCCCACTGAGGGTCATCAGGAGACAGACCCATGGATGGGGAAGGGGCTGGGTGAGGACAGAGGCTGGTGCTGACTGATGGGCACCCACGCCAAGGAGAACCCAGGACGGCTGAGCACCCGAGACGACGTGAGTGAAGGAACTGGTGGGACCCGCCCCCAGGGCCTTGGAGGAAGCCGGCCCCCATACCCCCAACTAACACCTGGATTAGACTTCTGGCCTCCACATCCAGGAGATGGTCAGTTCTGTGTCTTTCAGCCCCGAGTCAGGGAGGACGTTTTGGCAGCCCCGGGAAGCCAAGCAAGTCCCATGCCCTCTGCGCCCTCATGTGCGGCCCATGGTCCAGACCAGCAGAGTGGGGTCTTCCCCAGCACGTCCGCTCTGGGCTCTAGTGTGGGGAGCGGACGCTGCCCAAAAGGCTGAGCTGCGCACTCCAGGCTGGGGGCCTGGGGCCTGGTCTGCCTCCTCCCCACCTTGGGTATCCCCTCTACCCTCAAGGCCTGAAGCTGCCACTGAGAAACCCCCAGGTGGTACTTACAGGGTCACCTGAGTCCCTGGATTCATCTGAAATCAAAGAGAAGGAAATAAACAGACAGCCACACACCACATGTGGGGGCCTCGCTCAGCCATGGGCCCCACCCAGGAGGGTGGTCCCAGCAGACAGCGATGGAGCTGAAGTACCGCCATCTGCCCCAACACGGCCCCATCACAGGGCAACAGCGCACCGCATGCATGTTGGTGGCGATGCTGGTGTGAACCAAGGTGCCATGCGGTAGTTGTGCGGAAACATGGCCAACTCAGTTCTGGGTGGCACATCCCCCTCGGTGACCATGTGTCCCTGCATTGTGGGGTGCGTGCCCCCCTGTGCTGCTCCCGCGTGCGAGGTGTGCTGGTTCTACTTTCAGCCACGTGCAGGGGGCAGCGGCTGGGGCTGCATTCGTGGTGGCCGCGGGCACACATTCACCACGCTGCTGACCGCACCACTCCCCCTCCAGCCGATCGAACCCCGGGCTGCATTAGTCACGTGCCGTGCAGGTGGGCAGCCTGAGGGCAGCAGGCTGCACCTCACAGCCCAGGGGTGTGGTGGGCACCGCCCTACAGGTGCGGGTGCACCCTGTGATGTCTGCTCCACACGAAATCGCCCAAGGACACCTGTCTCAGAGCCTGTCCCTGCTGTCACATGGCACATGACTGTAACTGACCTTCCCTGGACAAGGACTCGTGTGAAGCCGAGGCCTAGAGATCACAACAAAGAAAGTATACTCACGTTTCAACCAATGGACCACCAGTTGGGGAAGCTGCTTGCCTGTGAACACAGGGGCCATGAGTGTCTGTGGGGTGCTCACCTGCCCCGGGCCCCCAAGCGGGAGCCGCATGGTCACCCTAATCCCCGCCAAGGACACCTGAGGCCCCACCTCCACCTGCTGCCCGGGGACTCTGGTCTGCAGCCCCATGCCTGCTTGGGGACACGCAGCGCCCAGCTCCCTGCTCCGAGCACCCGCCCAGCACAGGGGCCGTGTTGGAATGTGAGCGCAGGTGCATTTACAGCCAAGACACCAGGTCGGGAGCCAGGCCCAGGCCCCCAGCAGGAGCTCCTGATGTGGTGACAGGATGGCTGCACCTCACCTTGTCCTCTGCAGCAGATGACGGCGATGATGACAAGGATGACAAGCACCGCTATAGCCCAAATGAAGGAGAAGTTGGCATGGGATCTGGGTGAGCCTTCTGGAAGGGGCAGAGAGCACCACAGCCCAGTGAGCACATTCCCTCACCCAACGGCCGTGCTACTGAGGCTGGTGCCTGATCCTGGATGGAGGACAGCTTCCTGTCTCCAGGCCAAAAGCACTCTCCCAGGGAGCCCTGGAAGATGACTATCTTCCCAGAGGGGTGGCAAAGGTCCTGGGTTCCCAGGAAGGGGTCCGGTCTGAGCGGTCACTTACTCCTGGGCCAGCAGGAGGAAAAGCCTGGAGGCTGAGAGGACCGCCTGTCCTGGACGGAGCAAAGCTCGCCCAAGGTGGCCCAAGGGACAGGGCAGCGTTCACCCCTGGGAAAGGCCTGTGGGCAGCACTCGGGGGACCTGCTTTCCCCTGGTGACATCACAGCACCAACAGGGAGTAAGAGGCACAGACATGGGTGGCGCAGGCCCACCAGAGCCTCGGATGCTCGGCCCCCGCTGGGACGGAGGGACACAAGTGGCCCCCCACATGGTGCCACTGCTGCTCTGGCAGCCTTTCCTCACCCTCTGGTGAGGCCCTAGTTTCTGCTTTCTGGGGTGTTAACACGTTCTCTGGTGTTTGTGCGATGTCAAGTCAACTTCTGGTGGAAACTGTCAGGGTCGTCCTGAACGGGAAACCGAACCCGACGTCACATTGGCGCATGTAGCCCTGACAGTGCGGAAAACGGGGCACGGGCCCCAGGATAGCAGACTGTACCTGACATGCACGGGCGCAGGGCTCCCGGCCACGTGACAGCGACACAGGGAGGCTCCCTGTTGCTCACATGGCACCGGGGCCCTGGCTGTGTGTGGGAGAACCACCCTGAACCAGGACCCCTGCCTCGCCCTGTGAAAACGCAACTCCAGGCGCTCTCGCAAAGGAAACACCAAAGCTTCCGGCCGGTCACCTGACCACCCTCGTGGATCAGCGCTGCTTTTGCACACGGACTCAGGCAGCGCTGACCACACAGGACAACGGGGACGGACTGGCCACATTCCTACAAAGGACCTCTGTCGTGGAGACTGCCCACTGGCTGAGCACAAAGGCACCCGCCCACAGCAGGTGCAGGTCTACAGCAGAGGGCCCATGTCCTGAGTCTAAGCACAGTGACCAGTGTTGATGAATCATGATGAAAACTAGAAACCGCCCTGACGGAAACCCCGAGCCAATGGGCAAACGGGCTGCAGTCCTGCACGGGTGCCACGTAGGGGCTGGTGGCTGTGGGTAGCATGCCTGCCCACTTGCAGCCCAAGCAAGCCCCAGGGGGACATCTGAGTGCCTGCAAGGGCAGGGACCTGGCAGGGCCGCAGGGACAATGTGACAGAGGACAGAGAACATGGGCCAAGTGTGCAGGAGAGGAGAAGCCTGCAGGCCTCCTAGAAACAGCCCCTCGGCCCCCCACAATGACCCCTGGAACGTGAGGCAGGCCAGCGGCGGTGGGCGACCACGTCTCCCTGGGAGGCAGAGCCTGAGTCCTACAGAGCCCCCACTCGGGGAGCGAGTTTGGGGAAGCCACAGCCAGTCCCCAAGGGCTGTGTTTGTTCACCGTAGCAGGCAGCTTTGTATCTGGCCCATTGCCCAGCTTTTTAAATAAAGTCTCACCAGCACACAGCCACGCACCCCGTGTGCTTACTGTCCCCAGCTGGGTTACTCCAGCGGCGGAGCTGAGTACGGACAAGCATAGCCCACAAGGCCAAACCACTCACCTGTTTGCCCATCCAGAGCAGACAAGTGGGATCGCCTTCTTACCTGGCTTTGGATTTCTCTCAGTGGCACAAATGGTGTCCCGTGTGGCGTTGCATGTCTCCAGTGTGGGGCCGTCACAACTGGGAGGAAAGAGTGAAGAAACCCAAGTGTCACTTCCCTGCCTGGCCCCACTCTGCTCTCAGGATGGCTGGCCCCCAGCTCCGGGCCACCTGTGCCAGGCATCTCACAGGTTATCTGGCCTACAGTAGTTCAGAGGGAGTGCAGCTTGGGACTCTCTGATGCCTGGGGAGGAGCACCCCCCTCTGCCTGCTCCTCAACAGGCTGTGTGTGGCTCTCGGATGGGGCCTTCTGTAGCCAACTCTACCAACAGGGAGGTCAACCCCGAGATGAAGCCCACAGGCACCGGGACAGCAGGCGAGGCGAGAGGACCCAGAGCCCTGATCTAACCAGACCTTCAGGCTGCCCTGACTCTGGACTTTTCAGGTACGAGAGTGGACATTTCAACGAGGTCAGAGCTGTACTGAACAGCCCCACAACGGGCCTCACAAAAGAGAGCTATTTTGCAAAAGGTGTTACCACTACAGTGTCCCCCAGAAGGTGTCCCCCAAATCCATGCCCACCCAGAACCTCAGAAGGAAACCGTGTTTGGAAATGCGAACTTCGTGGGCAAAATCACATTAAGGGGAGGTCATACCAGAGTGGGAAGGCCTTCCTCAGAGACCCTGTCCCACAGGAAGGAAATCTGTGCGCAGAGAGGAGGCATGACAGAGAGGCCGACAGATGCAGAGAAGGTGGTGTGCAGACAGGAGGAAAGATCGCAGCAATTCGCCTACAAGCCAAGGAGCGCTGGCCACCACCCAAAGTTGCACAGGCAGGAAGCATGGTCCCCGGAGCCTTCCCAGGGCACGTGGCCGTGCGACATCTGGATGTGGGACTTCTGGTCTCCAGAACCGTGAAAGGACCCAATTCTGTGTTGTTTAAAGTCAGCCAGTGCTGATGCTTTGTGACAGCAGAGCCTGGGACAGAGGCAGTGACAGGGGTCATTCAGCTCTCCCAGGACATGGTACTCACTGCTCTTCTCCATGCCCAGAGCTCCCTTCCTCCAGAACTTTCTATGGCTCCCATCTGCTCTCCTTCAAGGCCTCTGCTCCAGAGTCCTGCCTACAATAGCCCCTGACGCCCTCTACCCCTCAGAGAACTGTCACTGTCAATGAGTTGTGACTGTCCCCAGCACTAGAGGGGGGTTGAGGCCTCTGGCTCCACCTGCAGACCTGCAGACTGCCACGGGCTCAGTCACCGTAGAAGGAATAGGTCCCCGACTCAGAAGGAACTGAGCGTGGGCCCAGGGAGGCCACAGGCGGAAACAGCCAGGCCATTTGTTTGACTTAATCCTCAGAGCCCAGTCAGGGCAGGTGGTACCACTTCACAGACAGATGAGAAAACTGAGGGGGCAGCTCCCTAAGTGGCCGAAGCAGACAAGCAGTGGGCGGGGAGCAGGGGCCGGGCGCAGGCCGAGCCCCGAGGCCAGCACCTGGAGCAGCGGTAGCAGGTCTCCACGCAGTCCTCAGAGTCGCAGTAGAAGCTCCCTGTCTTGCACTGGCATCGCCGGTTGCTGTCCTGGGTGCAGTCCGAAACCAACTCCTGGTCTGTTAGGTGGAAGGCTGGGGGTCAGTCACCAGGGCTGGGGCCCTGTCTCCTCCCATGCCGGCCACCTCCAGCCACTCAGTCACAGGCACAGACCTGTTCTCTCCCTCCATTCTCATATTCGGAGAGGACCAGGGAACTACCAGACCTAGACCTCAGTTCCTGCAATCGGGGCGTCTGTGCAAGGGCCGGAGCCCACTCCACAGAAACACCCTCCACATGCTCCTTCCATGTCGTCTGTCCCCAAAGGAAAGGTCAGCATCACTGGGTGACGCTGAGACGACAGAGCATAGAGAATCCCTCCCACTGCCACCTGCTGGCGGAGCCCTGCGGTCACACGGAGGGCACCCTGTGCAAGGTGCTGCAGCCTCCCTGGGGCAGACCCCTTTATGGAGGGGGGCAGGTTTCAAAACCGCCAGCCCAGCAGCCAGGATTTCCCTCCTCACCCACTGAAACAGTACAAACCCTCTGTAAGCTAGAAATAAAAGCACGTGGGACCACCACACCCGCTGGAGACCAAACGGTCACCCACACACCAAAGTCCCCGGATCCCACAGCCCTGGGTCAGCACTCAGGGTTTTTGCCCACCAACCCCGTGTTGAACGTGGACCGGATGGATGTGCTGCACACACCACTCTGGGGGGCACTCCTGTGGGGGCGGGTGCAGTCTCACTGGGGGGCAGAGTGCGAGGATGCACGGTGCTTTATACCTACTTCTCTGTCCATGCTCATGGGGTGGCCTCTGGTGATGCTCCTGCACACTGCCCCCAGCTCTCAGCATACAAGGGGAAGAGGGGCCCAGGTTGAGCCCAAGCTGCCAGTCAAAGTGCCGGCCCTGATGCTGCACCCCCCACCCCCATCTGAGTCCTCAATGCCCCACAACCCACAACATGTGGCATCAACTCCTGGGACAGGCCTATCATCAGACACAAAAGGGCACAGGTCTCCCCGTGCCAGGGTGTCTGAACACCCACCAATCCTCCGTGCTTCACCCCCGCGATGCCCGTCCTGCTCCATGGAAATCTGCTTACGCCTGCTCAGAAACGGCTGACAGGCACCCCCGTGCGTCCTGGGTCTAATTCCACTTGTTGTCTGCATTGTAACAATGCTCTTCATGTCATCAGTTAGCCTATCACCTTTGGGCGCCTTTGAGACAGGTCTGTCATGAACACAGCCGCACCGCCCACCTCACTCCGGCCGGTGGCCTTGCTGTAACTGCCACGTAGCAGTTCTCACGGACCCATGCCCGCAGGCAGCCTTCTCTTTCCTGCTTAAGTTCTCCTTGCCACGTGCAGCCCTGACCCACCGCAAGTATTTTGTGGGTGGTGACACGGGGCAGCGGCACCCTCTGTTGGGCCCTGGGACATTTCCTGGGGGGACAAGCAGCGATCAACCCCAGCAGCGTCCGAGGGCCTGGCTGCGCCATGCACTCCAGCGGGACAGTGAGCAGAGCTCCGCTCCCTGTCTGTCTGCGCAGATCCAACATGCGGGAGAGCCTGGAGCCAGCTGGGCTTCATGCTTGTCAGCGTGTCCGGGCTCATGAAAACTCCACTGGGGTTTTTGAAAAGGAAAAACTGCTTGTGTGAAGCGAGCACAGCACAGGCTGACCAGTGCTCCTGGGGGCACACCGACCACTGCCCCTCTCCAAGGAGAACAGTCATCTTCAACACAAGACTCTTCTTCCTTAGCTTCCTGCCGTGATGCTCCGCACGCTGGGATTTTCTTAAACGTTTGTTGGTGCAAGCACTTCCCACATTCTTTACTAGATTCACCACAGAGTGCCGTATCTTTGTACTTGCGGATGCAAATGGTGCCTTTCTTCTAAAGTTACATTTTTTAATTTTTATTTTATTTTTTAAAAATATATTTTATTGATCATGCTACTAGTTGTCCCATTTTTCCATCATTCCCCTCCACTCTGCACACCTCTCCCACATACATTCCCCCCCTTTAGTTCATGTCCATGTGTCATAACTTCTTTAGCTTCTACATTTCCCACACTATTCTTGCCCTCCCCGTCTGTTTTCTACCCACCATCTATGCTACTTATTCTCTGTATCTTCCCCCCCTCTCTCCTCCTCCCACTCCCCTGTTGCTAACCCTCCATGTGATCTCCATTTCTGTGTTTCTGTTCCTGTTCTAGCTGTTTACTTAGTTTGCTTTTGTTTTAGGTGTGATGGTTAGCATCTGTGAGTTTGCTGTCATTTTTATCTTCTTTTTCTTAGATAGTTCCCTTTAACATTTCATAGAATAAGGGCTTGGTGATGATGAACTCCTTTAACTTGACCTTATCTGAAAAGTGCTTTATCTGCCCTTTCAGTCTAAATGAAAGCTTTGCTGGATAGAACAATCTTGGATGTAGGTCCTTGACTTTCATGACTTGGAATACTTCTTTCCAGCCTTTTCTTGCCTGTAGGGTCTCTTTTGAGAAATCAGCTGACAGTCTGATGGGAACTCCTTTGTAGGTTACTGTCCCCTTATCCCTTGCTGCTTCTAGAATTCTCTCCTTCATTTTAATCTTGGCTAATGTAATTTTTTTAAAGATTTTATTTATTTATTTTTATAGAGAAGGGAAGGGGAGAAAGAGAGTGAGAGAAACATCAATGTGTGGTTGCCTTTCATGTATCCCCCATGGGGGACCTGGCCTGCAACCCAGGCATGTGCCCTGACTGGGAATTGAACCAGTGACCCTTCGCTTCACAGGCCCGTGCTCAATCCACTGAGCTACACCAGCCAGGGTGGCTAATGTAATTATGATGTGCCTTGGTGTGTTTCTCCTTGAGTCCACCTTCTTTGGGACTCTCTGAGCTTCCTGGACTTCCTGGTAGTCTACTTCCTTTGCCAGATTGGGGAAGTTCTCCTTTATTATTTGTTCAAATAAGTTTTCCACTTGTTGCTCTTCCTCTTCCCTTTCTGGTACCCTTATAAGTAGGATGTTGGAACGTTTAAAGATGTCCTGGAGGTTCCTAAGCCTCTCCTCATTTTTTTGAATTCTTGTTTCTTCATTCTTTTCTGTTTGGTTATTTATTTCTTCCTTCTGGTCCATCCATTGATTTGAGTCCCAGTTTTCCTCCCATCTCTATTGGTTCCCTGCACATTTTCCTTCATTTCACTTGTAACCTTCATTTGTTCATCTAATTTGTGACCAAAATCAATCCTGTGAGCTTCCTAATCACCAGTGCTTTGAACTGTGCATCTGATAGCTTGGCTATCTCTTGGTCGCTTAGATGAATTCACTCTGGTGTTTTGATTTGTTCTTCCGTTTTAGCCATTTTTGTTTTGTTTTGTTTTGGGGGGGTCTTGTCTCAGCTGTTATGCAGTGAGGGGCGGAGCCTTAGGTGTTTCACAGGGCAGGGCAGCCCAGTCGCTGGGTTGTGACACTGTATGTGGAGGCAGGGTCCGAGAGGAACAATGGCACTTGCTCTACTCCCTCTCGGATTCCAGTCCCCTCCATAGCTTCCCCTTTGCCTGGATTATCGGTCTGGATGAATGGTTGCTGGACTTTCATATAGTTCAATTTTCTATCAGTTCTGGTTGTTTTCTTGTTTCTAAATCTTTGCTGTCTGGCCCTGGCTGGTGTGGCTCAGTGGACTGAGCGCAGGCCTGCGAACCAAAGGATTGTGGTTCGATTCCCAGTCAGGGCACATGCCTGGGTTGTGGGCCAGTTCCCAGCAGGGGACGTACAAGAGGCAACCACACATTGATATTTCTCTCCCTCTCTCCTTCCCTTCTCCTCTAAAGATAAAATAAATAAAATCTTTAAAAAAATAAAATAAATAAATAAAATCTTTGTTGTCCTTATTTTGGTTGTGCTAGGAGGCACAGTGTGTCCACCTACGCCTCCATCTTGGCCAGAAGTCCTAAAGTTACGGTTTTTAAAATGCTCTGTTACTGGCATGCAGAAGCTGGGGTGAACCCGTGTGCATTCCTCTTTTGGACAGCGAATCCTGGGGACCTCAGGTGGACCCTTTCACCACAGACTCCATGTCATCCTGGTACACACATCCTGGCTATCCCATCACCCTGTTCACCTGTGACACCTATCCTTGGGGTGATTCCTACCACCCAGGTGGACAGGGGGTGGGCTGTAGAAACCAAAAGAAACCAAAGGGCCCTCGAGCCTCACTGGGCCCACTCACCCTCCCGGCACTTGGCACACGGCAGGCACGCGGTCTCCTGGTTGCGGTGGGCTGTGAAGGAGCCAGGCTCGCACGGGCTACACTCCGTGACACGGTCCACATCGCAGACTCTGCTGACGTAGGAGCCTGAGGGATAGTGGGACAGAGGTGAGGTGGGGCCCAGGCCACAGACCCAACCTGTTCCCTGCAGCCTCTGCTTGAGGAGGTGCCGCAGCACCTGGTGGCCAGTCCCCAGCACAGCACCAACCCTCAGCTCCTGTCTCCTTGGAACCCTCTGGACTGATAACCTGGCAGCTCCATGTGTCCCAGGGACTGGGTACCTGACTCACCCACAGCTCTTCTCAAGATGCTGCAGCTCCGGGAAGAGGGGTGATGAGTGTCCACCCCGGAGCCCATGCCCACCCCTCCCCACCAGGGCTGCTCTGCAGCATCTGGGCCCGTGCTCAGGGTGGCCCTGGTTGTCCAGGAACAGGCATCCGCCCCGGGCGAAGACTGCCTGAGGCTGTAACCACATGCACCCTGCACACGCGCACTCTGAGCACACGCACAGAGCTCACGTGGTTCCACGTTGGACCGTTCACGTCTGTTCACTCCTGAATGTGGTGTGTGCAGGTACATGTGCACTCAGGTGTGCGGGCGTGTTTGTGCACATGTGTGGGGTGTATCTACAGGTGTGAATGGTCCAGGAGTGGGGGTCAGTGCCTGAGCTGGGTGCCCTGTGAAGTCTCAGGCTTGTGGCTGAATGGAGGTGTGGGTGGGGGCAGGGTCAGAGGTGATGGTGCAGCTGTGGGGCTGGCCCTGCCAAAGAGACCCTGGATGGCAGGGTCCTGGACCATGTGCACACACATGTCCTCGTGCAGAAGCAGGGGTGCTGATGTGGGGGCTGTGGGTCTGACCAGGTCCCCCAGAGGACCCAGGTGTCTGATGGGGACAGGCCCCAAGGGGCGTGGTTGGAGGGAGGGCCTAGCAGGCCCTTGGGGCCCGTGGCTCCAGCTGCTTTATGGGCGAGTTCAGGGCTTCTTCACAAAGGGAGGAGCCTGCATGGAGCTGCTGGCCAGGGGGACTGACACTCACCAGCTGGGCAGAAGTCGCAGCAGAGGCCGTTCAGCTTATACTGGTCAGATTCACACGGGCTTTCACGGGGCACCATGGCCACCTGTAGTACAAAGGGAAACTGGCTTTATCCACAGAGGCCTCTGCTCCCCACAGATGCCCATGTCCTCCGCATGGACACATGTGAGTCGGGGTAGATGGCTACCAGCCCAGCACTGCACCCTTGCTTGGGGGCTTTGGTAGCCAGAACGGTGTCCTATGTTTCAACTGCAGCCAACTGTCATAAACGACATCTTATGGGAAACCGGTGGGAAGCCAGGGTGTGCACCTGTGGGGCAGGGTCTGGCCTCAGGCAGGTTTGTGTTCTGTCTCTATTTAAAATACTTCTAAGTTTTTCATCATGCTTCTTTTTTTCTTGCATGAATTTTTCATTTAAATATACTGCATCAAAATATTTTTATTTTATTGAATTTATAGGGGTGACATTAGTTAATAAAGTTATATTGGTTTCTGGTATACACTTCTAAGTACTGCTTCAAAATGTTATTTCTCTTGTTTGCTGAGCTCTCAGGGTGCCCCGTAACTTTCACACCAGACGCAAGCACACAATGCACCTCTGGCAGACACTCCCTTGCAGATGATCAAGCGACCCCCTCCTTCCCACACCTCGACCCGCCTTCCCAGGGGCTCAACCAGCGGGGTCTCCCTCCTGGCCCAGAGCCCCTGCTCTCCACACACCCCCAGCTCCTTTTGCCAGCCCCTCTGGCTGAGCGATCCCTGCCCTCCTGTCCCAGGAAGGCCCCAAAGGCTCACCCCCGCCCCCGCCACCCCCCCAGTGCCCTGGGGGAATCACAGCCCCCTGGCACATGTGGAACCCTGGGGAGCCTGGAGGAAGCTGAGGACTGAAGTGACTGAGATCTTGCCACCTCCACCAGCCAGCCCTCCCCCACAGAGTGGAGGGATGTGGGACGCCAGGAAGAGTCACTGGCCGCCACAGCCTGCTGTGAAAAGGCTCAGGACGGGGGACCTGAGAACCCCAGGCCCAGGGGCTGCCCAGTGTGATGGACAGGACAGAGGCGTGTGCCCTGTGCCCCTGTCCGGCAGACTGTTAGGCTGAATCCAGCAGGGGCAGCACGGATGTCAGGACAGGACAGCCGGGTCTCACTAGCTGGGCCCACGCTGCACGGCTCGCTACAGACAGGAGCCTGGAAGCTGCTGCCACACAGCTGAGGACGATGCTGCAGGATGGGGCTGTGCTGGGGGCAGACTGGCTTCCTCTGGACCCCATGCAAGGTCGGAGAGGAGACACCTGCCTGGAGCAGAGGCCTGGCTTTGAGAATTGAAACCAACTCCAGTGACTGGAGGCAGACACACAGTGTCCATGTGGGTCATCATCTCCAAGCTGTGGGTTGGGCCCTGTCTCACAATCCACACCCACAGAGCGTCACCACCCACACCTACAGCCTGGGGTTGCCGACCGGGTCCTCCGTTGGGGGCGAGAGTCACATCGTCCTTTCTCCCTCCCTTGGCCTGTCTCTCTCAAAACAACAACAAACAAAAACAAACTAAACCCATCAATCATCTACTATGACCATGTAATTGTGGAAATCATGACACTTGAAACAGAGTAGCTGCAGGCAACCGTTTCTGAGCCAAAACTAAATAGTTAGAAAACGGCCAGGTTGATTTTTAGAGAATAAAAGACCGTTCTTATTAAAATAAAAATCTCTGCCCCATCCGCGGACGGTGTGGGGTTTGGCCATGGAACTCCTCTCTCTCCCCCGGAAACCAACACCCGTCAGCACCCCAAGTCCTGCCCGCAGCGCCGGACCGCGGCACCCGCAGGGAGTCCGCCCGCCGCATCCACGGAGGCCTGGGCGGAAGGTGGACAGTCTTCATCCCCCTAGGAAAACTGGAGACCCACCTCGGGCCGCCCTGAGCCCGCGCGACCTGCACCAAGGCGCGCACCCCGGGGTGCGGGGCGACCTAGCCCAGAGCCGGGCGCCCCTGGCCCTCGACTCTGCCGGGGGAGGCGGTCCAGGCCGCCCGGGCCCATTACCACTCCGGGCTGGCTCGGAACCCGGCCTCGAGCGAAGCTGGCCCGAGTTCGCCTCCTGTCCGTCCCCCACCCCCTGCCCGCGGAGAAACCGGTCCCTGGCGCCGAAAAGGCTGAGGACCGCTGCCCGAGTCACCGGAGGCCGCCCAGTGCGTGCTCGTCCGGGCGGCCGGCGGCTGGGACACGGCAGGAGTGGGAAGGTGGGGGTCAGAACCCCCGCCTTGGGCCGGGAGTCTCCTCAGGCTTCGCCGGGGGTCGCCCCCCCAGCCCGGCCTCCCGCGCCGCCCCCAGGGCTACAAACCTACGCACCGCAGCCGTGAGCGGCAGGACCCACAGCCACCACCACATCGCGAAAAGATGGCGGATGCGTCGCAGCGAGCTGACCGGGCTGGCGGACGTCGTCGGGGCGGGGGCGGGCCCTCCTCTCCTCTCCCCTCCCCCTCTCCGGTTCCCACACCTTCTCCGCAGGGACCGCGCGGCGGCGAACGCGTGGGCGTGGCCCCATCCGTTTAGTTGGGATGGTGGTGACAATTGTCTGTAAGTGACCTCGGCTGGGCCGTGGGGCTCTGCGGGTTGGATTTCCGGGCAGCGCGCGCGCCCAGGGTGGGTTCCTCCTGGATCGGGCGCGTTCCAGAGACAAGCAGTGGGTGCTTCCCTCCCTCTCCGTCTCTCTCGCCCAGGTTTCTCTACCTCCCTTTCTAAAAGCAATGAAAAAAAAGTCCTCGGGTGAGGATAAAAAAAGAAAAAAAGTTTTTCTAATTATATTTTATTGATTATGCTCTTACCCTTGTCCTGATTTTTCCACCTTTGCCCACCAAGAAATTGTCTTTACAGACGAAGGTGACGAGGCAGCGCCGGCAGCTTAAACAACAGGCAATGACCGCCCCACAGTCCTGGGTGCCAGCAAGTGGGCCCTCTGGGCCCTGGACGAGATTGGGCGCAGGCCTCTGTCCAGCTGCTGGGCTGCCTGCATACCTTGGCCGCCTTGGAGAGTAGCGGCTTCACCCCACGTCTCACTCCATCTCCCTGTCTATGCCCAAATGTCCCCTGGTCCTAAGAACACCAGCCACACTGGGCTATCGACACCCTAGTTCTCTATGAACTCATCATTTCCCCCAATAGAATGTTCACTTATTCCCTTCAAGAATGTAGTAACTGCCCCAGCTAGTGTGGCTCAGTGGATTGAGTACAGGCCTGCAAACTAAAAGGTCACCGGTTCAATTCCCTGTCAGGGCACATGCCTGGGTTGTGGGCCAGGTCCCTGGTTGGTGGTGTGTGAGAGGCAACTATATGGATCGATGTTTCTCTGGCCCTTTGGGGTCACCTGCAAACCAAAACTTCAGTGGTTTGATTCCTGGTCAGGACACATGCCTGGGTGGAATGTTGATGTTTCCCTTTCTTTCTCCCTCCCCTCTCTCTAGAAATAAAATCTTTAAAAACTAAAAAGTATGTAATAACAATCTAAACAAGATCTGATGTCACTTGTAGGACAGAATTGCTTTTCAATTTTTTATCTTTAATACCGTTAAAGTTCATTGTTATTTCTCTTTCTGTGTGGCTTTTTTTTTTAAGTTTTATTAATTTATTTATTTTAGAGAGGGTAAGGGAGAAAGAGAGGGAGAGAAACATCAATGTGTGGTTGCCTCTTGAGCACCCCTACTGGGGACCTGGCCTAGGCATGTGCCCTGACTGGGAATCAAACCAGAGATCCTTTGGTTCCCACGCGGGTGCTCAATCCACTGAGCCACACCAGTCAGGGCTCTCTTTCAATGTTTTTGGAGATTTTCCAATTTTTCATATATTAAAGCAGCAATTTCTTCTGCATCTCTGGCATCAGTTGGCTCTCCCCACATTCCCCTTTGCTCTTACCTAGAAACAAAATGTGAATGCTACATCTGCCAGGACCAGCCCCTGGGCCTGCCTGCATGCAAGCCTGACGGGCCACTCTTCCTTCCGTCTTCCAAGCCAAGAACTCGGAGCCTGGAGCATGGCCTTGACAAGGTCCCCACCGAGCTGTCAGCTGGATGGGTTCTCCCCATACTGCTTTCGAGATGTGTCCCAGGATTTTAACCATCTCTGCTGTCTGGAGCTGACTTCCGAGTTGCTGGTGGGCCCTGTGCTTTGATAAGCAGCCACAGAGGCTTTGCTTCTAAATTAAATTAAACTTTCCCTTGCTGGTGTGGCGCAATGGGTTGAGCGCAAGCCTGCGAACCAAAAGGTCACCGGTTCGATGCTCAGTCAGGGCACACGCCTGGGTTGTGGGCCAGGTCCCCAGCAGGGGGCATGTGAGAGGCAACCACACATTGATATTTCTCTCCCTGTCTCTCTCCCTTGCCCTCTAAAAATAAATAAAATCTTTTTAAAAATAAGTTAAATTAATTTATTGAAGCCCAGTGAGCCCCCAGGAGGCCTTCCCAGTAGCTCTTTCTTCTTTCAGCAGGGTCCCCAGACTCCTGCACTGGGTTGAAGAACATCCCCCAAATTCATGTCTACTGAAACCTCAGAGTGTGTCTGTGTTTGGAATTAGGGCCTTTGCAGATGTCATCTGGGGGAGCTGAGGTCACTTTGCAATAGCTTGGGCCCTAAGTTCACAGGACTGTGACCTCCTACACAAAGTACAGCCACACCGAGGAGGGGCCGCAGAGGCCTGTGACAGGATCATCCCTGAGCCTCTGGAGAGAGCACAGCTCTATGGCACTGTCATCTTGGCCTCCTGGTCGAGACTGTGAGAGAATGCACGGCTATAGTCATTCTTCCAAGTGGCCACAGGAAGTTGACTGCCCTCCCTTGTTCCCCTGCCCCCACACAGGGGATGCTCCAGGAGGGCTCACTGGGTGACATGTGCGCTGTTGTGGGAGGAGGTCAGGTGCCATCTGGATCCATCTGGGTGCTGCTGCTCCCCAGTGGTGGGTGGGGCCAGCCCAGGTGGCCTCCCCATGTTCAGGGTCCCCACCTGACCCTGGGGGTGCAGCTCCCCCACTGGGGGTTGCATTGATGACTAAAGTGACAGTGAAAGAGGCTTGGACAGCGTGGCTGGAGGACCGAGTTGCCACCACTGTTCTTTTTCAGACTCACTCACAAATACTCCCCTACCTGCTCCAGGTCCGTGACATGTCCTCAGCGAGCCTGATACGGTGGAGTCAGGTGGTGGTGGGCAGTGCAGGGCCCAGCCTCTTCACCTGCTGCAGCCTGCAGGCCCCCCACACCCGCCGGGCTCTTCGGGATGCTGGGGAGCGCTGGGGCCTCAGGCACCAAGTCCAAGTGGCATGCAGACAGACTGTGGTCTCCCATTGTGGGGCCTGGAGGGTCTGCCTCTCGGGTCCCAGGTGAAGACCCAGAGCACGCTGAGCTCTCAGGGCCCTGAAAACACAATGAGGGGTCCTGAGGGGGATCAGCGCAGGGGCTGCCCCACAGGACAGGGGCCCAGGACCCCAGGCTCAGGGGCCGGCCCTGGTCTCAGCTCTGCCCTCACTGCCGGCTCTGCTGGACTCAGTCCAGGCCCCGTGAGGCCTGTTGGGTGCCTCAGTTTCCCCATTGTGAACAAAACCCCCCAGGTCTGAGACTCCCCCAGCTCACAGCCCTTGGCTTGTGTTTGGTCAACAATGGGGCAGAGAGGGGCCCCTGGAGCTGGTGCGGCCTTCTCCTCAGCTGGGGCTGGCCTGACCCTGGACAGGAGGCCGGGTCAGGACCTGAGCTGTTCTCGGGGAGGACCAGAGCTGCCCGCGCCACATGGAGGCACTCGCCAGGCTTCCTCCTCAGTCCTGGGGTCCTGTGAAGACAGACAGCAGAGTATGGTCACGGGAGGCTGCCCGGAGGGTCCTCTCTGTGATGGGATGGCTTGGGAGGTGATGGACCCCTCCCCAGGCCAAGGACCCCACCAAGGAAGCTGCAGGAAGGGGCTGGGTATCCTTCATCCCCATCCCCTCACTATACCTTCTCCCCTGTTTTCCAGTTCCACAACTTCTGGAACCTTCCAACAAGCCTATGCCTCTCTGCATCCAGAACACCCAGCGCCCTCCAGCACAGCAGCCCCCAAATCTTCA
Source organism: Anoura caudifer (assembly GCA_004027475.1). Classification (NCBI taxonomy): domain Eukaryota; kingdom Metazoa; phylum Chordata; class Mammalia; order Chiroptera; family Phyllostomidae; genus Anoura; species Anoura caudifer. The sequence continues at coordinate 2,840 of PVKU01000660.1, read as the reverse complement.
CCACAGCCCTGCCAGACACCCATGTGCTGGGCCAGGTGGGCCTTGGAGGTAGAGCTGACGCTGATTAATGATGCCTCAGGACCCCAAATCAGGCCAGGCCCATCCCTCAGCCCCAAAGACCGGGGTGCAGCAGGGATGTCACCGCGATGGCTTCCAGGTTGTTCTCCCTTCTGGTCACCCTGTGGGAAGCTGAGCCTCAGCAGGGAGAACCGGGAAGACTAGGCAGAGGCCAGGCCCTGTTCTAACGCAGTGCCTGGACCCGCCCCCAGCCCGGGCTGTCACTCACTCTCTTCCAATGGCTCCAACTCTAAGCGCGTACCACTGGGGAGCCCGCTGCACACGGGCTGGAATCATCTGTCCTTTGGCTTCTTCATGAAGACACAGGTGGTGGTGATGATGATGATGCCCAGAACTGCAGACAAGATTATAAAGCTCCTGACCAACCAGAGCCAGTGTCTGCTCTCTGACACAGCAGAAACAGAAAGCATCTCTGTCAGGTCAGAGCTGACCTCATTTCCAGCAGCCACGGGACTGAGTCCAGACAGACCCCATGTGTGCTCATGAAAGACGTGAAAGCCCTCAGTCGGGGCACCTGCACCCCAAGTCCATAGCAGCACCGCTCATGAGGGGGAGACACTGACCTCCTCAGTGAGATGCAGAGAGATGGACAGAGTGGCTGCGTGTGCACACAGACACATGCACACGCACTGGAACCTGTCACCATAGGAAGGAGGACCCTTGTCCTCGCAGGACCTTGGACCCACTGGGGGATGGGGCTCCGTGAGGCACTTAGATAGAGACACCCCCCAGGTGACCCCATGTCATGTGGGCTCCAAACACCACCCAACATCTTGAGACATTCCCTCTGACCCCTCCAGGGGTTTTGTTGTCTTCAGACCTTGCAGATAGGTCTTTGGGTTGTTGTGAGTTAGTTTCTGTGTCTGCTGTGATATGAGGGCACAACTTCTTCTGAGCCTGGGCACGCCCAGGGTCCCCAACACCACTTACTGAAAAGCTGTCCTTGTCATAGAGCGGTCGGGGCTCAGGGTCTGTTTGTTTAAAAATGTCCCTGAGACTTTTGGCCAAGATGGAGGCATAGGTGGACACGCTGTGCCTCCTCTCACAACCAAAATTAAGGACAACAAAAATTTAGAACAAAAAAAAACAACCAGAACAGATAGAAAATTGAATTGTACGGAAGTCCAAAAAAGATTCACCCAGACCAGTAAGAGGGGCAGAGTTGGCGGGCGGCAGAGAGGGATCGTGGCAGGAAAAAGCAGTGGCTAGTAGTCCTGGATGCACAGGCAGGGGTTGGCACACCCTAGGCACACAGGCGGAGGTTACTGGGTGTGGGGAGCAGACCCAACGAGGCGCACAAGGCAGCTGACCATGGTCACACATTCGCACGCAGATAAACCAGGCGAAAACGGACAGCGAGACAGACTGCCCAAACTAGGGCTCCAGTGCCAGAAAATAAAGCCTAAAAGCACAGATTGAAAACACTTGTGGGGGTTGACATGTGGGGAGAGACTCCCAGCCTCACAGAGGGGACTGAAATCCAAAAGAGAGCAGAACAAGCACCAATGTTCCCTCTTGGACCCCGCCCCCACATACAGCATCACAACCCAGCAACTGGGCTGCCCTGCCCCGTGAATGCCTAAGGCTCCACCCTTCACCTAAGGCTCTGCCCCTCACTAAGGTGAACACCTTAGGCAGAACACCTAAGGCTGCGCCCAGACCAAAAAAAAAAAAAGAAGAAAAAAAATGGCTTAAACAAAAGAACAAATCAAAGCACCAGAGCCAACGCTTTTAAGCAACTAAGAGATAGCCAAGCTATCAGATGCACAGTTCAAAGCACTGGTGATCAGGATGCTCACAGAATTGGTTGATTTTGGTCACAAATTAGATGAACAAATGAAGGCTACACCAAGTGAAATGAAGGAAAACGCACATCGAACCAATAGTGATGGGAGGAAAACTGGGACTCAAATCAATGGATGGACCAGAAGGAAGAAATAAACAACCAAACAGAAAAGAATGAAGAAACAAGAATTCAAAAAAATGAGGAGAGGCTTAGGAACCTCCAGGACATCTTTAAATGTTCCAACATCCTACTTATAGGGGTACCAGAAGGGGAAGAGGAAGAGCAACAAGTGGAAAACTTATTTGAACAAATAATAAAGGAGAACTTCCCCAATCTGGCAAAGGAAGTAGACTACCAGGAAGTCCAGGAAGCTCAGAGAGTCCCAAAGAAGGTGGACTCAAGGAGAAACACACCAAGGCACATCATAATTACATTAGCCAAGATTAAAATGAAGGAGAGAATTCTAGAAGCAGCTAGAGATAAGGGGACAGTCACTTACAAAGGAGATCCCATCAGACTGTCAGCTGATTTCTCAAAAGAGACCTTACAGGCAAGAAGGGGCTGGAAAGAAGTATTCCAAGTCATGAAAGGCAAGGCCTACATCCAGGATTGCTCTATCTAGCAAAGCTGTCATTTAGAATGGAAGGGCAGATAAAGTGCTTCTCAGATAAGGTCAAGTTAAAGGAGTTCATCATCACCCAGCCCTTATTATATGAAATGTTAAAGGGACTTATCTAAGAAAAAGAAGATAAAAAATATGAACAGTAAAAAGACAGCAAACTCACAGATATTAACAACCACACCTAAAACAAAAGCAAACTAAGTAAACAGCTAGAACAGGAACAGAAACACAGAAATGGAGATCACATGGAGGGTTTGCAACAGGGGAGTGGGAGGAGGAGAGAGGGGAAAAGGTACAGAGGATAAGTAGCATAGACAGTAGAGAGAAAATAGACAGGGGGAGGGCAAGAATAGT
>PVKU01000659.1:0-423644 GCA_004027475.1 Anoura caudifer | reverse complement strand
TGCTAAGGGGAAGAAACCCTCTCTTATCTTTGAATGAGTCAGATATGATGAAAATTCTACAGTATTTATAAAGGCTTCCTGTAGGAAGAAGTTAAAACCAGGAAAAGTCAGCTAATGGCTCATTAATTTTATTAGCCATAAGGAAGCATTCATTTCCACCTTAAAAAAGTTCATCTGAAGACAAATCTCACCAAATTTGTATTACTGTCAATGTAACTAAGAAAAGACTTAATTACAAACTTTTGTAAAATTGAAATTTAGTTCCCTTCAGTGAAATATAGCTTATGTTGCCTAGTAAAGATTCTTGGGTGTCCTTATTTATATGAATATGAAAAAATAATCTATAATTCTAAAATCATTTGTATGCAAATAAATTCATGCAAAACATAACAGAAGTAATTTTCTGCACCAGTGACCTGTATTTATGATATAAAAATTAATCAAGAACCTTACAAAATTTTTGAAAAAGTAATTTTATTTTATAAAACATTCCAAATACTTTTTATATTATAATCAAGAAGTCCCATATTAAAGTATTTACCTACCTTGTATGTTAATGACAAAGGACAAGAATGCTGAAGCAGAAAAGAGAGAAAAGAGGTATCACACACAGGAAATGCAGATGGATAGAGACAGGAGTATTTGGAAGAAAGGGGAACATAAAGACGTACAAAAAGGAAAGAAAAATACAGGCATGGAGGAAAGGCCAAACAGGAGGCTTTAGAAGCTTTGTTTCATGTCACATACTATTACTCTTCAGGTCAAAAGTGGTGACTTCTGAAATATCATACCTTTTTTAGCAATTTAAAACAGTCCTTTCTATAATAAAACTCTTGTAATTTATTTTGTCTATTTTTATTTACTTTTAGCACAATTCTAAAGTTTTGCATGTATACAAAGAAATGATGAGGGTTTTTCTAAATATATCTGTTTAAAGGAGATATTTTAGAGTTAAACAAATTCACATCTCGGTTATCAGGTGACAAATACAGTCCATATATCAGCAGCATACAAGAACCTTAAATTCTTATCAGGCTTTGTTAGAAAACTAAGGTCAACTTATTGCTAATCTTTTATAAGAAAACCGATGTCTTTTTTAAATGTAAATGTCAAAAAAGTTCTAATGCTCATTAGCACAGTATTCTTTTTTCTTATTTTCAAAACAGAAAAACTTGACATCTGGCTTGGAAAGCCATGTCTTATATTAAAAGAAATAGGGTCATTTACTTCAATGAAGAAGTATCCCCTTTTTGTGGCGATCTAAGGTACTACCATTTAAAATTAAAAGGCCAATGGTATGCCACTACTTTCAAAACTACCACATTGAAATAAAATCTCAAGTCCTTTTGCATTTTAAGGTCTACAGGCACACACTACCCAGTTTATCTGCCCCATGGGTCCACACTAAAACACTGAAAAGTTACTCTCTTAAGAAGGCTTCCTCTTAAACCTTTGCACAAGATTAATCAATGACCCAGGCAGCTGCGCTAGACATCATTTTAAGCACCCAATATCTAGAATTTTTCAATTCCTTCTCCATATTTTAAAAACCAGGTTTCACATAAAAATCAAAATGTCCAATTTCTCTCAAAAAATCAAAATAGCTGGCAAAACCAGGACCGCGTGTATGCAGGGCAACATCCTACTGGATCTTGGCGGTGGCTGCTCCTGCCACTCCAAATGGCCTCAAACACCAAAGCTGGCCATCCTCTGTCACTTATCACATGGCTAGGCTGTCAGTTTTCTAATGCCTTGTGGTGTCAACTCATTTAACTCCTCCTTGACCACTAAAGGATGTGAATTTGATTCCTGTTTTACTCACTGAGCAGTTAAATCCTTTTCCACAGATAACAGACACATTTCATCCAAGTTTTACATGTGAACAAATTCCAATTCGGTCAATTAAACATTTCTATGGTACTAAAAGGTCACTGCAAATTCACAAAGGCGAACACTCACCTACATTAACAATAGACCCTCTCTGTTGTTGAATCATAGTTTTCACGGCAGCTTTACAGGTCAGCATGGAACCCAAAAGGTTAGTATGAAGCTGAGACAACATATCTTCAGCTCTAGTTCTTACTGAAGGGCTACCCCTTAAAGAAAAGAAAAAGCAGATAAATTAAAAGTTATACAGAACAAAAAAAAAATCAGGAAATGCTAATATTTTTACTGAAAGTAAAAGAAGTATACTCTCATATCTGAGCTATTGATAGAATACCTAGGAAGTCCTATTTTTAAACTTAGTTTAAGAGGCAATAAAATAACTGAGCAGCCAGAAAGGATCCATTTGAAAGCCGCTTACTATCCCCTATCAGATACAGTGGCAACTATTTCTAACTGTGAAAAATGGTACCATGTGGTCTAAATAACTTGAACTGAGCAATTGCCATGCTAAGCCATCCTTGTTTAGCAAAAAAATTAATATATTATTCTAAATATTCTGTCCCAAATTCATCATAAAAAAGAATACCCACTCAGATTCCATCACTGTTAAGTTAATGCAGTGACAGAAGTCAGAACAGTGGTTACCGACAAGGAACAATTAATTGGCAGGACACTGAGAGCCTTCTGAACAGCTGGAAAAGGCCTATAGCTCCCCATGGATGCCGACTACAACGTTAAAGTGAATCAAACTGTACCCTTATTGTATTACCTCAAAATAAAAGAATGTATGGAGTAACAAACCAAATTTTAAAAAGTTTTTATTCCAATTAAAAGTAAAACAAAGTAATTATCATATTAATTCATAGTAATCTAAGACATGTAAAGGAAAATATGACACATTATAAATATACTTAAAATCTGTGACCAACCTGTTAATTCCAGCTGTATTTACCAAGCAGTTAAGAAAACCTAAATTTTTCTCCATCCTTTCAATGTATTTGGAATGTCATGTTCTTTGGCAATATCACACCTAAATGCCAAATGACCACCTACACAACAAAGATTAGAATTACTTCTGAGTTGGAACTTGAACTTAAAAATCATTCACTACACACATGTTAAACATGTACTACGAGCTGGGCCTGTGCTAACCTAGAGCCCAGAGATACAAGACGATGTCATGGTTCCTGCTCTCACGGGGCTCCATCTAGTACAACTGGGATGAGGGCTGATGGAGAACAAGGAGAAATAAGGTCATGCTGCAAAATGTAAATCTTAAACCTCGTTTTTCATTGGCAAAAAGAGGGGATGCCATTTTTTTCTGTTAGTAATGCTCTGTAAAATTCATCTAAAATTTATAGCTTTGCGACTGAATTTACACAATTCAACAGTATTCTGGATTGTTTTTGGTTTTTATTTTTTTTTAATTTATGTCTAATTCTGTTAGGTTTTTGTCTAGTTGTTTTCTTGGTCCTGCCCTGAGCATAAACTCAAGAGTTCCTTTTTCTGTTACTTTTTCGCTATGGCAAATATATTATTATTGTTGTTATTTTTATTATTATCATCATCATCATCATCATCATTATTATGCAAGCCTGACTATTCGGAAAAATAAGGCAAAACAGGTAGCTATAAAAATGCTAAAACTACAAATCATGAAAAAAACCCTTTTAAATTTTTTTAAAGATTTCATTTAGTTTTAGAAAGAGAGGAACAGAGGAGAGAGGGAAAGGAATATCAATGTTCAAGAGAAACATCCATCAGTTGCCTCTCATACACCCCCAACAGGGTACCTGGTCTGCAACCCAGACATGTGCCCTGACAGAGAATCAAAAGGGCAACATTTCGGTTCACAGGCTGGCACTCAATCCACTGAGCCACACCAGCCAGGGGAGCGGGGAGGGGGAGCTTTTTACTAAATGCAACTATTATTTACCTCTTTTTTAAATGATCACTTCTTTCAAATTTCAAACACCAAAAAAAAAAAATTATACTTAAAAGAGCATTCCCTACTTATAAAATACCATTTTGATACTCTAAAATGTAGATTTTTAAAAATTGCTTACTTTCTGGCAGACCTTGCCTAAAAGTTAACACTACAAGTACCTCCTCAAGCCACTGGAAACAGTAAATCGCTGGGAAGTCACTTTCTGCCTATAAACGATCATTCATGAACCATAATTCAAAGAAAGGCCCAAAACCATCCTGTGCCCCACTCTTGGCTTTCATCTGAAGAGCTGTTGGGTCCACACCCTTGAAAGCTCAACTGTTTTAATCTAGCAGGCAGCATTCACAGAAATACTCCCTGGTCTATAACTTAGGTTGTTTTTCTTTCTTATAGGAAGTCTAGTATTTTCCTTACCCATGTAACCAATTAGGGAGAGCCAGTAAGTAATGTTATTTGAAAGGTTACAGCCACCAGATGCATCCCCAGGCCTCTATTTTCCCCTGGTGCCTCCTGATAGTAAATGAGGTGTATCTGGCCATCCTAACAATTCCACAAATAGCATCTTAATACCTTTGAAACACTCCCCGTTTCCCTATAATCAAGTACCTTAAATTCCCAAAACAGTGAAAAGCAAGTTACTGATCTACTATTAAACGGGGGGGGGGGGGGGGGGGATGACATTTAAATGCAATAAAAAGGAATTTGGCAGAACAAATCTCAATTGTCCATTTGTAAAAGTCACCAAAAGAATTTAATAAACAATTAAGTGCTCATGGAGGTATTAAAGCAAACTGGGTACATCTCAAAACTGACTGGTACTCAAAAGTCTCTAGGAAACAGTTCTGTGGAACAACCAACAGAAAAACTGAAGGGAGGCTTTTATGCCTGACACGCCTACCTTTCCTGCCCAGCCTCCCAGGCGCCCGCGATCTTGCCCTTGCCCACGCCTGAGCTCTCTGCCCTGCACAAAATTAACTTTCCCGATGCCAAAACAAGGCAGCCCCTCAAGGCTAGCGCTAAGGAAGTGGGTGCTTAGGGACTCACAAGACTGGTAGTCAGTCTCAAAGAAAACCCCAAGCGTTTAGCGCTCAGCAGCAGGCAGCCTGGCAGAAGAGGCTCTGCGGAAAACAGGATGGTGGGGAGGGAAGGTCCGGGGAAGGGGTTCTCTGCACAAGCTGCAGTCTACGCTCCCGGTGAGTGCTCCCGCACGTGGGCACGTGAGTTTGCTAAACCTCAGAACCCGAAAGGCCAGTCCCGCTCATTTTACAGACGAGGGGGCTTAAGGCACATGGACTGCAGTCACACAGGCGGACAACTCCAGCTTGGAACAGCGCAGGGTCAAGGGCGGTGGCTTTGGCCACTTCCAGATTTCTGGCGATGATGGCCAGTCGGTAGCCTTTCACCGCCATTAACTGGGCCACTGCCCTGCCAATGCTCCGAGAACCGCCAAAACCAGCACAGGCTTTCTGTCATCTTGGACCGGGGAGTCCAGGTTAAAAAGAAGGCTAGTTGCAGCAGCCCCCTTCCAGATTCCAACTTTGTACCACCGAGTCTCAAAACAAAGAAAATAAAAAGCCCAACCGCCACAGAAAAAAGGACCACACCACCCTTCCTCCTGCCACCCGGGGCCAGCCGTCCAAGAAGCCTAGAAGAGGCGCTAAGAGTAATGCGTCAGCGCGTCGACGTAAGCGCGCAGCAGCTCCCTAGAGCTGTGCCCTAGGAGGCAGCCGGTACGAAATAGCCTGGATTGCCAAGGAAGGGGCTCACAGGAAGAGGCTGCACTGCATTCTGGGACTTGTAGTCTTGATGCCGTAGACTGAAGAGGCGTAGGCGCAGAGTTCAGTAAGAAATGTACTACAAGTAGCGTTGGGACCTGGGGCGCGGGGTGTAGGGGGCGGGGGTATGGTTAGAAATAGAATTCGGATGACCAAACACGGCAGTTTGCCTGGCAGTAATGGGGTGATTAAGAAAATGGACTTTGTTTTAAAATACGAACATTCCCATCATTTAGGTTTTTTTTTTTTTTAATTTATAACATTTATTTAGGCAAAAAAAAAAAAAAAAAAAATCCCAAAACAAAAATCTGTACACACATTAAAACCTAAGTGATGTCCTGATTTAAAATATAGCATGATTCATGTACAGAACACTGCCATTCATCTGGCCACTGTGAGAACAGTGCCAGCAGTCCAGATAAATAAGAACCTTTGAAATGTATACACATTATACTTTCCAATAAATTTTTCAAATCCTTTGAAAGGAGTTAAACTAAACTCTTCCATTAGAAATCAAGCTAAAGATAGCTTTTCTCACACACACGTCAGAATTTGACAGTGGGGTTTCTACAAAAGTCAGGGTATTATTGCAGGTAACCTGAGTATACAAATCTTGATATAACATCTTCCCATTGTTAAAGGAAGAAACCACTCTGAACCCAATTTGAACAGTTTTTCCAAAAGTGAGTCCCAAATTGAGCACATAGTATTAATGAACTAGATTTTTTCCCACAAAATAATTTTGATAAATTTCAATTTTCTAAATATTCATAATAGTCACTCTGTCTAGCTATAAAGTTAGGTTGTGAAAAATGAAGACAGTCCTCATGAGACAAATTGACCATAGTTACAGCCCAGAATATATGCAGTTAAGGGCAGATTTTCGATTGCAGTGGCGGCTATTGGTACCTCTAACCCCAGAGTTATTCAAGGGTCAACTGTACACTGTTCAGCCTTTCACTCAGTGTTTGTCTTTGGGTGCTGACTAGATGCCCTATTTAGTGGCCCCCAAATATCAGACTCACATCAGAACCTATCCTGTCTATCCCTTCCCCAAATGGCCACAGAAATGGCCCTCATCCCAGCCGAATGTTACCATTTATTTCAAAGGGTGTGGCAAAGGCAAATGCCCTGCCAAGAACATCGGAAGCTAGGAGTTCAGAAAATGTTAATTGAATGATTGAATACTCTTGGAGGATCAATAAAACAAGCATTAGCTGCCTCAAACAAAAATAGGGTACAGCATTTCTAAAGATATGTGTTGAGTGATCTGAGAGTCAAAAAGCTAAAAGCTGAAAGTTACAATTACACTGTAAAAAGAAAGCGATTCTTGATATAATGTTTCATTAAAGATAATTCAGAAAAATGTAAACCATAATCCCTACTACTGCTACAAAAAAAAAAGAGCACTAGCAAGTAGTCCAAAATCATAAAGTGCAAAATTATATTAACAACAAAAAATCAGAGAAAAGGGAGAAGAAAGAGGAATGCGTGGAAAAGCTGGATTTGAGGGTTGGATGCAGAATACAAGGAGTGGAAGACAAAAAAACTAACCAAACTGAGCACTTTTTCAAATATTATTTTTATTCCACCTAGAAGCAAAAGCAATTTGAAATAACTTGCAAAGATACATGAGTAAAACCTCATGCCCATTGGGATAACTATTATTAAAAAGAAAATTACCCTGGCTGGTGTGACTTAGTGGATTGAGTGCCAGCCTGCCAACCTAGGGGTCACTGATTTGATTCCCCATCAGGGCACATGCCTGGGTTGCGGATCAGGTTCCCAGTAGGGGGCGCTTGAGAGGCAACCACACAATGATATTTCTCTCTCTCTCTCCCTCCCTTCCCCTCTATAAAAATAAATAAATAAAACCTTAAAAAATTAAAAACTAAAAAAGGAAAATAGGTGTTGGTGAGGATGTGGAGAAATTAGAACTCCTGTGTAAAGTAGTTGGTACTGTAAACCATCACTTTGTAAAAGAAAGCATTATAGTGGACTTTGCTGTCATTAAAAACAGTATATTACAAGGCTATTTTTATAGCATCTATTTTTGTAAGCAGAGGACCACACACCAAAGCAGACTTGACTAAAAGGGAATACAGTAGCAAGTTAAACAATATAAGAAACTTTCAGACACAAGAATGACCCTGTATATTGGAAACAATGTGGAAATAAACCTGACTGTGGGAAAGTTCAGATGGTGCTGGGGGGCAGTAGGATTGAAAGACAGATGCAGGCATTAAATACGGAGGCACTTTAACCCCAGAAGTTACAAGATAAAAGCTGCATTCAGGAACATAGAGTCTAGCAGTCATATCAGGATAGGTTGGACCAAATTGGTCTAACTCCCTCTTGCTATTCTCTCACATGCAACCTTGGAAAGAAAAATGTGTTTTAAACAAATGACAATAATATGGGTCAGCCTAAATGCCAGTTGTATTCCTGGTATCGGGTACCACAGGGCAAACCAGACAGGTTTCCATCTTTTGGACAGTCCTGTTGATTACAATAGAAAAATGTTTCTATTTTTCCTACAATTGTTATTTTAGCAAAAAGCATGTTTTTTTTTTTAGATCTAGCCTAAGGACCTCCAAGACAATTAACACAACGTGAGGTGATTCTCAAGCTTCTCAAAACCTTCCAATTTTTCTGTGTATCTCCAATAATGGTTAGGTTGAGCTTTTTTTCCCCAACACATACTTCAGTGTAAACCCCAAGGCTATTATTTATTTATTGTGCCCCTCAGCACAATTCCACTGTTACCCAAGGTGAGAACACACTCATCACCACACAACCTGGTTGGCCAGGAGGGGAACCGCAGGAAAGGCTCCCCTAACCACGTGGGTAGGAGCTGAGAGGCTGTGAATTACACTGGGTGTGGGGGGGGGGGCCCCAGCAGGGCAGCAAAGGGACCCCTTAGGGTGGGCACCTTCGGTCCTCTCACTCACTACACGTCAGTTCTGTGATAATATTTTCACCATGTTTCCCGATTTTCTGTAACTTAAGCCCTCCTAAGATGACATTTTTTCTTGACTCCAACAATCAGAGGCACCTGAGGAAATTCCTTATGTATAAGACTGTTAGCCAAGCAAAGTTTTAAATATGCATACTTTGTAGTACATTTTGTTACCAAAAAATACCATTTAATTGCAAAAAATGATCTTAGAGAAAACAATATTTTTAAATATAAAAAAATTAAAGCTGTGTACACTTTACATGGATAAGTTATAGGTATGTGTAGTAGATCCCAATAAAGCGGCTATGTAAAAAATTAATTGAAAGCCCAGTGTCCTAAGTTTGAAAATGCTGATAAAGGTAAGTGGGATGTACCTTTCACAGGTATCTTTGTCATTCATTTAGATTTATAATCCCCAAGAGTCCCATCCACAGGAAAACTTATGGATAAGAAGTGGGTCACCCTCAGGACCCGGACCGCGCATGCCCAACCCCGCTGCCCGATGCAGCCCACACTCTCACTGCTAAAGCAGATCTGCACGCTGCCTCCCTCTGACCTCACAGGTGCAACTTCTGCGATTCAAAAGCAGGGCTCGTTTTCTTGATATTCTTCATTCCAATCTGCTGGGTAATCTAAATTGTAAGGAATGTACTTTTTAGCATTTACAAAAGCTTCTTTCAGCTTGAATTTTTTTTACAAAAGCCTCCGTGGGCAGCTTTATTTTGTTGACCTGGCATTCATGCCAAAGAGGCTGCCCAAGGAGACCTTCTAAACCTCCCACCAGCATGCACTCAATTGCTCAGAGGGTTCCTTCCCACCCTGTCTCACACACCGCACATCCACTCCACACAGCTCCGCTCACTCTTCTTCCGAAATGTCACTCCACCCATACCCTCTCCTGAGATTCCACTGTCCCACCTGTGTTCAGGCCTTGGAGCCTGAGTCACTGGTACAGCTGGCCTGCAGACTCCAGTCGGCCCTCAGCACCACCACCAGAGGGCTCCTTCTAAAACACAAACCTGATCCTGTCACTCCAAGAGTAAAATCCCACAATTAAAAACACAAACAAAACCATCCAGCCCAGAACACTGCAGAGTCCTCCCTGGTCTGGCAACCTCTCCAGTGCCCTCTGCTGACAACTTCTGCCTCACCCTGGCCCACCAAACTCCCTCCCACATTCTCATCTCCACAAGGTGTTGGCAGTTCCGGGAAGTGGTGTGCTATTTTACACCTCCCTGCTTTTCCAAACACTGTCTTCCTAACCTCCCACGCTCTCAGTACTCCTCCTGGTGAAATCATATTTCCTCTGTGGAAGCCCTCCTGACCCCCAGCAGGGCATGCTGGTGCCTTTGTTATCCCTCCCCTTGCCTTGCATGTGTTTCCAAGTCTGTGTCTCATGAAGACATCCTGACCTCAGAATACAAGGAATTTTAGGAAGTTAGTGAATAGACTTCCAGGGATCTGTGAACAGAGCCAGCTAAATACAAATTCTCCCATTCTTTCTAAACGAGTACTTTGGGAGAGCGGGACAACTTCTTTCATCAGGTTCTCAAGGAGCACTTTCACCGACAATGGGCAGGAACATTCTGTACTAAATTGTGAACTCTTTGAATGCAAGCACATCAGCTTTGGCTTCCCTGCTTATAGCACAGTTCCTAGGCTTGTGAATACTTAATACGTTAGCTAATGGATGAAAAAATGAGTGGATCAACTAACTCATTTAAAAAGAATTTATTGCTATGGGCAAGAACCAGTGTTGGATATAGCTATCATTAAAATGGCCCTGGTTCCTGTTTTCATTGGGGAAATAATCTGGTAAGGAAGAAAGACATTTAACGATTAATCATGCAATTAGAATGTAATTGACTGAGTGAGAAGGCCCTTCAAGGAGAAGCACAGGCTGCTGGCAGAGGGCATAACTGGGGGCTGTGATCCAATGTGAAGTCTGAGGTCAGGGAAGGAGTCTTTGGGGATATAATGTCCATAAAGTAAATTAATAATAACTAAGAAATATTAAGAAGAAGAATTAGGTCTCCTGTTGGGACTGATGTGGTCAGGACTGAACTGTGTCCCCCAAGGTTCATATGTCAAAGCTCTAGCCCCCAATGTGACTGTATTAGGAAGAGGGCCTTTAATTCAGGGTAAATGAGGTCACAGAGGCTGTCTTCGTTCATATTAGTGTCTATAACAAAATACCATAGACTGGAGAGCTGATTAACAACAAATTTATTGCCCTCTGTTCTGGAGGCTGGAAAGTCCAAAATAAGTCACCAGCCGTTGCAGAGGCTGCTGAGGATGCTCTTCCAGGTTCACACACAGCCACATTCTCACTGTAACCTCTCACACCAGAAGGGGCAAAGGAGTCCTCTGGGGTCTCCTTTATGAGAGCACCAATCCCATTCCTAAGGGCTCTGCCCTCCTGCCCTAACTGTCTCAAAGGGACCCACCTCCCAAAGCTAACACACTAGGGGTAGGGTATGAACATAGGGGTTGGGGACACATGAACATTCGGTCTATATTGAGGGTAAGGCCCTGATCCCTTAGTACTGGTGTCCTTATAAGCAGAAAAAGAGATACCAGAGAGTTCTCTCTCCCTTCTTCTTTCTCCCTTCATGTGCACACACAGGGAAGGCCCTGTGAGAATAGAGCAAGAAGGCAGCCATCTGCAAGCCAGGAGGAGAGACCTCCCCAGAAACAAGCCTTGATGGCATCTTGATCCGGAAGTCCCAGCCTCTGCAACTATGAGAAAGTGCATGTCTGCTATTCAAGCCACCCACTTGTGGGATTTTGTAATGGCAGCCCCAGGTGACCAATAATGTACAATGTGACCGTTTGCTTTCTTCTCCACCACAACCACGCTGCTGAGCACTGCTAGATAACATCACGCACCACTGCCGACCATGTGAGTTGAGTGGGAACTATTCTAGGACAAATGTATGAAGATTATAAATCTCACCCTCCTCACTTGCCCATTGCTCCCAGACATCCACACTCCTAAGGTCTCTCCTATTTCCTTGCTGAGGCTTACTTTCAGGGAGACTTTGAAATTCATTCCCTCTATGTGGTAAATAATAGGACAGTATGAAACATTAAGTCTCCTAGGGACATGTGAATTTAACAGAGAGCCGAGTGTTAAGGAAATGACAAACTAATAGTGAAGTATTGCCTAGCATCTATGTATCCAAACCACAAATCCATTGTGGGCTCGGGAATATGCCCAATGCCAGACACAAAGCTCTGGGGATAAGAGAACAAGGAAGACAATTACCTGAATTTCTGCAGGTCACGTTGTACAAGAAACAACACATAAGAAGCTTACAATGCAGTGTGATGAGGACTGTAGTATAAATGAGGACAAAGTACAACAAGAGCACACAGCTTCAGACTCAGGCCAGGGAATGAGGGCTGTGTGTGTGCCTACATCCACATATATGAATACGTACACATTCATATAAAATAGACACTCTGGTATTATAGGAATGTTTATTATATTACAGGCATGTGTACATTAGTGTGTACATATGAACACAGGTGTATGTGTGAGTGTGTGTGTGTCAAAGCAACCCGTTAGTGAGATAACTGCTTTCTCATTGGATACTTGAATACTACATACCAAGTACACTGTTACATGTATTTAATGCTCACAACAAGCTATGACGGAGAAAAGTATTACTGTCCTCATCTTTGCAAACAAGGAAAACAGAGCACAGAGAAGCTCAGCTGTCCCAGATCACACAACAGGAAGGGGCAGGTCTGGAATCCCCTCCCCCAGCCCACCCCCCTACAGCCTGGCTCTGGAGCCACTCTCTCTCCCAGCCAGTACATCCCTGAGTGTCCCTCTGACCCTGCAGGAACCCAACAGCCACCACATGCACAGGAAGCCAGAGCTGGAAATAGTCTTCAGGGAGTTGGAATTACAGTGGAGATTTTTCTGTTTGCAAGGAAGAGAGGCTCACTAAAGCAATTCAGCTCCCCAGGGATTACTGTATAGGATGTCACATCAACAGGAAGCAAGCTGGGGCCCAAGGGAAGGGGCAGCGGTCATCTGCAAACTTCAGGGTCCACAGCAGCCCATCTCTCCTAATCCTTCTTGCTCTGAGGCCACAATATCCACCTCCTCTGCTTTCTTCTGATCTAAATTCCTACTTCTTCCTACTTCTTCTGATCTAAATTCCTACTTCTAGAATAGAATCACTCTCTCTATTTACTCATCAACATGCACATAGTTGAAAATTGCCCCTCTGGCCCCATAGCACTCTGCAGTTCAAGTGGTAAACTCTGTTTCTCTGTTCAAAACAGGGAATTTGATTGGCCATTACCAGGCGATGGATGGAGAGCGATGCTGTGTAGTCTGGAGCTCAAGTCGGAAGATGCTACCACAGCCCTGACCAGGGGCCCTGAGTGGGTGGTGGTTATTAATGAGATTCCACAGCAGGTCAGATAACCTGTACAAGACCAGCTCCTAGGTGATCGCTGCTAAAAATAAGCACTTGTATTAACTGCTTTACTGTCCTTAATAGTCTACTGTCCTTTTTTTCTTTTAAAAGTAGCTGAACTCAATGCTCCATCAAATTTATAAATGTTTTGTTCCAAGTAAGTAGAAGTGGGTCCAGGAACACATGGAACATATAATATGTAGAGAAATGGAAAAGGAGGTGATGCTATCTGAGGAGAGGTATATGAATTTTTTTAAGTGAGCAGGTGTCAAAACTATAAGGAGTAAGAATTGGTCTCCTCTGGGAAACAGTATTGTAATTTGCTTAAGTTAGAGAGTTAAGAAGCAAATATTTATGGGTCCCTATATAACCCATGAGGAGAATACATGGGAAGTTTATCTTTTTAAAAAATGACATATTAGTTTGGCCAATTTATAATGGTATTCCCTAAACAAATATTGTAAATGAGTATGAAGTGGATGATCCTTAACCAAAATTATGGAAAGCATTTGTTTTTACTTCTGCCAAATAGACATAGATAGATTGACTGAAAAGAATTTATTTAGAAAATGAAATACTAAAACATGAATACTTCTCAGCCAAAACAAGACTCTATGGAAACTATGTGGTTGGCAAGAGACCATGGTGCTTAACTAGAGTTAGACTTTGAGTTTGATTCTGGCTGTACCATAAGCTTCTGAGTAAATTATCAAACTCTCTTGGTTAAAATTTCTGTATCAGTAGAATGGGGAAGTAATATTCAGGTCAGATCTCTTACCAGCATAACATGAGTTGATCTTACAGAAAGCACTTAGCACAATGCAGTCACTTCAGGATTATTACTGATTGCAGTACTTTACTTCCGTGGGCTCTCTGGGCGTATGCTCTGAGAACCATGGGTTAGCAATCACCACTTAGAGCCTTGTCTTACATCATTCTTCTGACTTCTCCTTTAAAAGCATTCTTTTCCTCAGTTCTTTTCCTTCTTCTGATACCCATCATTTCCAGTATCTCAGACAGGGTGCTAGGCAATTTGTATGTGAATTCCTTTGATCAATACACACAACAGCCTTGGAAAGGAAGATATTAAAATCCCCATTTCATGCACAGGGGAAGCGAGGCTGGTTGAGGTCAATGTCACTTGATGGCTGACACACATCAACCAAGTGGTGAGGCGTGACCAGCAGCTCAGGTCCTTGTCTTGGTGGCTAGAGCTATGCTCCTTCCACCTCACAAATGAACAGAGATACCTAAAAGTTTTGCTTCATTGCCGCATAAGCTTAACATTTCAGATGCGTTTGGCTTTAAATGATCTTCACTACATATCAGCAGATACAACAGAGTAAAATTCTGTATATTACTTTAATGTGTAGATGTGCACTTATTTCCCCTACTCAAAATCTCATACTCACAGAACATCCAGATCTTTTATTCTCTGTTCTGTTATATTCCAGACTCTTGTGTGTTCCTGCTTAAGAGCAATGTAGTGGCATATAGTCTTACAATGGTGACAAGTGTAACTGTGACTCCGAGATCATGCTTAATAGCCACGGCACATGACAAAGTGAAAACTGAAAAATCCATAAAGATGTGTGGTATGTGTGAGGAACTGCGCTAGATGTCATGGGAAAAGCAAAACAGAAGAAGTGAATTTTTCCCTCAAGATATTTACTGTCTCCTAGAAAAGACAAAAATAAAGATGTGAAAAGCAAAGAAGTAGGCAGAAATGGAACAAAGAAGAACAAGTACAAGAGCATATGATTCACTGTGAAATAGCTGTTTTAAGAGAATGACTAGAAAGCTTTATGAAGGACCTAGAAGGTCTGTCGGGTCCCGGGAAGTGGGAAATGAGGAACAGTCTGTCTGTTTCTGTGCGCAAGAAAAACGGATGGCGCCTAAAGCACAACCGGAAACAGTGACAAGTTTTCGTGATGCACGGCTGACACACAGTGTATCCTCTTCCCAGAGGAGAACGTCCAGAAGTGACTTTCCAGGTTTAGAGAACACAACTCCTGAGTGGTCACTGCAGCAACCGTGACATTTTCCTGCCTCTTTGGGCTGAACCAGTGACAAGTCACATCACTAACCCTGGAGTTTGTTAAGAAGTGCCCTCTTCTCGTGTGGAAACCTCTCTGCAGGGTTTGGTGCTGTTCTCTCAGGCTGATTATTTGAGATTTATGTCCTGAATTGCCAAACTGCATTTTTAATCTGTCATCAAAGCAGCTGATCAGAACCAGAAATGATGAGATCTAACACATACTTCTCCATGCCAAAGACCAACAGCAAAAATTGCAATGCATGTCACCACGTTCAAAGTAAACACGATGTATTAATGACTGGGTTTTCCACTCTCACGGAAAATTATAGGTCCTTCTTACTAAAACCAAATTATTTTAATTTCCCTTAAGAAGATTATGATTAATTGTACAAAATTACACTTGTCCTTAATTGAACAGATTTCCTGCTTTCCTCTGGATTAATGATGTATTACATATTATTAAATAGCTTGGGAAAGCCCAAAGGAGGAAATCTTCCTCTTCAGGACTAAAGCTGGGTTTTAATGGCTACTGTGCAAATATACATGATGGTTGACAAGTTTCTCTCCTTTGTTAAAATGACGTATGGCTAATTGTCTTACAGTGCTGTCTCAATCTGTTTGGGCTGCTCTATACAAAATATTAAGACTAGGTATCTTTTTTAAATATGTTTATTGGTTTTAGAGAAAGATCAAGCAGGGAGGGAGATGGGGGAATTAGAGAGGGGAGAAGAAGAGAAGGGAGTGGAGGGGAGAGAAGAGAAGAGAGAAACTTTGATGTGAGAGAGAAACATCGCTTAAGTGCCTCCTATACACGCCCTTGGGTGAATCTTACCTGCACACTAAGGAGGTGCCTTGACAGGGACTGGATCCCCCAGCATTTTGATGCATGAGATGATGATCCAACCAAGTGAGCCACACCGGCCAGGGCTGGGTATCTTGTAAATGAAAAGAATTTATTTCTTACAGTTCTGGAGGCAGGAAGTTCAAGATCAAGGATGCTAGCAATCTGATCATGAAGGCTGGGTGAGGGACATCTTCCAGGTACACAGCCAGCAACTTTTCACTCTGTTGTCATGTGGTAGAAGGGGCAGAGGGTCTTTGGGATCTCTTTCAAAAAAGCATTAATCTTGTTCCCAGGGGCTCCACCCCCATGACCTAAGCTCGTCCCAAAGGCCTCACTCCTCATACCATCACATCAGGCATTAGAATTTTATCACATGAATTAGGGTCATGGGGAGGCGGACACAACCCTTCAGACCCTAGCAAGTCTCAATTCTAATTTAGTGCAAGCATACTGATGTCACCAAAATCTCACCAAGGGTTTCGTGGTTTTCAAATGTTTTTTTTTTTTTTTTTCAGAGAAACAGGACATGAAAGCCAAAAGGGATTACTAACATGTGGTAGGCTAAGGCTTTGTAAAGATATTTCCCGAGGGCAGGGTTCTCATCCTCAGCACTGCAGACATTTTAGGCTAAATAATGTTAATGTTGTTGGGAGGGGGGCTCACCTATTCAGTGTAGAATGTTTAGCAGCATTTACCCACAGATGCCAGAAGCACACACGCCCCCAGGTAAGACAACCAATGACATCCCCTGGGGGGCAAAACTGCCCCTGGTTGAGAGCCGCTGCCCTAAATTATAACACTCCTCCCTGGCCTGCAATCTAGAGGGCGTGATACCTGATTCTGACAGTTGCTCTCCAACATCTGCAGCCCTGTTCCAATAACAGAGGCTCTAGCTGATCTTGGGAGGGTCTAGGATGAAGACCTCACTTCCCTACCTCCCTTGCAGCTAAATGGAGCAATGGTACAAAAGTTAGGTTAATAAGATTTAAGCAAAAATTATGTGGAGAATCTCCTGGTTATGCCCATAAAATAAAAAGCAATAAGATAAAAGGCAGTTGGTTGTTTGATATAGAGGAGGTGCCATAAAAGTTCTGAGCCCAGAGAGAAAAATAAACTTCTGTCTTGTTTCAACCACTGCTCCATCGGAGTCTTTGTTATAGCAACTGGCATTTGCATCTTAACTAATGCAGATCCTGACTACTGTTGCATACACTACGTTGTCAGCAGTTAAGATAGGAGGGGCTTTCTTTGCACCACTGAAATTTAAGGGAGGCTCTGACTAGGTCTTCATTCTTGATTGGAAAATAGCTGCTTTTGGCCCTAACACTACCGGTAACCATGGAAACCAATACTGAGCAGTGACAGAGGTTGGAGCTAGTGATCCAGTCAGTCAGACTTGCTGCAGTAGCACAGGTGGCCAAGCAGGAAGGCAGTATATAAGGGCGGTCCTTTCAGGCTTAAACCGAGATTCGTGTCTGGACAGGTGAGGCTGTTCTCTTGATAGCTGTTTGTTTGCATGAGCTGTTTTGCCACTGAAAGTGCATGTTAGGATGTACTTGATTTTGTGAGTCTCAAGAATGAGAAAGACGTATCTGTGGAAATGATCACCTTTGTCTGGTCACCTGCCCAGCCCCATGGACAAGGTCAGAACCGGTGAAGAGTGAAGGTGACAGGTCCAAGGGAGGGAATGGGTTCTGGAGGGGCTTCCGGAAACACAGGGCACACAGAGCGGACAAGGGTGCACGAGGCTGGGAGGATGAGCTGTCTCCCCACTGTGGCAAGAAATGCAGCCCCAGCTGGTGGGAGTGTTCTAGTTCTTCCATGGAGATGACGAGAGGACCATGGCAGAGGCCTGAAGGAGGGAAGGACCCTGTGCACATCATCACACCTGCCAGGGACCTGCCAGAGCCGAGTGCTGCTGAGGGCACCGGACTTTGTTTATGAGCACAAATGAGGTACTGCCATAGTCACAGCCAGAAACACTTGAGGATGCGGGATTCTGAAAGAAGGTGAGGCCATGCGTGATCAGGTGAAGCCTTAAGTGGGTCAAAGTTGACCATTAATATTGACTGTCCCCTGTGGCAGACAATGTTGAATGTCTGACCCAACCAGCATTCCAAGACCTTCTCCCTACAATATTCCAGCCACAAGGGATTCAGGACTGTTCAGGACAATGTGGCAAAAACGGAGACTGTGGTGATTTCCTTCCCGATGCAAATGCTGCCCTTTCTCCTCTCTTTTTCCCAAAGGAAGGTCGATGTGATTCCCGAAGCAGCAGCAGCTGGCATCATCTTTGAGCCTCTGCAACCCCTGAAGTCTGGACTTCTTATTAGAGAAGAAATAGCCCCATGTGCTTAACTGACTGTAGTCGAGCTTTCTCTCCCTTGCAGCCATTGCCACCTGATGTGTGGCTACAGGCTGATAAGGCCCAGGGAATTTTATATTACAACAAACATGGCCGTCAGCCCTCCCGAAAAAGTTGTCTAAGGCTCATATACAAGCCAAGTGTCTCTTTCCACACACTTCATTCAGTCTGTATTCAGCCTTTGTGTGACTCCTTACAATGTCTTGATGTTCAATTTACCTATCTAAAAAACTTTGATGCTGGCAAGGATCAAATAATCCCTCCCATACTGCTCAGGGAAATATAAAATGGTACAGCTACTCTGGAAAAATTCTTAGTAGTTTCTCATCAAACTAAACACTTGCCTTCCTTACAAACCCAGCAATCATAGAGTCTTGGGCATTTATCCCAGAGAACTGAAAATTTATGTTCACACACACATGCACAGAAACTTGCACATGAATGTTTGTGGCAACTATCTCTGTAAGAACAAAACTCTGGAAACAACCCAAATGTCTTTCAAAGGCTGAATGGTTTAACCTGGAATGTCTATACCATAGAATTCTACTCAGCAACATCAATAATGAACTAGTGATATGTGCAACCACCTGGGTGGATGGATCTCAAGGGCATTATGCTTAGCAAAAAAAGTCAATCTCAAAAGGTGACATGCTGTGTGATTCCCATTACATAATATCCCATAAATAACAAAAGTATAGAGATAAAGAACAGATTCGTGGTTGCCAGGGGTTTCCTTGGCACAAGGAAAGAAGGAGGGAGGATGTGAATACGAAGGAATAGAATGAAGCAGTTCCTTTGTGGTGATGGAACAATTCTGCATCGTTAACTGTGGTGGTGGTTTTACAGACCTGGAAGTCAAACCACAAAGAACTACACACACACACACACACACACACACACACACAAATTGGCAGAAAATTGAATAAGGTCTATAGTCTAGTTGACAGTTACTGGTTTTGATATTGTACTAGAGTTATATAAGATGCCACCATCAGAGGAAGGTTAGTGAAGAGTACAGGAACTCTATGTATTTATTTGCAACTTTCAGTGAGTCTATATTTATAAATAAAATGCTTTAAAAAAATAAGTTAGCCCAGGCCAGTGTGGCTCAAAAGTTGACTGGTTTGATTCTCAGTCAGAGTACATGCCTGGGTTTCAGGTTTGGTCCCAAGGCTGGGGAAGGCAGGTATGGAAGACAACCAATTGGTGTTTCTCTCTCACATTGATGTTTCTCTCCCTCTCCTTCTCCCTCCCTTCCCCTCTCTCTAAAATAAAAAAATAAAATGTATAAAAATAATAAAATTAAAAAATTAAAGTCTTAATAATCAGAAGAGATAACAACTATTCGAAGTATCTTTTCTGAATGTAATCTATAATTGTTTTTCTTAATTTCTCATATAGTTTTAAGCTTGATAGGTAAAGCATGACAATTATAGGAAGAAAGAGAAAAAAGTTTGGGGTATCCCTGGCTGGGTGGCTCAGTTGGTTAGAGCATCATCCCATACACCATAAGGTTGTGGGTTCAATCCCCAGTCAGGGCACATGCTTTGGTTGTGTTTCAACCCCTGGGCAGGGCACATACAGGAAGCAAGAGAGAAATTGATGTTTCTCTCTCACATTGATGTCTCTCTTTCTCTTCCCCCACCAACCACCCCCTCCTCTCTAAAATCAATGACCATATCCTTGAGCCAGGAGTAAACCATATCCTTGGTTTGGGGAATGGAGGAAGAAAGCAGAGAATGATACATATCCTTTGGACTTGAAGATAAATGGTGGACTTGAAGATGAATGGTGAATAAAACAATGAAAATATTTTGAAATTTTTAGTTACAAAAGTCTTATTCAAAGATGAGCAATAGGCTAAAAAATAAGATAAATATAAATACAATGCAGATGTGAATTTGAATTTTTCAAATTAATGACACTGTTTTGGGAAACTCTTGATTCAACTGCCTTTTATGGGCCAAAGAAAGACTCCGTCACCCACCACACAATCAATCATTTTTCCCCACCTCTCTGAGAAAAAAAAAATTAACAAATTGTAACTATTAAGCAAGTTACACAAAAGCTGTATGTACTTTCCCTCAAAAGATAAATTGTACATATTCACAACAAGCAGCACAAGAAATGTCTGTAAAAGTCTTACACAAACTCTCTTGGAGGAGAGTATGAGAAGCCGTCCCCGATCCCGCCCGCCTCTAGTGAGGCGGTGAGTTACACCAGAACGTTCCTGTTACCCTTGAACGTTCTCAGGCCCTCATTTCTGTCTAGAGTGGGTGATAAAGATGTCAGAAGGTTTTCCCTTCTGAAGTGACCCCCTGGCCCTTCATAGAAATAGCTGTAGATTAGGGGCAAAATTCCCAAAATCAAGTGAAAAGGGGACTCCATATGGCTGTAACTTCTGAATGAATTCCTCTCTCAAGCAGCTGAAACTGGTGTGGCTATTACATGAATGCTGTATAGCGTTATTTTGGGTAAAACACAGAGGACCCAGAAGAACCGGTTTTAGTCACTGGCGTTCTGAGCTGCAGACCCCTTGCTTAATGAAAAGAACTGAGGCTGGACCTACAGGGAAGGGAGTTATCTTCAATTTTGGCAAAGCCCTTATATATTTAGGGGCCTTCACTTTTTTTTTTTTTTTTTTTTTTAGTTTTACTTGTGATCCCTGATAGTTTGCAAATATGTATAGACTTGGAAAATATTCTGGAAGCACATTACACAAATTGAAAAATCTCACTTATCGTTGAACATAGCCCAGAAATGTCAGGCACAGAATTGTGGCAAATATTGGCTGCTGAACGAATACCCGAGCAAATGAAATTTAACACACACTTTGAATTACCGCTCTCATTTTAAAATATCAGCTGGGGATGGCTATATCATCAAATTCCAATTGCAATGGTAATTTTCGGAAAATTTAAGAAATAAAATGTGCAATTCTAGGAGAATCATCACCATTATTTGAAATTATTAGGATTAAATTTGGGGGAAAGGAGAGCACCATTTGTAGGTTTTGCTTATTTGGAATTCCATCTATGCAAGAACAGCATTTCTTAGAAAAGCAGAAAGCTGAGTTATGGCACCAATTTAAGGGCCCGAGGTATCCAACTGTTAGGAGAGACTGGATCAGAGGAAGACTGGAACTGTGGCCATTCATGTTGTACAAACTAGTCGATTCCTTTATCTTTAATGGTGGCTACAGAAAATGTCAAAGCTCAATTTTTTTTTCTTTTTTGACTCCTATTTTGCTGTGAGACACACATCCTATAGTAAATCCTGGCTGACTTGAAAGGCTTTCTGGGACATCCATTCCCCAGGACTCAATTTTCTCTATCAGATTGTTGCAAATAAATCTCATTTTCTATCTCAGCTCATAACAGCAGTGAAAATACCTCACTGTGTCTCTGCTTTCTATTGCTGTGTTTAATGCTACAGCTGAGGACTTGATCATCCTCCACAGAAGACGGAGACATAGAAGATGGGAATGGTATTTCCCTTCCCCCACCTGTCAGCTCCCAGGAGCAACTGAGCAGGAAGGTAGTAAATCACCGTCATAATTGTCTAGATATATCTAGTCAACTGGCTTAATGAGACGGGAAGTAGGTTGCAGGGAGAGAGGAATGACATTTTAACAAGACAACTTGAATCAAACTGTAATTTATCCTTAACAACACATTTAATTTTTCTAGAACACTATCAGAGGCCAAGTCACCCTTTTGAAGATGCCAAGCCCCACTTAACCCTTTGAATTACTTCATCAAATCAACAGATGCACACAAAACAGTTTTAAAAATCTTTGAAAACATACGCTTGCAAAATGCTGTCTTCCTCATTTGTGGTGGTTCTGTAGCATTTGAGATTTAAAATATTCCCTTTGAGAAGATAGTAGTTCAATACAGTTTCTTTTTTTTTTTATTCTGCAAGACTTAGCAAATCCTATACCTGTGCTTCCACATTCTTCTGTTAAGGAAACTAACTGGACCTGAGCTTTGTGTTAACTGTCTTCAAACCTCATTAAATATTCCCAAACCTAAGATGGCCCAACATCCCGGAATCTGCGAAGGGCCATATTCAGATTTGGAAACAGACAAACAGGCTTCTCAGGGGACCGTCAGTGCGGTGGTTTCCACAGGCGCGCCTGGGGCTCGAGGCGGCTGCACTCGCGCTGAGGGGAAATGCACAAGGAACCGCAGCAGCTTTGTATTGCCGTTTTTTTAATCTCAGTGTAGACTAGGACTACGCTTTTTAAAAAATGGAAGACACAATTGCTTCTCTTAGTTCTCTCTTTTTAATTTTGGGTGTAATGCTTTACTCATGCTCTGCTTTAGCCTGAACCATTAATAGAGGCTGTAATCAGAGCAGAGTCAGGTCTCTCTCAGGCAAGACTGTTACTGTGCACCTCCACCATTCTCTCTTCTTCTTTCCCTTCATCCTAACCTGTTCTTGATCCTTTTTTCCTTCTCTCCTTCCGAAGCTTCCTTCCTTTCTTCCCTCCTTCCTTCCTTCCTCCCTTCCCCCATTCCCCCTTTAGGTATCTCAAGGGGGATACCTAAAGCAGAGTATCCCTTCCCTCTTCCTCTTTGAATTGCTTGCCAGTCCTTCATTTAGATGTAATTAAAAAACAGAGACTTGCCCTGAATGGTGTGGCTCTCAGCTGGTTGGGCGTTGTCCTGCAAAGCAAAATCTGCTGGTTCGATTCCAGGTCAGGGCACATGCCTAGGTTACAGGTTCAGTCCCCCATTGGAGCATGAGCAAGAGGCAACCAATCAATGTTTCTTTACCTGTCTTTCTCTCTCCTTTCTCCTCTTTTTTAAAAAAAAGCAGGGGGTACTTCATGTGGATTTCTTAGTCGAAATTTTATTGACACTTAAGGCCTGCATTTCTGCTGTGATGTTGAGATATTAAAGGAATGACTACTCTGTTGCTTGCACCAAAACACACATCTCTCCAAAGCCTTTGCTTTAAGCAAGAGGCGATCACTGTGGTGGAGCAGCCCTTCCAGGTCCGGAAAGGAATGCATGCTCAGCACCCCTGCCCCCTTAGTTGAAAATAGGTTTATCTGCTCATGATACCATGATACAGGCTTAAAACAATTCAAACAACATAGAAGTAGACAGACTATGTAGTGACTACATCAGGTTTGTCCTTACTGATTTATTCTGCACAATTCTCTGCAGGTACTATTATTATTCCCAACTTACACTGGTGGAAATGGAGGTACAGAGAGGCTAAATATTTGCCCAGAGATGCACAGCTGGTTTCTATTAGAGCCAAGATACTCCCCACACAGGCTGGCTCCCAAGTTCTCACCTATCATGACAACCCTACACCTCCTCTATAGATAGATACATGGATACACAGGACAGAAATGGGAGGTTTTTAAAAACATAAATGGGATAACACTGTACCCACTATTCTGACATTAAAAAATCATTTCTCAGGGTAATGGAGAATGAGTGCTTAATGGGTATGGGGTTTCCTTTTGGAGTGATAAACATGTCCTAGATCTAGACAGATGTGATAGCTGCATGACACTGTGACTGCCCTACATGCCACTGAATGGCACACTTTAAAATGCTTCATAGTTAATTTTATGTTATGTGAATTTTACATCAATTAAAAAATCAGTTCTCAGTGTCTTGGAGATCTTCCCATACAATTGTATAATAATCAATATAACCATTACCCTATTTATGGACAATCACTTTTTTCCAAGTCTTTTTTAAACATTTTATTTATTTATCTTTAGAGGGGAAGGGAAGGAGAGAGAGAGAAAGGGAGAGAAACATCAATGTATGGTTGCCTCTCGTGCGTCCTTTGCTGGGAACTGGCCTGCAGCCCAGGCATGTGCCCTGACTGGGAATCGAACTGCAATCCTTTGGTTCACAGGCCCACACTCAATCCACTGAGCTACACTAGCCAGGGCTTTTTTTTCCAAGTTTTTGCTACAACAAATTCTACATCAGCGAAATCTCCTTGATCTTACATATTTGTACATGTGTTTTTCTGTAGGGCAGATTCCTTAAGGTGTAATTACTGAGTTGGAAGGTGTGCCTATTTTACGTGTTGATAGATGCTGTCAAAGGTCCCACTAAGAAGATGTGTTGGTGTATACACTTCCATAAGAATCACCACCGGAAGTGGATTTCTATGTTGCAAAGCAGCTCTCTCATCTTCAGGGGGAAGTCCAATGTGTGGCTCTCTACAGCCACATGTTAAAATGCCGCACGCCCTCTCAAATTCTGACCCTGCTTTTCTCAGTAGGTAAAGCATCAGGTGGGGCCCACTGTGGTTCCCAAGCCCCTACCATGGATGGACTCACACTTTCAAAGGCCCTTCTGCTTCCAGGTCCCGCATCCACACAGTCCACCTCTACTCCACTCCCAGGGGATCAACTTCATTGCTTTCCAAATATATAGGGGCTGGCACAAAGAACATTCCCTTTTTACCACAAAATAATTTATTACAAAATCATAAGCATGTAATTCTATAACATAATATCACACTCAAGCTTACCATATGACATTTTAGATGAAATGTTCAAATTACAACTGTAATTTATTACATGCACATTACTATCCTACTGACCATACCCAAGCAGTCATTAACTTCTGCTGGACTGTGTGTGTGTGTGTGTGTGTGTGTGTGTGTGTGTGTCCATTTATACCAAACATCTTGCCACTTTTAGCCTACCCGGAAGCCCCTCTAATGACCTTTCTTTCTTTCTATCTACTTATCTGTCATCTATCTATCTATCTATCTATCTATCTGTCTTTCTCCACTTCCTCTCAGGCCCCATCCTCTGTTAGAGAAAGTGGCCTGACTCTGGCCTCTGAAAGCTGGACCTTGACCTAGTCAAACCCTGGGAGCCATTGCTCCCCCTACAGGGGCTTACAGAGGCAATTTCCCCAAAGACGGGTATCTCCCTAGGAGGAATTTTCACATCAGCTACTAAGAATATACATACCAAAATGTGTCAAGTCTTTTACCCTGAAAAAAGAATGTGCTGACTCCTCCTTGTTGGATAAGTATTCACCCTGCTATTCTAATCCACCGTTCCCACACCTCCTTCCTCCACACACAGAGGAGATACCTATTTCCCCAGCTCCTTGCATTCGAGATCCTTCATTTACCCTGTGTCATATTGTCCTTCATCGGGATAATAACACTCACTCGGTATAAACACATCAAATTGTTCTCAGCAGGTAAAATGAGAAAATTGCTCTGCTTTGCCACTTTCTCTTGTGCTCCCATTTTCTCTAATACCTAACAATGCTCCCTATGAAGATCACATTTCATTCTTGGGCATCTAGAAGATTAAGGCCTAGTCACCTTCTTCCACTGCTACTTTGTCCTAAGAATAAAGTCAGTAAAGGAACAGAAAAAACATAGTCTCTCCATCACACACTTTAGGAAATATGAGGTCTGTCCAGAAGGTATCCAGTCACTTAATATGAAAAGTAGAGACATTTATTGAAGAAGATACAAGACACAAGAAACATCATACATAGGACAGTGATGCCTCAGTCCCCTTCAAAGTAGGCACCTTGGGACCTCACACAGTTCTCCCAATCACCATCAACTGCCCTGTCATATTTTGCTGAATCTCATCAATGGTCTGAAATCTCTTCCCTCTACTTTTAGGAAGGTAATTTTAGTTTTGGGAAAAGCCAGAAATTGCATGGCACCAAATCTGTGCTGTTGGGGGATGGAGTCACCTGGGTGATTTGATGCTTTGCCAAATAACTGCAGACTAAGTGAAGCATGAAGCTGCCAATCACCAGTTTCCCACAGCCTCAGCCTTCTAAATCGTCCCAACAGTTTCTGTGGAGGAATGTTCAACCTAAATACAAAATCTGATGCAGATCCATTGCTCTACTCACTCAGTCATTTTGAATGTGACGGCCACACAGTACACATGTTCACCACCCCCACAGACTAGTACAGTGAAGCCATCGTTGTTCACACAGGTGTGCTCCAGTCCCCTCTCCTTGGCTGCCAGGTCACATCGATGCTGTGCAAACCATTCTCGTTATATTAACAATGGCTGGACTTCTTCCAGACAGACCTTGTATAGTATCTTAGTTCTTGCCTTATCTCAGTAGGAGGAGAAATTTTTTTTTTTTGATAGAAAACATCCCAGGAAATACATCTGTGGTAGAATCTTGCAAAAGTAATATCTTCCAAGAATCCAATTATTCAGACTCCCTATGACTTGAAATCTTTAATTCTCAAAGGTTTCAGTTTACCCTGCAGGGGCAAGCATCCAAAAATGGGAGGCTAGAAGGAGTGAAGAGTTTCCTTAGGGACAGGACACACCTGTTACATCTGAATCCCCGGAAGCACAAAAGCTGTCCTCTAATTTTCTGAGAGCTAATTGTTCCAAGGCCCGGAGGGACCCTCAGTATAATCAATTTCTGCAGAGACTTCATTCCCTGGCAAGAATAGCCTTTTCCTTTCATTTTTTTTTTTTCTGATGAGTTTAACCCACTTACTTCCAACTAATTGTTTAATGAATCTCCATTTTCCATGTGGACTTTCACATTTTAAAAATATTGTCCACTTCTATTCCAAAAACATTAAGTTTGGTTTGCTTTAACTAAAGCTTTGCCTACACTATATTGGGAACAAAATGAATGAACAAAAACAAAAACCCAGACAAAAGCAGTTAATTGATTTGATCAACAACAGACAATCCCTTAAGCTGACCAATTTACTGAACTACTTAGTGATTCAGTTCTTGTGATTAGTTGATTCCTTTAAAACTATCAAACCATATCAATAGCCACACTTCAGAAACAATTCTAAGGAATTTCTATGTTCTCCATCCTTTAAAAGTTAGCAGAAGTAAGGCTCCTCTGAATTTGGGGGGAGGAGGATTCTGCCCACTCCTGATGAAGGTCACGTGGCGAAGAGCTGTGCACAACTGCTGTGCAGAGGGGCACAGGTCACCCAGAATCGAGAGACTCATCAGAGAAGCACTGATAACTTAATACTGCAGGAGACACTCTCCGGAAACATAAATGCCCAGGATCTGGAGGAATTAATTTTTAGTTTATCTTGTTGAGAATTCTGTAGACTCATATCTATGAATTTCAAATGGGCTCAATTTTTTTCTGAGAGAGAGAGAGAGAGAAAGGGGGAGGGGGAGAGAGATGAGGGAGGGGGAAAGAGAGAGAGGGAAACATTGATTTGTTGCCTCTCATATATGCTCCAACCAGAAATCGAACCCACAACCTTTTGGTGTACAGGATGACACTCCAACCAACTGAGCAACCCAGCTCAGAATGAATTCAATTTTTATGTTTCATAAATGGTAAAGGCTAACATACCAGTTTCTCAATATTCTGTCCAAGAGCATTTTTAGTAGTCTTCAGTGTGAAACTTTGAATGAAAATTTAATTACAAACTGCCACTCTGGGCAGCAGTCAGACTCAGATGGGGGTCCTGTATCAACTAGTAACAAGGCTTCTTCTTTATATTCTAGAAGATTTTATTCCAAGGGCATTATTCTTTATTCCTAAAGAACTGTGATTTGGATGGTTTCTCGTCAATCCAGCTCCCATCTCCAGCTGTCCCAAGCCCTCTGCCTCGTATGTTACAATTTTCAGGGCAGGGCAGTTGATTCAGTGTCAACGGCTGAGATGAAATGCCCTTGTCTCTTCCCATCTTTCCATCCTTACCATTTCCTAACTCCCAAACCAACATGTACTCACACATGTGCACAGACGAATTCACACACACCTCATTTTAAATAATTTTAAAGAAAGTAGCACCTTCTTCTTCATAGCCTTCTGTTAATTTCTCTCCTTTCTAGTGTATTTTCAAACATAAACAATTTAATCAGAGCAGTTGAGTAGGGGAGATGGCTAACAAATCTGTTGGATAAGATGACATATGAACCTTTAAAGAGCCTGCTCAAGCCCTGGCTGGTGTGGAACAGTCGACTGAGTGCCAGCCTATGAACCACAGGGTCACTGGTTCGATTCCCAGCCAGAGCACATGCCTGAGTTGTGGGCCAGGTCCCCAGTGGGGAGTGCTCGAGAGGCAACCATGCACTGATGTTTCTCTCCTCTTTCTCCCTCCCTTCCCCTCTCTCTAAAAGTAAATAAAATCTTAAAAAAAAAAAAAAGAGAGCCTGCTCAAAACAGACATGCTCATCCATCTGGACCTCAATTTCCCCACCTACAGAGGGCAACTCTACCTGCTAGTGGTTTGGGAAGGATGAAAAGGGTAGTGCTTTCAAAGTCTCTTTAAGCTTCCATGTAAATGGTGTCAGCAAAGAACAAAGTATCTTGTTCCTTCGGGCAGAATAATTACAACAAAATCTCATGAGTCTCATCTCCACACATGTCTCTCAAATTGATCACGCCATGATTTTTAAGAACAGAGCAGCCTGTGTCATTTATTTATAATCGCTTTTCATGGTTGCAGTGGGGCATTCAGACACATCACCTTTGGGCTCTGGGGAACTGTTCATATTCATTAGGGAAAGGAAACAGTCTTTCTTTCAAATAAGCAATTTGATTGCTTCAGGAATAGGTCTGTAATTACTGGAGCGCTGGGATATGTTGTTAATCAGATGACGACAGCAGCCTTGCTCCAAATCGGAGGGGGTTCGGCCTCTTCTTCCAGAGACTGTAATTAAAAGGGATGGCACCCGTCCCCCTGTTCCCCGTGACAGGGCTGGCACCACACTGGAGACACCAGGTCAGAGGCGCCTCCTCCCAATCTTGTCCTTTGTGGAGTTGGTGGCCCAAATAGCGCAGACGTTAGAATACTGAGGTGGTTGTGCAGGCAGGATTTACCTGAAAGTACAGAGTGAACCCCTCTGCTTATCTATATGGTAGAGAGGTCAAGGGCGTGACTTACACCCACGTTCAAAACAGTATGAGATCATTAACTTTGGAGGGGCCTGACAAGCGTTTAGAATTTTACTTTTCATATCCAGAGGCTGCATCAGATTCTGACTGGAGTGGACAAATTCTGGAAGATTTAATACTTGAAACTTGACAGAAACAAATGCGTGTCCTATTCGCCATGGGTATTCTAGTTTTCTGGCCTTTATTTTATCAGGCTTTCCAACCATTTGTTCAGTCAGTTAACCTGACAAACATTTCTTCATTTCCTGCTCTCTTGCTGGGGAAGCACACAGCTCTGGGACAAAGTGGTCTTCTTAAGAAGCTCACTTACTGACCTGCACCCCACCCTCTGCTTCTTGTGATGCTGTTTGGGTCGTTAGCCTTTCTCTTTCCTCTATTCTTGCCTTTCACATTCATGTTTAAAGTCTTTTCCTATTTTCCCCCTACTGTTTGCCCAGCCTTAAAAAGTTACCAGCTGTAAACAAAAAGGGACACTAGACTGACATAAAAAGTCTCGTTTTGTCCCCCTTTGCTCACCATTACAACCACCAGAAATGGTATCTGATAAAGAGCAGTTTGGGGGGCATTATACGAGAAATAAGCCTGGAGAGCAGCTTCGTGGGGTTACACCCGGTGGAGCTGGTTTTAGTGAAGGACACTGCAAATAGCCTACAAGGACAATTCCACTGTGGCATCTGAGAACACATTTTCATTGTAGCCAAGGTCTGCTGGAGTATAAGGATTTGGAATTGTTTTGCAAAGAACAGATTCTTCAGTCGGTACCTCAGGGAGACGTTTTTCTAGTAGAAAAAAAATGAAGTTGGGACTAGAAAAGAAGAGCTGTCCAAGCTC
This sequence comes from Anoura caudifer, assembly GCA_004027475.1. Taxonomy (NCBI): domain Eukaryota; kingdom Metazoa; phylum Chordata; class Mammalia; order Chiroptera; family Phyllostomidae; genus Anoura; species Anoura caudifer. Next base: position 393,678 of record PVKU01000659.1, on the reverse strand, counting down.
TGCAGAACTGGGCAGCTGTCCCTGGTGTTTCCCAGAGGTGCTTCAGTGCCATCTCCATGCTCACAAATTGTTTCCACCTCAGTGACAATGGATCTGCGCTTCTCCGCACAGCCCGTCCTGACCCTCACGGCCAACAGCATTCCCAGGGGAGGTGGGGGACAAAGTTTTGAAGGGTAGCAGAATGGGCCACCCCCAAAATATGCTGCTCTGATATATGGATTATTTTGAGTTGCAGGCATTTGAAAATCAGCAAATGCAGGGAGAGGCTTTCTCAGAGCTCCCCTTATCTGCCAAAAGACAGATCCTCCCAAAGGAGCTAAAGTTGTCATCAATTCTCCCCCAGGAGTTTTGTTAGCCAGGGAAGATTGTTGCAAAAGAGACTAGAAGTTGACACCACACCTAGATGAACTTTGCCACAAAATGCCTCCCATCTGTTCTTCTAAGGACCCCTTCATTTTTCCTAAAAATCATTTACTCTCCCCTAAGGGGTCCTACACCTCACCCCCATCCCCTTTCATTATCAAGATGCTATTTGATTGTGAATTTTAAGCCACCTTGGGGAGTTACTCATTTTTCCCTGGGCATCTCCAATGTGTACACGAAGTAAACATGTTAATAAACATTTGTTTGTTTTTCTCATTAATCTTTCTTTTATTACAGGAGTCTCATCTAAGATCTCAGAAGGGTAGACGGAAAATTATTTTTCCTCCCCTACAGTTTAAAGGTAGATTAGGTAGACTCTTTTTAAAGGTAAGGAGCAAAAACCGACTGAGCTGGCCTTTAGCAAAACGGGGGAATTTGGCATAAGGATGCAGAAGTGTGCCAAGGAGCCCAGGGCAGGAGTGGAGACAGACCTTAGGAAAGGCTGGAGTTAAGAAATGAAAAGGAACAATGTTCCCAAGATGCACTCTGGTGCATCTCTCCTCTGCTTCTTCTCATTTGCTTCAGCCTCTAATATCAAGTCCAGCTTCCTCTGCTTCCGTTTCCATAAGGCCCAACATGGCTAAACCACAGCTAATGAATTTATCTGTGACTGTTCAGTCGTTAGCAGAGACTGGCTGGCTGGTTCTCCATTCCTACTTCTGCAAGAGAATATGATTGGCCCTGCTTGAATCAAGTGTCCACCTCTTGTTCAATCGTCTGAGGCCAAGGTCGAATAACATAGGCAGAGTCACTAGGAACCCACCTATGTGGGTCAGGGCTATTTCTCAGAGAAGGTGGAGTGGGTTGAGAGCTGAGATATTGAGTTTCGGTAAAGATACCTCAAAAAAGTATCTCCAGGTTGGCCACCGAATTCTGGAAACACAGATAAACACATAATAAATGGTTCATCAATATTACATGGTAAAATAATATTTGTGTTTTCAGACCTGGTGGCCGCCCTGTACTACAAAGAATGGAGCCTATAGCCTTAGAATAAAAGGAAGCTGCAGGGCATGAATCCGTAATGTTGTCATTAGCCTGGCCATCCATTTATCTGAGTTAACCAGTCATAAATGCCCATGTGGATCATGGAAATAGATTCATACATAATAAAGAGATAATTACTTCAGCTTTCTAGTTGCAACCAAATATCCTCTAGTTGCAGAGAATACTTAGCAGGCTAATTAGTAGCATTCATTATGCTCTCCTTAGTCCCCCAAGAATGATTCATGCTAAGTAATCCAAATCCTAAGGCTCAACATTCCAGCTATCCATCCCTGGCCTGCAGGCTGATTTACCACCCGCTCTGTAGGACTTTCCACAGCTGCAGGATCATGCTCATGTCAAAATAATAAATAAATAAAATGTGGTCTCTCTAGCATAACCCCTTCAGTACAGCTGGACACCTTATCTGTCAGCTAAGGGCTCCCAAGACGTATGTTAAGAGAGAAAGAGGTGGCGGGGGTGGGGGGAGAGAAAGAGGGGAAAAGAGAAAGAGAGAAAAACAAAGATGGAGAGAACCTGTATCACCTTTTACGATCTGGCCTCAGCATCACGTTTGCTGTACTGTTTGTTATCAGCAATGAGCTAAAGCTGAGCCATAACTAAGGAAAGGGGAGTCAGCTTTTTCCTTTTGATGGGAAGAGAGTCACAGAATTTGTGAATGTATTTTTAAATTACTATAAGAAGTTTCTTTTCCATGCACAAGAGGAAGCACAAAGCTAAACATCCCAAGGCTATTGCAGCAGCTCAACAGTGTTACCAAAAACCCAGGCTCTTTCGACCTTTCTTCTGAGCACCTTCAAGGACTTGGCTTATCATGTTCTGTTCACACAGCGATGGCTGCATCTGCAGACATCACACCTGTTTCTGGGCAGATGAAGGCAGAAAACCACTTGTCACCAATCCCCAATATCTTACTCACCTGAGCAAGAAAGTAAAAGCCTTCATAGATACCATCCCGATGGTATCTATGACTTCTTCTCTGATTTATTGTCCAAAATTGTATTACATAGCTCTGTCAGGAGCTCAGGTGAGCTGGGAGAGACAGCTGAGCTGTCAAGTGTTGGGGCAGCCAATTAAAGCAACAACAAGCTGAAATGAAAGCAACAGTGAAGCCTTCAATTGCTTAGTGACACAGTATAAGCAGGAGGCTAACCCGAGAAAGCACCCACTCCCCTAGCTTCATTTTTCCCCATGGACTGGTACTCCCACACCACTGGAGGACTGGGAGGGATCAGCACAGAGCTGGGTTGTCTGACTCCTGAGGGAGCCCTGAGCAAAAGGTTCCTGCAGTTTTATGAACTTGTGGGGAGGAAGGACAATAAGGAGAAGGAGCAGGAGCAGAAAAGTACTGAGTTAGAGGGAAAAAAATACCTTCAAGTTTCCCTAATGAGGAGACCCTCAAATGGACACTCCTAGGCTAGGAATGCAACTACGTATAAGATCATGACTGGTCAGGGGTCCTTGAGTCCTTCACTGCAATGCCCCTCTGAGACTGCTGCACACCGGCTGTGTATGGGTCTGTTGTCCGGCAGACAGCTTTCTCCCTGGAGGTCTGCCACATGGAGGTCTGCTTTGGAATTGCCCATGGTCAGGACTGAAAAATTCAACAGAGGTTTTTAACCAGAAATCAGGTTCCTCAGGCTTCACCTAGCTGCAAGAGAAGCTGGGAAGCTAAAACAAATTTATGGAGAAAAACTTATAAATATTTAAAAGTTGCTTTAAAATGAGAGAGCGAAACTAGGAAGTGAGAATTTTTCTTTCTAGCCTCTACAACAAAGGAAACAAGGGCACAGGTGGCTGGGAATGTGTGAGGAGTGAACAGCCTGACATTATCTGTCAAGAAGCACAAATTCCCAGAAAGGATGCTCAGTTTTCATTACAGGTATTGGGATGTTTGATGATTCAACTGTAAATTTGTATAAACATATTATAATGAGTATATATAATCGATACTAAGTAGGAGAAAGAAAGAAAATGAGTTTGAGGAGAGAAAAGTCGGGAGAAAAATGGGGAGAAAAGAAATGAGAGGAATGGGTAGGGACAAAGATGGATCCTCGGAAGTCGAGGACAGGGAGGGAGTCCGTTTCTGAAACTAAAGTTGAGTTGGTGTTAGTTTCATTTGACATGGACAGTGTGACAGGTCCTCTTATGCCCTGTCCCTTCAGCTTGTTTCACAGCATTGCAAAATTGGTTTGGCCTGGTTTTGGCAGTAACATGATGATAATTCCCTCATCAGAATGAAAGATTTATAATCCAAAGTGAATCTTAGTTTTCCAGACTCCTCTTCAAGCAGAAAGTTCTGAAAATGAATGCACCCTAGTTCCATATGTTTATTTACCAACTCCTCTGTTAGACTTTCAGCAGCTGTAGAATTATGCTCATGTTAAAAAAAAAAAGAAAGAAAGGAAAAGAAAAATTGTTCCTGTTAAATTCCTTTTGGTAACACTTAATTTTTTTTCTGCCAGAGTCAGAGATGAATTAGCAGTGACTTGGCAGCCAATTAAAATTCATGGTGAGCTATTCTGTGACCCTTGGGTCAGAAACAAATTTCCTATAAACCTTAAGAGAGTATCTCTCCAGGGTTTCTTTGGGGTGAGAAAAATTCATATCCTGCTCTCCAGTTCTCATCTCTTGTATGGGGTGATGACCAGCCGTGGTCCTGAGTCATTGCTTTTGAAACCTCAAGACAATTCTTGATTCCCTACTCAGTTAATTCTCTGAAATGTGAATAGAAGATCTGTGACTACAGCTGCCAGTGAGTGATTCTCAGCTGCAATTCTATGTAAGTTGTGGATCAAGAAGAGACATGAATAGAGGGTTCGAGCAAAACCTGTCTGTTTCCTACAGATCTGAGATCTGATCATCATTCGGTTACACTGAGAAAGGACCAGCTGGACACCACGCCAGGTCTGCGGCAGGTATGGAGCAACATGCTGAAGTTGAAGCGAGTCTCCCTTTCCATGAGTCAGTGGCACAAATGTATGTTTGAGGATCCGTACATAAACCTATATGGGTGGAAAAATCAATTTCATAAATGTTTAGAACTTCCTGTTCCAGCAGGATTAGAAATCTCTCAGATTCCTAGGAGTTGACAAATCCTTTTTGTTGTCGGTCATTCCACTGAGGAAAAAAAAAAAAAAAAAAAAAAACAACCTTAGACCTTAAGTCACTTAAAGGATTGAGTAGATATATGCAACACATCTTTTTATGTCTCTGTATTTATATTAGAGCAAATACATTCCAACACCGAATGTCTGTGAACATAATGTGCCATCTCTGATACTATGCTGTCAAAGGGACAGAAAAAAAAAGATTAATGTAAAAATAGATGCAAATATAACCAATGCATTAGCCAAGAGGGCAAAGGTAGGGGAGACATATTAACCTGATCTTCACAGTTGCTAAAAATTTGACAAGGGAAATGTGAATTTTGCCTGGCTGCCAAGCAACTGGTTATTCATGTGCAACACAGAAAACAAGGGAAACCTTCATTTTCTCCTTGTCAGTTTTAAACAGAGAGGCTGTTAATTCAGCTACCACACATATTATAGAAGGACACCACCCTACCAACATCTAGTCTCAATACAGCATCAAGCATGACAGCACTGTACCTTTACCCACCTATCACACCCCAACCAGCCCCAGCCCTGTTACGGATTACTGCTTTTTGGGTGGCACCATGCTTCCTGGGCTCTGCCATAGCCCTGCGGAAGCGTGGGATGACACCAACTCTTAACAAGTAGCAATTATGAACTCACCTTCCTGAACCACTATCTGACTCAACTGAAGAATTAATGGATTCCAGTTACTGGCCTGATACTAAGTTAGTTCAAGTCAGTTTAACAAAAAGTGCTAAACATTAGGTTAACACCAGGTGCTGGGCTCTGTGTCCTGAATCATGTTTTTAAATATGATTTCTAAAGAGCTGTCAAACCATTGACCATCTGGTGACAGTCACAGACATTCCCAGAAAACCCCTGGGTGACATTCCCAGTCACCTTAGGAAATGTGATCGGTAATAATTCATTTAACAAATATTTTTCGAGTCCCACTACTCTTCTGCTCCCAAGGAACTCACGTTTAGTAGGAGGAGATGGGTAATAACCTGTAATTTAACAAATAAGGTGATCCACTTGAAGCTCCTGCTGCGATGAATATGAAATATGCTAAAGGGATGAAGAGATTGTGCAGAAAAGGTATGAAGCTATTTAAGATAGGATGGTCAGGAAGGAACTCTCACAGAAGATCTTTGAACCGTGCCCTCCATAATGAGGAGCTAGGCAAGCAAAGAAAAGGTGGGAAGAGTTTTCCGGTCAACCCCAAGGCCAGAATAAGCTTCTAGAGAAGTCTGATATAAGCAGGAACCAGATTCTAAAGCAGTGCAGATTCTCACAAGGAGATGGGATTTTAATCTAATTGCAACTGGAAGTCATTGGAGTATTTTCAGCCAGGTTGTGATAAAATACTTTGCTCATTGTGTGGAAAATAGAAAGCAAGGCCCCCTGTTAGGAGGCCTTGGGCCAGGTAAGCTGGGATACCCCTGCTAACAGGAGAATGGATATCACACTGGAATTCCGATGGAGTCTTACATGAATTGAGTACCTAGTGTGTGTTTGACTGGATGATTCTCAACTCATTACATTATATCCTCAGAATATGGGGTTCCCCTGACCTATTGTTAAGAACTCCTGAAGAATTTACTGTGATCTATCTCCACTGCATGCAACACTTTGAAAACAACAACCTACAGTGGAGAAGTATCTAACTAGGGCTAGGATCTGAGGCCATGGAACAGACAGGAGCTCACTGACACAAAAGTTGTTCCCATCCTTGTTCATGGCTGCATTTCCCATACCCAGTACAGAGGCTGACACACAACTATTTGTTGGAGGATTTAATGTATTGGTCTAGCCAAAGCTCAGGACGTACCACAAGCAAACATTAGCAGCATATCACCCCAACCAGCTGAGCTAAGTAGCCTTGGGTAATAGCCTTGGGTACTACCCTTGGTGTTTGAAGACTGTTTTCGTGAAAGGGTAAGATGGACCCATATCAAAGGCTTGTTGCTGCTCAAAGCTTCCGGAACTGCCCGACCATGCAGCCAATTCTATCTTGAGCTCATTCCTCTGCTCCCAAACCCTCATCCCCCAGAGACGTCCTGTAGCCCAGCACTATATTCCCACACAGTGCCCTTCGGGTGGGCGCCAGCCTCTCCTCCTGCTTCTCAGCTGCCTTCTCCTCTGCCCTACTTCCTACTCTGCACAAAAACAGGGGAGCCTTTTGTGGGAGCAATCAAGCCCTAAATCACTATTTATATTTCTTGGAGTAAACTTAAGACTGAGAAAAGGTTCTGGAATGACTGCCCTGGGGACTGAAGCCCATCTGGAAACATGAATAACGTGAAATTTATCCCTCCATGGATTCCCCCCCAAGACCAATTACAATATCATCCTTGCCGGGAATTTCTGCCAATTTTTTATGGGGTCACCAGAAAGTTATATCTTAAGTGAAAACTGCAGAGATTTATGTAGGGGGTAGTTAACTGGCGGGGTGAGGTATGTGGAAGTAAACTACAGGAAACAGTGATACTCCACAGATGGAAATGTGTGTAAATTTGGCTCTTCACTTCAGGAAATAGAATGCATTTATTCATTCATCCACAGATGCTTATTGAGTGACTACTGTGGGCAGGTACCCTTCTAGGCACTGGGGAACCAGTGACGAGCAGCAGTAACATTGCCCTTGTGGAGCTGACATAAAAGGCTTTTTGTTTTTTTTTTTGTTTTTTTCTTTAAAAAAATTTTTTGAGTGATGTTATTTATTGACATCGATGAAAAAGAAGCTAAGATTAAAAGTTGCTATTTAACAGGAATAAATATTAGTGCAGTTTTCTTCCTGGAGAGGGTAGGCACTCAGATCATGAGATCTACTACTGTTTTTTATTGCTGAGCCCCCAGACTCGCAGTATTGCGATGGGGGAAGGGTACAGAGTCCACCGCGTCCTCCAGCTCCTGGCTGGGAAAGCGGCATGGCTGGTGATCCTTGTTTCTTATGTGATCTCTCAGCCACATCTTCCCAGTTTTTTGTTTGTTTCTTTTCTGAGCTGCCAACTGACTCTGTACTTTGTCTTCTTTCCTTTATCATAAAGTGCTTCTTTCTCTTTTTTCCATTCTTCTTCCGTTTTAAGAAAAGTCATCTCTGTCTCACAGTGCTCCACCTGCTTTCTCCTTGTAGCTGCAGTCTCTCTCTTTCCCAAAGTATGAGTTCATGAGCTCTTTCATTACCCCCTTCCCTCTTCCTGTAATCCCTGTCGCTCTCATTTTAGGAATCTTAGGCTTTTCATTCATAAATTTGCCATCATGGCCCCAGTTGGGTAACTCAGTTGGTTAGAGTGTTGTTCCTCATACACCAAGGTTGCCAGTTCCATCTCCGTCCAGTCGGGGCACATACGAGAATCAACCAATGAATGAATGAATAGGTGGAACAACAAAGTGATGTTTCTCTTCCTCTCTCTTTTAAAAGAAAATCAATACAAAAATTTGCCATCAGAGCACTGGGGTCACATACAACTTTGTCTATAGTACTTTCACCATTCAGATTCTCTTTGTCTGATTTCTTGGCTTTTTATCTTTTTTAAAAAACTGCAAACTTATTTATTTATTTACTTACTTATTTTTAGAGAGAAGGGAAGAGAAGAAGAAAGAAAGGGACAGAAACATTGATGTGCAAGAGACATATCAATTGGTTGCCTCTTGCATGCTCCCAACTGGGGACCTGGCCTGCAACCCAGGCATGTGCCCTGACTGGGAATCAAACTGGCGATTTTTTGGTTTGCAGGCTAACGCTCAATCCACTGAGCCACACCAGCCAGAGCAGCTTTTTCTCTCTTGTCCAATACTTGTTCAGGCTTCTTCAGCAGTTTAATCTTCGGTTCATTCTTTAATTTGCCCCTTTTCATACATGGAACCAAAAGCCGACATGGGATAAACTCACTGACAATGTGAAGAAACCAAGTTTGTTGCTTTATTACGGTTAAGAGCGAAGTAGGTATGCTGCCTTAGTTCTTGAGAACGTGTGCTAGAATTGTATTCACTGTTTGAAAACTAGAATAATAAGACATTTGGCATTTATGTGTTCCCTCGTACTTCTCTCCTGAAGCTGCAAAGTTCAACTGAGAGCTATTTGGCAAAAGGCCTCTCTTGCTGAACCAATCACCTGACAACATGCGTGGGGATCTGAGCCAGCCAGGTTCCAACTCAGCCGGAGCAGTTTGATTAGGTGATGAGCACACATTATCATAAAATTGCAGAGTGGCTGTAATTTACCACATCACAGCTAGATATGATCTGCCTCCAAGGAAAAAAAATGTCAGTGAGCGGTCATCTTCTTTATTGTCGGTAGTACTAAAATTTTGGTTTCTGAAAAATCACTCGATGGGTCTCTAACAGAGAGATCCCAGCTTCTTCCCCCAGAAATTCAGACTGAGGTCTGGGAAAGAGTCCAGGACTTTGGCCCCAGTCCGTCGACTCTGCTGCAGGTGGTGTCACATTTGGAGAACCCCCATATTGCATAAACCAGAAGAGAGAGGATACGGACTCCCAGTTCCTCTCCCCCAAATGCAAAGCTTTCTTGGCCAAAATCTCATCCTTGGAAGGGAAGAGGGCTGGGACAGTCTTCTTTACTAATTATAGCGGACTCCTTTTTTCTCATGCCCTCAGAAAATATTGTTTAGCAACTGCCGTGGACAAGGTAGAGACTGCCCACAAAAGGGAGGATGTCGTAATGAATCAGCATCAGTTGTTGCCCCCTGGAGCATAAGCAAATCTTTACAGGTTATGGGATGGGGTAACTGGGCCTGAGCTTGTCTGGCACTGCACCGTGCTAGGTGTGCACTCACTCATACGGCCTCTTATTTGAGTCTTCCCAAGTTTTGCTTCCTCATGTCCTTCAAGTCTTTCCTGATCTGTCTCCTTTTTAGGGAAACCTCAGTGGCACTCTAAATCAAACTCAACATGTCAAAAGCTGAACTCCTAATATTCCTCCCAATCTGCTCCTCCCAGAATCTTCCCCACCTCAGTCAAGAGCAATGTCATTCTCCTACTTGCTCCAGCCAAAATCAGAGACAAATCATTTCTCCTGTGCCCCATACCTGATCCACCACACGTCCTGTTGGTCCTGCCTTTAAATATATCCCCAACCCTATCGCTGCTCCCCATCTCCATTGCTATCACTCTGATCCAAGCCACCATTCCCTCTTGCCTCAATTATTGCAGTAGTCTCCCAGCTGCTCCCCCAGGTTCTGCCCTGGACCCCCTGCAGACTGTTGCTCGCCCAGCAGCTAGAGCGATCCTGCTAAAATCTAAGTCTGATCAAGTCACTCATCTGCTCCCAACTGGCTCTCCATGTCACTCCAAATGAATGCCAGGGTCCTCCCAGGAACCTGACCTGCCTCCTGGCCCTTACCCATCCACCTCTCTTTCTGCTCTCCTCTCACTCACTTCTCCTGCCCACACCAGCACAGTCCTACTTTGGCACCTTCCTACTTGCTGCTCTTGGAATCCTCTTCCTCCCTTTGTTCCCATGGTTTAGCTCATCACTATCTCTGCATCCATCATTAAATATTGCTTTCTCAGTGGGCTTAGCTGGCCTCTCTAATATTTGAATACCTCTACTCATTTTTCCCATCAATTCTTCCTATTTCCATATACCTCCTTATTTTCCATAAAGGCAGGGATTTTTGTCTGTTGCTTCCTGCTGTATTCCAGGGCTTAGATCAGTGCCTGGCATGTTCAATACTTTTTTTTTAAACAAATAAATGAGTTAAAGAATGAATGAATAAATAAAATTGCAACCCCTCTGCACTATCTCCTTCTCTCTGATGTATTTTCTGTGTAGAACTTATCCTCTATTATACTGAATAATTTACATATTCATTTTATTTAATGTTTTCCTACCAGAATACAAGTGCCACATAAGCCAGGATTTCTATCATGATCACAATTTTATCACCAAGAACAGTACCTGTCTCTTACATGTAATATGTTTGATTGAATGAGTAACTTCTTTATATAAGAGTTTATATTTTACAAATAAGGGATTGACTCTTAGTAAAATTGTGTCAGTTAAGCATGGTCATTTATATGAGGTCTGTCCAGAAGGGTAATCCAGCAGGGTAATATGAAAAATAGAAGCATTTATTGAAAAAGACACAAGATACAAGAAATATTGTACATAGGACAATGACACCTCAGCCCACCTCAAAGTTATGACCTTCTTGAAGAAATCTGGCTCATTGGTAGTGGTTTGGATCAAGTCATTAGCAAGTGCAGCATGATGTTCCTACTTCTCTCGTAGCACAAGCCATGGAATGAATTTTGCCATGATGCATTTCATGCCCAGATCTTGCATTCAAATCTTGGACACAATAGTTCTTGGAATCCCCAGATCAGCTTCTAGTTCTCACACTGTCAGTCACTGATCTTTGGTGATTGCAGCCCGTATGTGTTTAACATTGTCATGTACTGTGTTTATTGCAAGCCTTAAAGAATGTGGATCACTTTCACAGATTCTTGACCATCTTTGAAGCATTTGTGCCACACTTTTATTTGTGCTGCACCCATTGCATTGTCCCTGAAAGTCTCCTGAGTCATCTGAATAGTTTCTGGGGAGGACTTTTCAAGCTTAACTCAAAATTGGATGCAGATTCATTGTTCTACTCAGTCATTGTGAATGCAATGGCCACACAGTATACATGTTCCATCAACAGCATCTACCACCTCCACTCACTAGTACAATGAAGTCATCATTGTTCACACGTGCATTCCAGTCCACTCTCCTTGGCTGCCAGGTTACATCGATGTTGTGCAAATCACTCTCATTATATTATCAATGGCTGGACTTCTTCCAGACAGACCTCATACAACTAGCGCATAGCAGAGTCAGGGTTATAATTTGGGTCTGTGCAACATTCAACCTGTGCTATCATAGTACATTTGTCTGTCAAGCAGGCATTTGAGCTGGGTATGAAAGAATGGGTAGGAGCTGAGTAGAATGATTCCCTCTACTGCAAAGTTCTTTTCCTCTTCACGTCTCTCTCCTTCACCTTGCTAACCATCATAAAGAATGAATCATAATTTGGGATGTCCCTTCCTCCAGAAGGTTGGCTCTGATCTCCATGCCTGCATCTAGCATTCTTGTCTTTCTTTGTCATAGGACTTTGCACACAGCTTAGAATGCCAGCTGCCCATTTATTCTTTTATTTTTCTCCACTAGATTGTAAGGTCGTATAGGCAGGGGTTCTGCTTATCTTGTTCATTGTTGTACTTTGAACCTGTCATGAGATCTTGTTCATATTAGGTGCCCATGAAGTTTGGTTAATTTAATGAAGAAGGGAAGGAAAATTCAGGCAGAGGAAATAGTTGAACATTACTCAGAGAATCAAAGAGGGCAAGTGTGTCTTTATGTACTGTGCACTGTGTGTCTGCAGCAGAAGCTCCAGTGGTCAAAAAAAAAAAAAAAAATGTGGGAAGCATAGAAGGATGGGGATAGATGAGTATAAAAAACATGGACAGTTCTGGATTTTTTAAGAAATCTGGCCTTTGGTAAACTATGGAAACCACTGAATCACTTAGCACAGAATGGCACAGAATGCTTCTTTTGGAACATTAATCTGATATTGATAACAGATTGAAAGGAGAAAAGGGAAAGGCAGAATGTGCTGTAAAAGCCAAACCATAAAGGTGAAAAATATCTCAACCTGACTGGCAGCAGCAGGATTGGAATGGAGTAAACAGTTGTGAGAAATAGTTTGAGGAACGATTCAATAGGACTTAGTGAATTGCTGGGTGTTGAAGACAAAGAGACAAGGGAATTGAGGCTTTGACTCTGTGTGGCTGGAAGTATGGTAGCGCCTTATGGAAAAATAGAGAAATTGGAACGAGGACATAATCAGATGGAAAGAGAATGAGTTTAGCTTCTGGCATTTCAAGTTTGAACCATTTGCAGGCATTCTGGTAGAAATTAATCAAATTGGAAATTTAGGACTAGAATTCAGGAAAGATGTCTCTATAAAACCTTAGATACGCTAACCTTTGTCAGAGAGTTTTGCTGATGTGGACATTGAAGTTTTAAACACTATCTAAAGGGTTAATTTTCCAAAAGTATTTAATAATCCTTTCTTATTCAATGAGGTAAGACTCCAAGTATATAGAATGTACTTTCTCATACCCCTAATCTTTAGAGCCAGAGCGTTCTTGGCATTTGGCTGGGATGAATATTAACTCTGTGGGCATTTAAAAAACTGGTGGAGAAAGATACACAATATAAATCTGAGAAAAATGTTCAAGTATTGAGACAAACACTATTGGCAATCTTTCTGGTTGGGGCAAATTGCCAGGACTTCAGTGCTGCACACAAATCCACCAAGTTTCTATTATTTGAGGACTCAAAGGAAGCTGCTCTGTATAGCCAACAGCTTACTAGGAATTAAACTTGCTTGCACTTTTTCATATACTAAAAATGAATATGCATGGGTTTTAATTCTATCTACAATTTTAAAAATATCTAATATACATGGGGTAAGACGTTAGCATTTGTAAAACCTGCATGGTAGATATTTGGATACCTCATAAATAACTTTCTGCACTCTTCTATATGCTTGAAATACAGTAGTTCATAATTTAAAAAAAAAAAAGAACAAACTTCAAAAAAGGGTTCAAAAACCAGATGTGCAAAACAGAGCAGAAGGCTGAGAATCTGAGGCCGAGGCAAGTCTGGGAAGATGACCTAGAGAAGAAAAGGAATGACCCCACTTTCCAAAGTCCCTGTCCTCTCCAAGAGCAAACAGCCATTGTGTTGACCAGGCTGTCAGGGCTCATGGGATAGAGACGGAGGGAGTAATTCTTTTCTCAGGCCACGGGTCCCACACTGTCCGTAACAGTCCTCTTGGGGTCAGCCACAAGCTTGGAAAGTCACGGATCCACCACTGACCCAAGTCAACATGCTCCCATGGTGACAATTACTTGTAACCCAAGCACAGTGACAGAGGAACTTCCTTACGCCCCCTCCTCCCCACACTGTGCCTCTGAGCTCAGGCTTGGTTCTAGGAACAAGGTCACTATGTCACTTAATGCCACGGTGCCTTTCGGAGGCACCAAAGCGTGCTGTGAGTCTTAAGGACCATCATTCTCCTCCCGGGGCTGTGTGTGAGCCTGGGTGCCCTGGGAAAGGTGGGAAAGAGCCCCCAGTGGCAATTCCTCCACGTCCTCCAACGCTTTCCTGTTTCTGCAGCCTCCCTTTGGACAAGTCAGTGAGAGTCTCTTTCCGTAGGCTTACAACAGTCTGTCTAAGGCTCATGCTTCAGAAAATTCAGCATTTCCCAAAGCAAACATCTCCTCTGACCTCAGCTTCTTGGTTCATTCAGGCCCTTGTCGGAAACTCCACCGTCTGATGAACATCAGCCACACGGACCACAGGGGAGGCCCAACCTGGTGACAGCCATGTTCCAGTATATCGGCTTCGCAGGCCCCACACGCAGGTAATCCCACTTGAGGGAAATGTGTCCCTGGAGAAAACCTGTGAGCTTTAGGCTTCTGTAAGGAGAAAGACTCTTGAGAGGGGAGAAAGGGAGAGTGTTTCTTTCAAGCCAGAATCTGAGCAGGAATCCTCCCCATCAAAGTGCTTTCCACAAACGGAAGCAAGCCTGCCTCTGACTTTACAGCCTTTGAAAACAGTTAGCATCTAGTTCACCGCGTATCCCTCGGGGACAGTGGAGCCCTTCCCCTAGTTCCCATGAACACTCCCTCTGGGCCTTCCACCCGGCTCCCCGGGCAGGGAAAAGCAAAATTCCTCTCCCTCTGCACTGTGTGATCTGAGGTTCCTCCAGATTGCTGCCTCCCCTGTTAGCTCTCACAAGTGCACGCTCTTCCTGCCGGTCCTGCTGATCACTCCCCTCTTCCAGCCAACCTGCCACGCTGCCAGGCAGTAGGCTCCCTTTCTCACCGCACAATTAGGAACAGTTTCAGTGTTCCCAGCTTCTCCTTCCTGTGTCTGTCGTTCTCCCCACTAACACATGCTGCTTTGCAGTCCCTGTCACACGCATGGCACCATCACTGAGACAGGCCGGGCGTATGGTGCTGATCAAATTTGCTGTACCAGGTTGCCAGGACTTTCTGGAACAAATAAAATATAACATTCAGCTCCTGGAGCACCCCCCAAACCAGACCTCCTAAAGTCTGCCTCCTTTCCAGCAAAGCATTTGAGTCCCACATGTCACTGTGGGAGAGGAGTTGATCAGAAATTTCCAAAGTCACGCTGACTGTGTCCCTCACTTTTAGCTTCCTGGGGCCTCTGCACACACCACGTCTTCTTGGGTTCTAGGCTTTGCAAGTCACCACTGTACAGCTCTCTTTCTAATTAGGGAAGCTAGAGAGTCACCAACACATCCATTGTTTTAGTGGCTTATAGACCACTTCTTCCCTGTATTTTTTTCCCTCGCAGACAACTTACAAGAAAATGTGGCTTCTCTTTTTCCCTGTAGCCAAGTTTGTGCCCATGATAGCAGGCAAAATGGCCTGGAATCTCTCACCATTGCTATGATTGGAACCTGTGGAAGCACAGAATCAATCCTACACATCTGTTGTCTATCCTGATTGTCAGGATAACGGACATCATCTTTGCAATGTTGTCGTTTCTTATTTTGGAGGTCAGGGTAGAGGCACAGAGCCCAAGTCAGGCCTGGGCATACATTAAGCGGAAGAGGAAATGAGTCCAAGAATCTCCAGACAGTTTTCCTCCATAAAGGGAGAGAGAACGTACCCCCCATAGCACCCAGCTTGCAGAGCACAGAGGAAATCAAGAGATGTGTTCTACTAGTCAAGCCAAAGCACGGGAAAGCCTGGTTGACAAATACTTACCATAGCCATGTACGTTCATTACTTACATGGGGTGAGGTCTTTAAATCCATGTACACAAATGCCAGTGCTAAAAGCAAGAGGTGACAGACTGGGGAATAACAGAATTCAGCGTCACCATCCAATTTGTCTCTTGTTCCAAATATACATGTTTTGGCAAATAGCATTTGAGGGGCAGAAAGAGAAGGCCAGGTCATCATTAATATTAGAACAAAGTAATGTAAAGAAAAGAAGCAACCACAGGTGGTATACCCAAGGGTTATTATTTACAGATGTTTCATGTTTTCAGAGCCCCCATCTTGGCATCTGTCTTCCAGAGACCTTGTGCAGCACATTCAAAATGCTGGCTAAATCTCCGAGTGTCGCAGGACTTGTAAACTGCATGATTTGTTTAGCATCAAATAAAAACCAGAGCCTTTCTAAATTAAACCAACACGCCTTTCCCTGAGTTTTATCTTGCTTATGTGAGGCACAGAAAACTGCAGTTTTTCCAATAGACACCTCTGCCAACACCAGCTAATATTAAGTAAATGTGTAGGATCAACAGCTAAGCGTTGTTCAAGTTGTTTTCAAGTCTCTCCCATGCTTGGCTCATCAGGATCCAAGTCCCTCTCCCTGAGCTTCAGCTCTGAAATTATATGACTCTGGTTGCTTCACAGTGATTCAGAGGGAAGAGAAACTAGGGAGAAGGGAGGGGGGAAGATAATTACTTAAGCATCGCTCCTAACACTCTGACTGCGTTGAATAGGAAGGGTGTGTGTTTAGATAATATTCTGATCACACCAGATAGGCATGGCAGGGCCAGGAGGAGCATTGGTTAATCACCGCACATACTCACTGTTCCTTCCTGATTTTTTGGTCATTATTCTCCCTTGATGATTAGACAAAGACGTTTCTCATGCAAGAGGTCCCCAGAGCCACGTGGCTTTATCTTTTCCCGTCTGAATTGAAGAGAGAAAGGGCAGCTCCACAGTCGTTCTGTGTATTTCTTATTATGTTCCTTAGTGGTTCCTAAGGTAGTCATAAAGCAAATGACTGTTACATAAGACAGTCATTGTTGAACCAAGATCTCCCAGGGCCGGCACCCTTCCCTGGTAGCAACCGTGAAACACATTAACTTTGCAGGCAGAGGAAAATGCACCCCAATGGGCAGCAACTGTAATTCCTCAGCTAAATGCTGCCTTTGTGGCCCCTAAGTCAACATGCTACACCAAACGCCAGCACACTAGGATGGCAGAGGCCCTGCATTTTCCAGGTATCAGAGCACTCTCCTTGTTCGCAAACATGTCACTGAGCACCAATTGTACCAGCCATTTGTAGCAAGAACATAGCATAAAAAAAGTGATAACAAAAATCACATCACTTGAGTGTCCAACAAGCTAAGAGGCCTTGCTTGAATCTCTCTGGAAACTCATTATGATGAGGCTGTGCCCATGCTAGTGGGCCCTGGGGCAAGCAGATGCTCAGGAGCCTACAGAACACCCCCCACCCGCCCATCTCTCTCTGAGTTGCTGTTCATGCTTTAACCCCTGACCTCTCCTTCCAAATGATGTAGTCAGTAAATCACTGAACTTGAACTGGATGTTGCATGTTCTCTTTTATGCTGGTCTTCTCTGGAAAAATCTGATTTCTGTCCTTGCTCTGTCCCCTTCATCCCATTAGATATGGCTACACTGTGAAGTCAATAAAAATGAAGCTTTAGAATCCCTCATCTGCACAGATTCTTTCCAGCATCCTAGGAGGGCCCCTAGTAATGTGCTAATCTGTTTGGATTTTTTTAATTAAAAATTTTTTTAAAGGTTTTATTTTTTTATTTTAGAGAGGGGGAGAGAGGGAGAAAGGAGGGAGAGAAACATCAATGTGTGGTTGCCTCTCATGTGCCCCTTGTTGGGGACCTGGCCTGCAACCCAGGCATGTGCCCTGACTGGGAATCAAACCAGCGACACTTTGGTTCACAGCCCGTGCTCAATCCACTGAGCCACAACAGCCAGGGCTGCTAATCTGTTTTTAAATAAAATATACAGACATAATACATTTTAACTGCAGATGGAAAAGGCCAATCATGTTCCCCTCTATGCCCCTTGTGTTAGATGGCATAGAAGTGGCTGTGAGCGTTCTGGGGACCCAGCTAAGGGGGAGTTGAGTTAAGGACACATGTAGTTGGACTTAGTGGAATATATTCATCTGGCTCACAGAACTGTCTGTGCATAGTTCCTGCTAGTCGTCCCATGTCGGAATGGCTTCCAGGAAAGCTACCACCCATTGTGCCAACTCACCGGGAATCATGACAAGAGGTTCAGGGCCAGGGTTTGTCTCACAGTGGAGACTGTGCTGTGGCTTCTGGCACCCACACATGTGTGGGTCGGGAACTTAGAACACAGTTTGAAACACATGGTGCTGGAAGCCAGTCTGGGGGAAAATTCTTCCAGATTTTATAGCATACATATAAAGAGAACCTGATAGAGGTTATCCCAAATTTAACAATAAACCTAGAATTTTAACTGACATTACCAAGAACAATTCTTTCAAATGATCCCTAAACAAATTTCAATCAACCATGCCAGAAGAAAGATTGAATGGTTCTATTGTCTAGAGAAAATGAAATTTTAAAACTATGTTCTTTCAAAAGGGTCTTGGCTGGTGTGACTCAGTAAACTGAGTGCCAGCCTTCGAATCAAAGGGTTGCCCAATCAATTGCTGGGCAAGGCACATGCCTGGGTTGCAGGCCAGGTACCCAGCAGGGGGTGTGTGAGGGGCAACCACATGTTGATGTTTCTCTCCCCCTCTTTCTCTTTCCCTTCCCCTCTCTCTAAAAATAAATAAATAAAATCTCTTTTTAAAAAAGGGGGTGACTAAACAATATATAGCCAAAGAATATAGGAAGAAAACAATTGTAAAGAAGTATAACAGTTAATTCACAAAAATATTATATTCTTTTTCAAGATTTTGTGATTTTGTATCATTTGTTAGCTTTTTAAATATGTAATTTGTTGTGCTTTCTTCATTACATCATAATAAATTTGGCAATATAGTTTATTTTTTGGTAAAGATGGCCCCCCAGATTATGTAAATTTCAGGCTCCACAAAACCAAGATCCACCTTTACCTCCCACAGCATGTAGAAAAGTGTTAGGTAGCCCTTGGCTGGTGTGGCTCAGTGGATTGAGCACTGGCCTGCGAATCCAGGGGTCACTGGTCTGATTCCCAGTCTAGGGCACATGCCTAGGTTGTGTGCCAGGTCCCCAGTAGGGGGCGCTCGAGGTAACCACACATTGATGTTTTTTAAAAAAAAGAGTGTTAGGTAAAATGTTGAAAATATAAGAAGCAGAACACTCTAAATGTTGGCTGAATTAAATGCTGCTCCCTCTTCCTCATTATAAGTCATTTTCTCTGCTTTAGGTTCTTTCTCTACTTCTCCCCGCCCTATCGTGGGATGGGGCAGTGCTGCCCTCCATTCACCACCAAGCCCAGACTCAACTCCATCAAACTCATACATTTTTCTGGGTCCTCTGGAGCTGCCTCCTCTTGACCATGTTCTCCACCTGCCATCAGGCTCATCCACCAAAAGCTCACCAGCTCTGCAGAGACGCCTGCCAACAGCTACAAGATCCAGGAGCGGGGGTTGGGGGGGGGCGGCGCCCTCTGGGGCTGCATGTGCTAGTGCAACACTTCCGGGACAGCCAAAGAGGGCATGACAGCCACCCCAGTAATCGCTGGTGTTGACCTCGAACTACACCATCATTTCCACAACAGAAATTTACAAAAATACATGAGAGACAACATAAGACTTGTCCAAGGCAGATTTGAGGAACAAAAACCTAGCTTCCCTGAGTCTAAACCATAAAGCCTTGATGACAATAAGCCACGGAAAAAATAAACACTGTGTTCATTTGAAATTTAATCAGCTCTTTGTAGATGAAAACAGGATCCTAATGACATACGTGTCCACTAGATTTTGGTGAAGGTAATGTGATCTACATGTGATTTTCTCTGTGGGCTGATTTAGAAACAGCAATATCAACAGATTTGGAGAATTAATTTGAGCTATTATTAGGGACACCTGCTTTTCCTTACAGGACTGAGAAAAACTAGACTGATGTCATTTTGACTTTTATTCACATATTTTTAAAAAGATTTTATTTATTTATTTTTAGAGAGAAGGGAAGGGAAAGAGAAAGAGAGGGAGAGAAGCGTCAATGTGTGGTTGCCCATCACTCACCCCCCTACTGAGGACCTGGCCCGCAACCCAGGCAAGTGCCCTGACTGGGAATCAAACTGGCGACCTTTTGCTTCACAGCCCACACTCAGTCCACTGAGCCACACCAGCCAGGGCTTATTCACATATTTTGATCTTCATTTATTTAAAGTGGAAGCATATGGGTTATCAAAAATTAAAATAACATTTTAAAATTTTAAATTGAGGTTCTTTTTCTTCCCAAACTTATTGGCTCTCCACCTTTTGGCACAACGCCATCCATTACTTAAGGAGAAAGTGGAAATAGCCAGAAGAGAGCTGCCCATGGAGGTGCTGGATGAATTTATAATTCATAGCATCTGAAGTTGTAGCGACTTGAAAGAGCTAGTCATCAGAGAGAGGGAGATAGAGAGAGAAAGGAGAAGTGTGAGTGTTTTTATTTTGAATCCCAGCAGGGCTTAGCTTTAAGACGACAGTAAAAGCTTGGAGGACTGGGGCATAGAATTTATAGGTGTTAACCTCTGAAGGATAGAGATCATGGTACAAGGTCATTTCTCCATTGCAAATGAAGCAATAAAAATATTTCCTGACTCAGGACGCAGGAGTAGGGGGTGGAGCCTAGACAGACCAGGAGAGGAGAAGAAGGGTTACAAAGGAGTGAGTGCATACTGGGGAAAGGGGCTGTGTCGTGTCATGTGAGCTGAAATCCTGCTGGCTGGGGGCGGAAAGTAAGGGAGTGAGGGCAGGAGGGGACGCCCGCCTAGTTTCCCTCTAAAACTCTTGTTGCCTGCCTTGCAAAAACATGGTGAGGGAAAATGAGTAGAAAAGTCAGCAGCACAGATCTGGGCTGATAGAAGGCTTCATTGCCTTGAGGCCTTGAGTCTCCCCCACTTCCTTTCTGTAGGGGGAGGGGCGGGGAAGCAGGAAAAGAGCCACAGCTCCCGGGGAGCGGAGCGGGAAGAAAGCAGCCAAGAATGAGGAGTTGTTGAGAGCAGCTGGCCACTGTGGAGGGAGGGGCCTGGTGAGCAGTCAGCAGCCCTCACATGCTGCCTGAGAGGTGGCTAGGTGGGTCAGCAGTGAAGGCAACAGGGACAGGCCGACCCCCATGACCAAGATGACGAGACATCTCCAAGGAGGCCAATTAGGGCCAGAGAATGGAAACCATGGGACTCAGATGCAGGAATCCCCCAGCACTCACCCAGGAGAAGATGAGAGGAAACAGCCCTGACGGAGTTAAAATCCTGAACTGACGGTGGAATTACCCAAAAGAGGCTTTTAAGCCAGAAGGGAGTCAATTATCCTAAAGTGCCAAGACTGAGTTTTCCACTACCTCACAAGTACACTGAGTGCAGTTAGAGAGAAAGAAAGTTCCACTTTTGCACATCTGAGATGTCACTACAAATTTGCAATCCACCCTGCACATCAGAAAGCCTGCCCTCCCTCTCTGAGCCCCCAAAGGGCTCCAACCACAAAGGCAGCCTTGTATGCTGAGAACGTGCCTACCTTTGGGGTGTAATTAGCAGGACCCGGACCAGACACACAGGCATATTCTGAACCTCCGGAAATCTGCTACTAACAAAGCACTACTCTGAATTTCCAGAATTCTAATTTGACAAGGTGTTCAGGAGGGAGAAACTATTGATTGGTTTTGTTTCTAATGTAGGTGATGTGAACACTGAACACTGGTGTGAAAATTGATAACCCCACTGCCATCCAAACCATCACTCCGGTCGTGCTGTCTGGACCTAAGATGAAGGGCTGCACAGCGCAGCACCTAACATTTTCCCTCACTCCTCCTGCTTCAATCTGATGTCTTGGGAGCAGGAAGTTATAAGGCACACATTTGCCGCTTCTGTCCTCTTTAAATGATGTCCGCAATGATTAGAGTCACCTCACAGACACCAGGCCTGTCTAGCTGGGCACAGTCTGACCAGCATGCTTCCCTTTGTTAGGCCTCTGACTTATTTTTCTCCGGGAGACTGGGTGACAGGCTCTGACTGTGGCTCTCCAAGGGCTCTGAAGCCAAACGTCCTTGTTGGCTTTCTCTGGAGTAATTTTATTTCTCTCCTTCCCCTCTGTACGCGGAGGCGGCTGCTGCCAGGACTACGTGACTGTAATGATTCATGAGTAACTGAGATAAAAGCATTACAAATCATGTAGGTAAAACGAGGACGTTCTGGAAGTCCCATTATACACTGGGTGTAGCCCAAGTATTCAGTGGAGACTACATTAGAGATTGCTGGTTGTCTTCTCCAGGCGTCCTCGGGGAGTAGCTTGTTGGCTTGCATGGGCCCAGAAAACATGCAGCTCCCCGACTGCAGCTTCAGCCCTGTTCCGAGTCCATACTTAAGAGAGGAGCTGAAATTCTTGGCAATTTACTTTCCGTTATTGTGGCCTGCGCTCACAGAGCCCAAATCAAACAGGCCCAGGAAGATGCTTGCCATTGGTCATCGATGAGCCCCGCCTAGTGGCACTTCCGCTCTGCCTTTGAAGCTTCCTGCACACGTAAGCAATCTTGGTAGCTTTGGGTCATCCCCAAAACATCTTTATGCATTTTTTAATATTACACACTTTTTTAAATGCTCACACATATATTAGAGCTAGTTATCTTATCTTTGTAATGCCTTGTATATTCATAAAAACATAGAATTTCAAAGTTAAAAGTTCTCGGCAAAAATAAACAAATGGGACCACATCAAGCTAAAAAGCTTCTGCACAGCAAAGGGAACTGTCAACAAAATGAAAAGGCAACCTACTGACTGGGAGAAGATATTTGCAGATCACATATCTAATAAGGGGTTGTATTCAAAAGATATAAAAACTCATTGCAACTCAATAGCAAAAACCAAACAATCCATTAACAAATGGGTGATCTGAATAGATGTTTTCCCAAAGAAGACATATGGGTGGCCACCAGGTACATGAAAAGATGCTCAATATCATCAAATATCAGTGAAATGCAAATTAAAACCACAGTGAGCTATCACCTCAAATCTGTTCCAACGGTTCTCAGCAAAACGATAGAAAATAACAACTGTTGGCAAGGATGTGGAGAAAAGGGAATTCTTGTGCACTGTTGGAAATATGAAAAGCACAGCCACTATGAAAAACAGTATAGAGGTTCCTTAAAATATTAAAAGTGAACTACCACATGATCCAGTGATTTCCACTTCTGGGTATTTATCAGAAGAAAATGAAAACACTAACTCAAAAAGATACACACCTCCCCATGTTCACTGCAGGAAACTACCTAAGTGTCCCCTGACAGAGGGATGGAAAACAAGTCGTGGCATAAATACATATATGTGTGTGTATACACACACATATATACATATATGTGTGTATATACACACACATATATACATATATGTGTGTATATACATATATGTGTGTATATATACACATATGCATACACACACACACATACACAACAGGATATAATTCAGCCACAAGAAGAAGGAACTCCTGCCTTTGTGACACATGATAGATGCTCAGGGCATTATGCTAAGCAAAATAAGCCAGGCAGAGAAAGGCAAAGGTCAATGGTCTCACTTACATGTGAAACCAGAAACAAAACAAAGAAACAGAGCTCACAGATGCAGAGAACAGACTGCTTGTTGCCAGACATGGCAGGGAAGCAGGGAGGAAGGTGGCGGCAAAATGGGTGAAGGGAATCAAAAGATACAAACTTCTAATTATAAAATGAATACATCATGGGGATGTAACGTACATCATGATGACTGTAGTTAATAATACTGCATTGTATATTGAAAAGATGATAAGGGATTAGCTATTAAAAGCTCTCATAAAAAAATTGTGACTATGTATGGTAACCAGTGTTGACTTATTGTGGTAATCATTTCAAAATACAAACAAATACTGAATCATTCCATTACATGCCTAAAATG
The DNA here is from genome assembly GCA_004027475.1 of Anoura caudifer. Taxonomy (NCBI): domain Eukaryota; kingdom Metazoa; phylum Chordata; class Mammalia; order Chiroptera; family Phyllostomidae; genus Anoura; species Anoura caudifer. Next base: position 370,238 of record PVKU01000659.1, on the reverse strand, counting down.
TCATGGCAATTATATCCGAATAAAAAAAATTTAATAAAGCCCTGGCTGCTGTGGCTTAGTAGATTGAGTGCCAGCCTCTGAACTAAAGGGTTGCCAGTTCAATTCCCAATCAGGGCACACGCCTGAGTTGCAGGCCAGGTCCCCAGTAGGGGGCACAGGAGAGGCAACCACACACTGATGTTTCTCTCCCTTTTCCCTCCTTTTCTCTCTCTAAAAATAAATAAATAAAATCTTTAAAAAATTAAATTAATAAAAATATTAAAACAAAAAAGCTGAAAGTTCATATAATCTAAGCATAGCTCGAGGCCCCTCAACATCACCTCTAAATGCTGGCCACCCACCCCTCATCTTCACGACAGATCACTGACTACCTCTCAGCACAGACTTGTCCCTGTAATGTGCACCATTGGGGTGGGTTTGTCTCTTGACAGCCAGTGGCATAAATCTGAGCCCTCTTCCATGGGTAATTCTTTGCATAATCGGTAACCACTATAGACATACCTCAGAGATATTGTGGGTTCAGTTGCAGACCACCACATTAAAGCAAGAACCTTAACAAAGCAAGTCATAATCTTTTTGCTGGAGGGTCTTGCCTTCAATTTGTAAAAAGCATATTTGTGAAGTGCAATAAAATAAGATATGCCTGTATCTTATCTCTCTTCAAGGCCTTCCTTCAGAGGCTGACCTCCTTCAGTGTCTGAGGCCATGCTTCCTGCACCGGGGGTCTGAGACTGCCCACCGTCCTGGTGCTCCCCTCTGAACATCCTCCCACTTACCAGGTCCCTCATAAACTCTGGTGCTCATGGCTGGGCCCAGGGCTCTGCTCTGGTCTAGTTAGCGCAGAGCGAGGCTGGCTTTGTGCTAAATACTATGCATCTATTCACACAGCTTAGGGTTTAATTAGCTTTCTTGGCAACCACATTTAACTATGGCTGTGTCTTAGCAGCAACTACATAGATGAGTAGCTGAATTTTTAAACCCCCAAAACAGAGCCTGCCATTTACTACTGATAGGCGGGTCTTGGAATATGGGCTGATTGGCTCAGACTTTAGAGATCTTCTGCGGTTCTGATTTAGCGCTTGAATGTATTAGCATTCCAGTCTAGCTCTGGGTCACCTGTGAATAAAATAAGTGTATTTTCTGTCTTTAGCCAAGCCACTGATTAAAAACAAAAAATCTCATGTAGCACAAAAATGTGAAGTCCTGTGGTATGTCAATAAAAACCTTCTTTTAAATTAAAAAAAGATTGATTAATTAGTAATCTTTACTATGATCCTTTAACCATTTATAAAACTACTCAATTACCCTGTTCCCTCAACCCCTGTGAGAACATTAGCTATCCTTTCTCTCTTTTTTCTTTTTAAATCCTCACCTGAGGATATTTTTTTAAAACTGATTTTAGAGAGAGAGGAAGAGTAGGACAGAAAGAGAAAGATGGATGTGAGAGAGAAACATCAGTCAGTTGCCTTCCCTACTCACCCAACTGGGGATTGAACCCACAACGTTTTGGTGTAAGGGACAGTGCTCCAACCTGCCGATTCTCCCAGCCAGGGCGCGTTAGCCATTCTTTATGGCAGCCATCATCTGAACTCCTTTTCTATCTGGGGCAATTATCTACCTTTTGAGTCTTTTAGAAGGGAGAGACCACCTGTCAGTATGAAAGGTGAAAAATGTCACCTACTGGGTTTCCAGCTTCCTTTGCAGCTAGAGTACAGTTATGTCATCTAGGAGGCTTCAGCAACTGGAGGCATCAGCAGAACTCTGACCTAGGAGCTAGAGATGCAAAGAAGTTGGGACTTCAAGGATTCCCTGCTGCCAAAGGATGGGGACAGCTTATCTGTAGCGTCAGCAATACAACAGCGGTGTTCATGCCAGTGTTGAAAAGCTGTCACATCTTCACAAGACAAGTTCGTGATCTGGGGATGTGCTTCTGACTGGTGATGTCCAAGCCTGGTTGTCTAGCCCTATAACCTTGAATAAAATCCCTTTTTTGCTTAAACTATCTAGAACTTTTGTTTGCGACCTAAATACAGTGAGTAATACCCTTCTTCCCCTACCTGATCCCCACGGTACTGGAGTGAACATGCCAGAATCCTTCCTGGAATGTAAACACATTATATCGCAAGTTTGTCAGCCCAATAATCCTGTCAAGAAAGGAGGTGAGAACAGTCTGATGCAATTTATTTTCGGTGACCTCGTGCTTGCTGTTCTTAATCACTGCTTCCCTTTCTAGGAGCTCAGAAATCACCTTGTGGTATTCTCTTTAAGACTCGTAGCAAAGATCACTAAACTCACTAAATCTCACTAAACTATAGTTTACAGAATCTGCCTTCTTTCTGTCCTTCAAAAATTAAAATGAAAATATCTTCATTTCTCATGGCTCTGTTCTTTTTCATAATTCCTCAGACATTATCCAAAAGATTTCTCAATCACTTCTGCAAATTCTCCCAGCATCCTGGGATGCAATTTTCCTGGCTAGGAAAATAGTCTCCTACAAGCCTCTCATATGTCTGATTTGAATTTTTTAGTTTGAAGAACGATCTTCTTTGAGAATGCAGAAGTAAAGCAAGAGTTGAGGAATTCTGTGCTCTCTATTAGTTTTGAAGACGAAGTACACCATTAGTTTACATTACAGGATGTCCTCAAAACCTGTCCACATTCCTGAAGATCAAGGTCCATCTATCGGCAATGTCAAATATCTTAACAAAACCCTGTGCCCTCAAGTCTAAACACACCACTCTTTTTCACAGTACGTGCCTTATAAATATTGGTGGAAGAAAACAAACGAACAACTGTGACCTATTCCAGGCATACCTCCTGGCCATTCGAACTTCAGTGCTAATCTTGTATACTTAGATTCTACCACAGAAAAATACGAAAGACTCGTAATAGATAGTTTATGCCATCCAGGCCTTATTTAACTTCATTAAACATTACCTTTTCGTCTCACTCAATCTAGCTTACATATCTTTGGCCAACAAAAGCATTGGAAGATGATTTCAAATTGTTTCTTAAAATCATAGATCTTAATATTATTATATTAGGTTCACTTAATTTATGCACAAATAGCCACCACTCAGTTATAATGAAATATTCAGTAGAAATGGGGTTGGAGGTGAGAAAGGGAAAATGTCTAAGACAGGAAGAGAAGAACAAGGAAAGTGAGAAAACAGGAGAGAGGTAATTTCCAAGGAGAATGATTATATCCAAAATAATAAGATTAAATACTCCACATTCCTCTGAATTTTTATGCCCTCCATCATTCCTGCAAAATGTGTTTAAGCTGCAAACTAGCAATTTGAATTCAAAATTGCCAGACTTCTAAAGAACACAGAGGGAAGGAAAGGAAAAAAGGGAGAGAATATCAGCGGAGGGTCGGGGAGGGGGAGCGAGAGGAAGGAAGAGAAGGTGGAAGAGAGCAGAGAGGAGACAGGCCCACACTCCACGCTGCCCGTCTCCTGACCTCCCTCTGACGCCCTGTATTTTTCATGACTCCCCGGAGATTACGCCAAATCACCCTATGGCAGAAGACATTTTTCTCTTATAGTTCTAAAACACGTGCACAGTCCGTTCTTACTCAAGTGCTTTAACAAAGTGTTTCGTTTTTCTATGTACTCAAACCAGTTTTTCTGAGATGGCTGCTTCCTGGAAGTCATGCTTTCTTTAATTCTGCTTCTTTTTCTATTCCACTCAGCAAAACCTGCACGCAAGGGCTTTCTGAGAATTAAGTCATCAAACTGTAACTAGTGTCCTAGGAGTGGGTGACTCAGAAATGTGGACAACTAGGCTTCTGTAAGGAATTCCAGACAAGACTCTATGAAGTGACCAGGGCTCCTTTGCAGAAAGGAGATGTGTCTCCTGTAGCAGAAGTAGGTTCCACAAAAGCACTGCAGAAGAATTCTCAATGCCTCATGTCCAGAATGCCCCTTTTTCTTCTCAATTCTCATTGAAATGACCTTGAGAACATAGTGTGGTTCTACATCTATCCGACTCAGAGTAGGTCATAGTAGGTAAGGGGCATAGTGCCACCCACATGCCACAAACGTGCAGGAATTTCTTTAGCAGGGATCAGGGTTGAGACCAGAGGAAAAGGAGGATTAAGCAGGCCGAGAGCCTCTGGGGGAGGTCCTGTCTGAGAGAAGGAAAGCTGCTCCAGTGGGAACCTGCCAACCTTTCTGGTTTAGGTGAGGGTAGGGTGAGGCTGCAGATGAGGCCACTGGGCAGTTGGAACAGGGCAGACTTGCCCCACTGAGACCTCTTAAAAGTTGCCAGCTGCTGGATCCCATGCCAGCGACATCTGGCTGTAGTGCCTGGGCTTACGTTTAGCACAGATGGGGTGGTGAGCAAGTGAGTTCCCTCTGTACCCTGGCTCTTCTGTGGGCAGCACTGCCCTGGGCAACTTTAAATGACTGTGAGACGTGTGTGTGATGGGATGCTTTTGTAATGTGGTGCCCTGCCAGAAGTGAAGCGTTGAGATTATTTCTCCAATTTGGTGAGAATTGAAAGAAAAGACCCCTCATTAGGAGAGCAGGCACGGGTCAAAATCCACATTGCCTGGACAAAGGGATGGAAACTCACAAGACACTTTGTGCTTTGAGGGTTTCAAAGGAAATCTGCCCGGGCCCTGGAAAAGAGATTCCTGAAGAGCAGGAGGGGAGGGGTGGTCTTGGCCCACAGAGGGGTGAGCTGGACTTCACTCCACCCCAGGGCTCCTGGTGGTACCGCTGCAGGCACCACTCAGACACAATGACAGTGCTCTCTGCAGTCTAGGGAGCTGTGGCCCCTCTCCTGGGTGGGGTTATGCCCCTGGGGCAAATGTGCTTATGAAGAACGAATTGGCTACTAAGGGGCTGCAGCACTCTGGGCTTGGGCCTAGTAGGGAGGGAGGTCCCCACAACCAAGCCTGGCTCTAGGGAGACACTGTTTCCAGAGCTCCTCCAAAAGGCTCTGCTCTAGCCTAGATGGAGCAGCAGGGACCGAGACACAAAACTCAGAGACAGATTCGATCCCTACTCCATCTCCTTCCACGGAGAAGACCCAACCACTCCCAGGCCCCTAACTGCGCATGCTCACCATCAGCCTCTGCCACCCTAATACATTCAGAGCTGACAAAGAATGGAAGGGGTTTGACTTGAAGTCCCTGGGCTGGTGTGGCTGGGAGCCCCCTTCCCTGAGACGAGGGCTATGTGGAACGTCTTTAACGGAAGGTCCCTGGCCGGTGGAACTGGAAGAGATGGAGCACGGACTGAGATCAGTTTCTGCAGGTGATACTGCCACTCTCCTGAATACCTTTGGCCACTACGTGAGGTCAAGGCTTTGTCCAGCTCTGGGCTCTGGAGGTAACTTGCCAACACGAGGCCCAGTTCAGTCAGCAGCTCCTCTCCATCCTAATCACGTACTGATACAGGACCAAGCCCATCTAGACTCAGCTGCACACCCAAACTACCAGGAAACTCATGGCAGATATGAAGAAAGGGGTCACAGCATTTCGGAGAGACTGACCTCTGGATTTCCTGCCAGTATGGGAAAGCAGAGGGACTCTTGACCGCTTGCCCTCCGGGGATGGAATGGGTCACATTATTCCTCCAAGAAATCTTTTGGCCCAGGAGATATGGCCCTTGGTACCCACAACCCTCCACCTCCTCACAGCCTTATGTGTAAGATGTCACAGAAAACCACAATAAATCTAAACGTTTCCCATCTCCCACAGGTTTGCAACAGAATCCACACCACTTAAAACATACACACACGCATACACACATTTCAATTCACAATGCCAGATACACATAGGCTCCCCTCTTTAAGGATAAGCGAAATCACAACAAAAATTACCATACATATGAAAAGATTGAAGAGTGCAGAGACCAACCTGAGATAGTGCAGTAACTAGCCCCTTTCAAAGAATACTGAGAAACACAGTAGAAACAGTCAAATTGCTTAACTTGAAGCCTCAATGGGTCATTATAAAAGACAGTTTCCAGGTGGGCCTCCAATCAATGTTACCAGACCCAATTCCAGTGTGTGTGTTGGCAGGGAGTGTTGGGGGGAAGGTGCTTCCCACACAACACCAAGCAATTCTCAGATACCAGCAGATGTCCAAATATTCAATTTAATTCTGACACTGTCTACCCAGAGTGTCAGATTCCACAGGTAATGGGTGCGGTTCTACAAGACTGCCCCTCCTCCCTGCTTCAGACTCCAGTGCAAGCCCAGGTGCTTCTATCCAATGGGCCACAAATTGGCGGTTCCAACAACCTCCTCCTTGGGTTTTATTTATTTGCAAGAGTACTCACAGGACTCAGAAAAACATTTTTCTTACCAGATTACTGGTTATGAAATTATATAACTCAGGGGCAGCCAGATAGAAGGCATTCATAGAATAAGATATCGGGAAAAGTGGAGCTTCCCTGGAGAAGGCCAGGTGCGCCACCCTCCCAGAACCTTCATGGGTTCACCAGCCCAGAAACTCTACAAACCCTGTCCTTTGGGTTTCAGTGGAGGCCTCATCACGTAGGCATGACTGATTAAATCATTGACCACTGGTGACTGAGTCAACGCCAGCTTTTTCCCTCCCAGAGGCCAGGGGGTGGGGCTGAAAGTACCAATCCCCAAACCATGGATTCCGGGGTTGGCTCCACCGGCAACCAGCCCCCATCCTTAAAAGCCTCCCAAAGTCACCTCATTAACATAACAAGAGGCACCTTTGCCGCTCTAGGTACGGGAAAAGACAAAGGTTTTAGGAGCTCTGGCAGAAACGCGGATGAAGACCAAATCTGTATTTCCTTTTTATCAATCACCCTCAGCAGCGTTCTGCACCGACACCCGGCAGTTCCTGCGCAAGCGGAAGAGGGGAGCAGGGCTGAGCCCGGCGGGCTCCAGTTTGCAGCAAGACTGCGCTGTCCAGTCCAGGTCTCTGCACTGCCTAGCACGGCGTACACGGGTAACCTGCGACCCCTGACGTCCCTTCCCAGTTCACCGCTGTGTGTGAAGCGTGTGGACCCAGGACAGAAGGCACAAGGGGAGTAGGTACAAACACAGGCCGAAGCGGAGACTCTGGAGTCACTTCAGAGGACACCTCCCCACCCGTGCCAAGCCCGCATTAGCAAAGGGAACGTGCTTGGCAATGTGAGACCCAGGAATCCAAGGTTTGACGCGCGTTCTTTGATGACTGGCAAGGTGTTTTATGGCTCCCAGGATGTTTTCTTTCTGCAAGGAAGAAACACAGACAATTCTGGGTACTTCTCATTTTGTCCTGTCAGGAAGGAAACATTTTCTACAGTCACCCTATGTTCTTAATTTTGAAAAATCACCAGCAGAGTTAATAGACGTCACGAGCACAAGCAGAATCAACAATGCATGTTTCTTCCCTCTCCGTGGCCACACGCCCAGAGCATGCGATGTAATATAAGAAGCAGAGAAAATGATTAGAGATGGCGGGGTTTGGGGGGGATCGCATGAAGGGAGCGACCCGCCAAGATGTGAATCCAAACAGCAAATGGAAATGCTTGTTTAAGTGTCCACAGCAGCAAGCACTTGCCGAAATTGCTCCTGACACCAGGCAGGAGGGGTCCCTGCACACGTTTGTACGAAGGGCCCAGGAGGATATGCGACTCTCCAAATAAACGACATGTTCTTATTTTGCACAAGAAAAATCAATGCCAGGAAAACATTGTCATATTTACATAGCAAATACCGCGCTGTGTTCAATGAGATTTTTATATGGTTTTAAAAGACATCACTTTATGTCAGCCCCCATTTGAACTGCTAGCAGGATTTACCTGTCATTGTACAATTACATTATAGCAAGAACATAGACATTTTATTTCAACTTTGATTGTGTCTACAAGATCTTTACATTCTTTTCTAGAAAAGGAATAGCTTTCTCTCTTTCCTTTTTTCTTTTTTTTTCCTTTCTTTCCTTCTTTCTTTCTCTTTTTTTCACACAGGATGGAAAAGGGTCAGGATGGCTGCCAAGAACTTCTTGGTTTGGTTCCAAGGCATTCTGAGCAGAATCTCTCAGAATGTCAAGTGTAACACCCTGCCCCGGGAATCAGTCGGGATTGTCCTCGATGTGGGAGGAGGTTGGCAAAGATAAACTTCTTTCTCATTTCCTCTGTCTACTGTGATAGACCCCGCCCACCTCTCTGTCAGGAACAGTGACCCCCGCTTTCAGGACCTGTGACTTATCCGGACCCTCTCCCCCAACCCTGGTCATCCGAAGGAAGTGCTGCGTGTGCCCTTCCCCTCCGTGCACTCACCTGCTGGGGGCCTTTCCCAGCAGCGGCTCTGGGCACCGGGCTTGTCCATCTCTACACTCCTCTTTTCCTTGAAGGAGTTCAAGAGCACCTGATTGAGATTCTTCTCACTGTCGCCCTGCTTGAACTTGAGTTCCATATTTTCAGCTGCCTGCAAGCATTTAAACTCCTGCCATCATTTCGAAGTCAACATTTCCAAAAGAAACAGAATCATTATCCCCTGGATATGCTCTTCCCATATGATCTTCTTCATCCCTTCCAAAGGCTCCACCAATGCCACAGTTATCTTGATACAGATCTCAGGTGTTATTGTTGTTGGATCACCTCCATTTCCTATGTTTATTCAGCCATCAACACCTATGGACTCCCCGCCTCCACCGCAAAATGCCTGTCCTAGCTTTACTCTCATCACTCCCTCTGCACCCCCCCATAGGTGCCCATCTCTTCTTCATGCTGTCCCTGACCGCCCCACCCCCAGTCCCGGCCCCTTTCTCTAACTCTAATCTTGCAGGATGTTGCTGGGCTAACCTTTTCTCCGTACACTTCTGTATTAGGAAACCTTTAGCAGCACCAGGTAAGTACTTCTGCTTGGCTTTCATGACTTGCTAATATCTGTCACTAAACTAACTACCAAAACAAAACAAAAAACACCCACATTTTCCTGATGAGTCCTGGGTTTTCCATCTGCTCACAAATATGCCTGCTGACTGCTGCACAGCCATTGTGCTTGATGTCCCGTCCCCGGAATGTCCTTCGCTTCCTGACACTTACTCAACATCTCTCCCTCCTTCATTGCCCTGGTCCTGTCACCATTTTATCTAAAACTCACCCCTGACTTTCCCTCTCCTCTGAGCTCATACTGTATTTGCAGTCTCTAACTTAAAGTGGTTATAATGATGCACTGTCCTCTAATCCAGGGGTCCCCGAAGCCCAGCTGGGGACCAGTGCCACCCTGGGGCCTGTTAGGAACCAGAACAAGATGCACGGCAGGGAGTGAGCAGCAGGCCGGCAAGCGAACATGTCCCTGGTGCCAAAACGTTGGGGACCCGTCACTTTAATCTTTAATTTTCGCTTTGTATTTTCTCCTCAATCAGACTGTAATCTCCTTGAGGACAGGGATGATGTCTTTTCTTTCTCCCTAATTATCCCCTCCTCTCGATAGCCTACTTGTTTTCTGTGATCCCACATTTCCCATTTTTATGTTTACTATTTTTATCATGCACGTTCTTGTAAAGTATTTCCAAATATTGGCAGGATTAAAATAAAGCATTTCTTCTGTATCTTTCATAATACTTATCATTGTGCTAGCTAAATATACAGTGGCTTCTGAGGGCCCACACCGTAGTTTTGAAGGATATAAGGCATATGTGAATTAATTTCAGGCAACTAAAAAGAAATCCAGCTCCTTAAGAATCTGAATGTAGACAGAATCATTTCAGTCATTTCCCCTCTGGCTCAGATATGCTGGCATTTTTACTTCCTCATGCCCTCAGCATGACCTGGTACAACTAAAGCCAGAGAGAGAAAAGGGAACAACAAAAGTCTCCAAGGCTCTTCAGACGCAGACGTAGGGGGAGTAGTTGACAGGGCGTTTCTAGCTGAGGACACTTGGTCCTGGCCTATCCCACCAGACACCAAGCTCCACTGCCTGGCACACACACTGGAAAGATGGGGGAGGAGGCCGGAGAAGGAGACAGAAAAGGAAACAGAGAGACAGGAGATAAGAAATAATCCAAAACACAGTTTTTCTTGAGGAAAAAAAAAAAATGCATTCTCCAGCATTAAGGAACAGTGCAGAATCCAAGTCTAAGGTTCTGATTTGACAAGTTTTGAGTGACTGGGTGAATTTAGATGGTGGAAGAGATTATTACAGCTTTGCTTTTGTGAGGCTTTTCTTTTGCCATTTCTTCTTTCTTCTTGAAGACTTCACTCACCCAGTTTTATTATAGGGGCTGACTGATAATCTGCCAATCCCACATGTCTGTCTTGGTGGGTAAATAAATCACAGGAAAGAACGTTTCAGTTTAAAGAGTAGAAATTCAAGCCCAGCTTTGATTTCTGCAACTGTCACCACATCATAGGAACCCACAATTGCTACCCCAGAACGAGCCGTGTGGGCTATATATGGAGGCTGCCCCATCGCCATGGTGGCCAGAGCAAAAGAGGGTTCAGGCAGCTCACCCTGTTTCCTCACATCTGCGAGAGCCCAGCTCTGCCTTTCTAGAAGGGAATGGAGGAACCTGTCCTCACTTCTCACCTTTGCCTTGTGTCCCAGCAGGTGGCTATTGTGTGTGGCCTCGGCTGCGTGGGGTGGGCGTTGTGGGGCTTACGTAGTATATGAGCCACTTTTAAGCGCTAGGTCTCTTAAATTATTCTCTATGTCCATCTGATTTTACGGCACACAGAGGATCCCCACAGCCGAGGTGGTCCCGCTTGATGAGGAGTGGTTTAAAGCTGCCAGCTGTTTCACATGAAGACCCACAAGAACTGGGGGTGCTATCTTCTGACACAGAAAATAGATTTTCACCCACAGCACCCCCTGCCCCCTGCCACCTCAGGATTCCCAATCAATCAGTTAACAGAATTCTTACTAAACCTTTGTTAAAAAGGAAAACGAAAGGGGCTTACAAATTGAGACCGCGGGCGATGATGGAATTAGCTTGTATTAAATTAGAGCGAGCTGGCAGCCAGACATCAGTCTTTACTTTGTTTCTGCCTTTAGGGAGTTTATTGAATGTGCTTTTGTGATATAATTTATAAGGAAATTGGTTTTACTCAAAAGGACGTTTTTGCTTTATGCTAGTAGCACCCTTGAGTGCTTAAAAAAAAGGAAAAGGTAATTCCATTAAGCTCTCAATTTTCACTGGCCAAAGAAAGGAGCTAGATGTGACGGGAAAGATAAGGTGCTGGCCTTCGCTTGAACTGACCTTGCTCCAGGGGTTGGAAAACAAGAAGCTTGGCCTTTGTTCAGGAGGTGTCATTTCATGTTTAATTAGAGGGCTAGAATTCCTTTTTTCCCCCATGAACCCCAACTCAATCTAAATCATCCGATCATCATCTTAGCAGCCTCAGGAGTCACGTGTTTATTCTCGTGATCCGTAGTGGGTCCAAGATCATGGCAAATGTTAAAATCAAGATACACTTAGAAAAGACAAGACCTGACCTTTGACAGAATACAGGATCTCTGCTTGCACAGAAGGCACTGGTCCACTCAGCCACATGAAAAGCCTTCAACAGAATCCTCCGACTTTCTCCTTGAATCTAATCTCTAACTTCCTCCATTTTTTTCTTTTTGGAGAGCAGAGGAGGGAAGAAACTATTTAAATTTAAAGAAATAATCTCGATGGCTCAAAATTAAGACGTTTTCACAACCCTTGGGAGGGTTTCTAACACAATCAAGTTCTCTGTTCTTTAACTCATCAATAAGTTGGTGCCTCCAGAGCTGAGGCTGGATACAGCAGAGCGGTACGGCACGTTTTCGCATACGCCTGTAACGATAGGTTTTTAACTCTCTGAAACTAAACTGTCTCATACTATAGTCATTTACACACATACGGATATTTATGGTGTTACCGAAAGGAACCTGCGGGGAAGGAGCCCAGATGCTGTTACCGAAATGAGCCCCCTCCCCCGGGGTTTTCCTGTACTATGGTTCTTCTTGCCCGCCGTCAAATGTTATGAACTGTGGCTCTCAATGCCAGAGTTTGGTAAAAAAAAGGAAAGGAACTATTTATTCAAAAGTTACACAGGTTTCGAGTCATGGCAGAATGTCGCCGTTAAAATCCCAAAGTCCCTTTAAAACACCCACAAACACACACGCACAGTCCTGCCTCCCCTTGCCAAACTAAGCCGGTCAGGGGTACCCTATCTCAGAAAAAGAAAATAGAAGTCCGTAGCTCAGCTAGGCTCCCGTTCTTAATCCCAAACCACATCCTCAGGGCCAGCCGGGAGTCCTTCTGCATCCTTTCAAACTGCTAAGATAGAGCTCCCTACCGCTGCTACATCTTGCTTTCCTGCTTCCTAACCCACGTGGTAAAGGAGCCACTTCCCCACTCCCAAAACCACAAGGTTAAGATTCAGCGAGCCTGCCAAGCCTGAATTTAAGTACCCGCTGGAACCTCCTGGAATCTCCTTGTGACCCCATTTCTGACCCCTCCCACAATCGGCTGCACCTGCCAGCACTCCTGCAGTTCCTGCCTTTCTCAGCTGCCCATAGTCAGTCCTGGCAGGCATGGCCTCGTGGGTGCAGTGAACCAGCTGCAAGCTCTGGCATAGTGCGCAGCAAGAGGAGCTGCGTGGCAGTTACATCAAGGGTCAAAGTCATGCCCAGATCCCCAGCTAGCTGCTGTTGATATGCAAAATAAGTCTCAATGATCAGCACCTCCCACCTCCCAACCACTTGTAGTGGGGGATAGCCTATGTTCCCAGGTACCTCAAGTTCTGGACCCCATTACAAATCCCCCCTATGGGGGGCCGTGGGACCTCCCAGCCTACACCCTGTTAAAATAGTTACATTTTAATTAAAATTAAATCAAATTAGGGGTTTTGTTCCTCAGTCACAGTAACCGCTTTTCAAGGGTTCACTGGCCGCACGTGGTTAGGGGCCACCATAATGGAGAGCCTGGATATAAAACATTTCCGTCACTTTCCACAGCAGACACTCCATGGGCCAGCACTGTCTAGGAAACATATATTGATGGGGTTTACCTCCCTGTGCTCACACATACATACAGGCAGAGTGCCCAAACTTTTAAACAGCAATTCAAAGGCAATTTTGTGTCAACCATTAGCCTGTCTGACTCATCTATAAATTAGGTCTTGTGATTTAATGGCCACCAGGGTTGTGGCTGATTGACACCTACTAGTGAGTCTTTCAAAGACCCCCCTTTCAAAAATAACCGAATTAACAAAATAACAGAATTTCTTGAAAGGGAAACTCGAGGGTCTACAGAAAGAGCTGGAAGAAGACTCCAGCCACAGTGCCAGCAAAGACTCCGAAGTTTACATCTCACTTGCCCACACAACAGGTCCACTGGGAGGGTGTGGCATTAAGGGTAACCGGGGCCTGACCCAGTGATGATGTCACTGGATGGTCGCCCAAAGAGCAGTGCCAACTGCAGGCCCCTTCAGCCCGGTTCCTGGGGATGTGGGTCATCGCAGTACAGTAAGAATCTGCACTGAGTAAGATCAAGGTGATGTTTTAGAAACGGAAATAGCCCAGTCAGATAGTTAGTAATAAAAAACACAAAGAAATATTCCCTTGTACACCAGAAAGAAGGTATTTTAAAATGGTCATGGCTCATATTGGCTGGTTACCACTCTGAAAGTTCTGCCCTGTCTCTGGGGACTTACCAGGAAGAAGAGAAGTCCCCCCCCCAGCACACCCCATTCCAACCTGGAGCTCACAGGAGCGAGTGAAGGGTGAGCCTCTGCTAAGCTTGAATGTTGTTGGCTGATCTCTTCTGTAAATATCCTCTGAATTACTCTGGCACGTTGGCAAATTATTTTTCTGAGAAAGGAGTAATTTCAATAAGATACTACCTTGGTAAGCACATAGATCAATGGATTCAAAACATACTTCTCAAACTTTCACATATACACAATGAGCTACACAACTTAGGTTATTGAAAACACTTTCCAAACTTGAATTCCAAAGATTAGAACTCTGGATTGAAATTTTCGCCTGAACTTCTGGAGGTAGGAGAAAATGTCTTTCCATTATAAATAGAAAACTAAATGCATAGCATTTGGAAACATCACCTTAATTTGTTCCTTCTAAACCCAATTCCACCCAGAAAAAGGCATTATATGCATATACTCCCAGGGAGTGAGATGAAGCATATGAAACCAGAGATGAAAATAAGGCCACATATTAAAACAGCATTTTTCAAAAACGGTGACATTGTCTCCTTTGCTCCTCATCTTCACCCAGGGAGGCAGACAGAGCAGCAACAAGAGGAAAGAAACTAAGTGATAACGGACTTGTTCAGGTGGTTACAGAGTTTCTTGACAAAGTATGATACAATCTAGAATTCATGATCTTTTCATTCTGATAAGCAATTTGATAGCAACTAAAAGTTAAAGCAAGAATATATATTTTTTTAAATGACATACATGGCCCTTTGAAACGTGCGACTTGCTGTCATTCCAGGGAAGGTGAACTTCACAGATCACATCCCCAGGCCTTGAGGAGGCCCAAGGGCCACCCCACAGCTGCTTGTCCACCTGGCACCCCTTCCATGGCCAAGACAAAACTTCTAGGAGTCACCAGACTACGTTATTTAGTCACCGTAGAGAGAGAGGGGAGCAGGAGGGTTATACCTGGCGAAACTCCACAAACTCTTCTAAGACGACTTGAAACTTCTTGGGGAACTAACCAAATAAGGTTTGTTAGCTGGAGGGATAAAATGTAGTATAACCACCAAAATGATTATTGTAGGTGTTTTCTGTTTGATGTACATGCAAAGAATTTTTATGAAGTAGATATTAAGTCAAGTGTGTCCCAGGTTAAAAAAAGGAAAAAAGAAAAGAAAACAATGTTAAGGACCGACACAAGGAGAATATAAAGGATGAACATCAAATTTTAATCTTTAACCTTTTCTCCAGTCTTCAAATTATTAACATGATAATTGCAATTTTATCATTACTGTATCAATGTGTAACAAGCCCTTGTTACAAAAATCTCCATCTATTGTCTCAAAAAAAAAAACAAAAACCAACCAATAGAAAACCCATACATTTTATTATCTAAGTGATCTATTAACAGATGAAATTTTAACCAACTTCATAGCAGGAAACTATTAACAGAGGTACTCCAATCACATAGCTTAAAATATGGAGAAAAGACAGGTAAAAAATTATCTTAACCTGTAGTAGTCTTTTTACTTTTTAAAATTTTTATAAAATACACTAATTTCCCAAAATAAAGAATATTATGACACATTGGTGTCAACTTACACAGATGAAAGCTGGTGTCAGCTTTTTTTTCCTAACTAAAGTTCATTTCACCAAACCTTTATATATTACATGAATATCCAAGTAAAGTATTTTTTAAAAATTCAACACACAGGAACATAATGTACAGTGTCTTATAAAAAATGGTTAATTTAGGAATGATTTCATTTCAACCACATAATATCTTTTTAAGACCATGAAACCTCTTGCTATTGCAAGAAGCCTTTTCAGTTCGTATTTCTATTTCCCAGTTGTGATTCTTAAAAGTAAGAATGAAAAGGTTTTCATTTGTTCATGAGAAAACTGCGGCAATGATTTATTTCATTCACTACCAGGCTGTCTTCCCTCCTTTTGTTTTTTAGGATGCCCCAGACCCACGGCTGCGTGGCACGGGAACGAAATGGGTGGAATAGGCCAGTGACATCAAAGAATGGATATAAAAAGACAGGCTCAGCTGGATGCGGCCACAATTGTAAGGTGTGGGCACTCTCCCGTGCGCCAAGCCTCCCAGAGCTGCAAGAGAACAGTTGCGGGAGCAGCCTCCTGGCTCACCCTTGACATCTGTCAGCTCGGGGGACAGATAAAGGACTCTTTCGCTAATGACTTCGTGTCATGGCTGATGGACACCCAGTGCACCCAGGGAGGGAGGGAGGGAGTGCACTCAGAGAAACTGGTCAGTAGTGGCTTTGGGGGAGAAAAAAGAGTGCTGTTTATTTTACAGTTCCTGTGTTGGTCAACTCCGAGGGCAAACTCACCTCAACAGGAAGTCGCAACGGAACACACGGACCATGCACAGCCTAGATCGCCGTGGGGATCCAGGAACACATGCAAAACGGTGGGAGAAGACTCACGATGAATGAATGTAAACTTTTCACAGTGTTTCTTACAGCCTTTGACTTTAGCACAAGGGCATCACTTACCACCACTATCTCACAAACGCTTTATTGTGTCCTGGGCATGCAGATCATTTAAGGAAAATGGGCAAATTACATTCCATAGCCATTCTGAGACCGGAGTACTTCAAATTTTCCAATTTCCAACCAATGGATTCAGCTGCTTCTCTTATAAAACTAAATAGATTTCTGAATATGTTTTCCTTCAAGGGTTGTGCTTTACTCTTCCTTTCACTGATTTCATTCCAGGAAAATGAAAAACCCACAAAATTAAATTGAGGACTAGGTCTTAGGGGTGATTCCTGACCAAACCAGAAAGACAGGTAATCGTTAAGGTCTCTTTCCGCAAGTTTCTGCCTCCAGACCCCAGGCCGTTAATTGATATTGATTCAGTGGCATGTTTTGGTTTCCTGAACAGGAAAACCAAATCAGAGAACTGGCATTTCTGTCTTAAAAAAAAAAAAAAGCCAAAAACAAACAAACAAACAAGCAAAACCCCAACAAAACAAAAAAACCCAACACCGGTGCGGGGAGAGGAAGGGTTCATTCTCCAAAGACTCTCTTGCTTTCAACAGGAGATAATCCAGCTTCTCCTTAGCTATCACTTCATAAATTAATAAATCCTTAAAATCAT
The DNA here is from genome assembly GCA_004027475.1 of Anoura caudifer. Lineage (NCBI taxonomy): Eukaryota > Metazoa > Chordata > Mammalia > Chiroptera > Phyllostomidae > Anoura > Anoura caudifer. The sequence goes on along the minus strand of PVKU01000659.1, from coordinate 353,502 downwards.
AATCCAAAGAATTTATCTATTCCAGAAAAAATTCAAGTTTAAAAAAGCAAATAAATTAGTTAAGCCTTGTAAACAATGGTCCGTTTAGCTATATCTCTTTTAAAAAAAAAGGTTTCTCTGTATAGTAAATCAGACAGTACAAGGCACACCTTACACGTCAGAGTCCAGAGTGACAAAACCCACACACGGGCCTTCTTCACGCTGCCTGCTGCTCTGAATGTGCTGGGGGCTCTGGGGTCACACACTGATCCTCTGCTCGCTCCTGACCATCTGGAAGGGAGTCCACGGATGTGCTCTTTCCATTACATTGCGTTGTGCTCTTTTGTTGAGTGACAGGATTTCAAGCCTCCTCCATGTTAGCCTCCTCAGATGTTTTCCACAAAGCTTCCTGGGAAAAGGCCGGTTTTCCCGTTTCGTTGTAACGTGCCTTTGAACCAGCCATCCTCCCGTTTTTTATGAACAAACACAATATCTCCTTCCTTGAGTTCAAGTTCGGCCTCACTCTGAGGAGGATAGGAAACCACCACCCTGTGCCTGAAAAAGAGAGAGATGCTTTAGTTAAGGCCATTCGGAGCGGTGCACACACACAGAACAGGAAGTGGTGTGAGTTTGTTTATAATGTTTGTAAAACAACCTGAATACCTCTATTCTCTGTTAAGTAGAGACTTGGTATTTGCAGTTTGGATATGCGTAAGTAGCCCAGTATGGATGACCCAGACTGGTGTTTTGAATGCCATTCTCGTCCCCTTCAATATTCATAACATGGAAGAAAAGTTTTATTCCATTTCCCTGGAGGAAATGTCCCTGCCCTTTCCTTTCTCCAAGAAGAAAGGAGTGGATTTGCCTGATTGGGGAAGTTGGGGAGAGTAGCCCAGCCGGTGGGTTCCACCCCAGCTGAGCGCCTGCCCCAGGCCCAGTGGGCTCTGCTCTGCCTCTGCGTCAGGCTGGAGCACAGAGTGTACCAGGGCTCGGGCCTGCCTTCTACATGTGGATCTGAACGCTGGCCTCCCTGTGTCCCTCACACTGGGGCTTGACACAGACGAGACAGCATGTCTGAGGGAGTCACTGCTTTACAAACTCAAATCCTCCTCCAGGGAAGGCTGTCCTAAGGTCTAGACAGGGAGGGGAAGACTGTGGCCACAAACTCAGTCCAAATGCACCAGTAAGGAAGCTGACATTCTTATCTCCATTAGTGTAACAACTGTCTCTTTCTCTATTGGTGCTCAATGCAGCCACCGGAGGGTAATGGTGTAATTATCACCTAGAAACCCCAGAAGCCTTGTTGGTTTAATGTTCTCTGTGCTGAGGGAGGTGGCTTGTTCCATGCTCTATATCCTTTTATCTCTTTATTTTTCCAGCACTGAGGCCCTCCTTTACTCTTCTCTCGCTTTTCCCAACCTCCATGATGGTCCCGGTGAGCCTTACCCCTGGTATTCACATTCTCGTGTGGCCTTCTCCAACAATGCATAGTGATAAACCGTGTGATCAATAATATATTGTGAAAATGACAGGGTGTGATTTTTGAGGGTAGGTCATAAGAGGCAGGTGGCTTCTATATTACTTTCTCTTGGATGTACGCTTTGGGGGAAAATCAGCTGCCATGCTGTGAGAAAATTCAACATCCCTACGGAGGGAGCCCTGTGGTGGGTAACTGAGGTCTCTTGTTGACAACCACAACTAACGAGCCAACAGGGCTGTGAGCGAGCCACCTTGGAAGGGAGCCCCCCAGCCCAGTCAAGCCTTCAGAGGACTGCAGCTCAGGCTGACATCCGGTCTGAGGTCTCAAGGAACATCCTACGCCAGAAGCACACAGAGAAGCTGCTCCCAACTTCCCAGCCCCCAGAAGCCGCAAGATAATAAATGTTTACTATTTTAAGTCACTAAATTTTGGGGGTAATTTGTTACACAGCAGATTACAGAATCCACTCATGACTGTAAGTAAATAATGTTATGGTTTAAAACATGATAGCCAGATGAAATTCTACAGAACTGTCCCCAAATTCATAAAACCCGTTAGAGCCTAGTCCTTTCAGAGGACTGCTCGCTTCACCAATCTCTAGCCCATAAAAATCAGAATCCGTTCTCATTAAGAAGGACCAGAGCAAGAGTCCCAGGCTATTACTCTATTAAAAAGGTATCTCTCAAAGGTCTAGTGGTTGCCCAAACAATTCCAGAGACATTTGGAAGACACAGATCAAGTTATCTTCCACTATCAGAAGCAAAAGCACAAAAAGGAGGCTGGCTTGTCATTTCCAAGAAAGGTTCAGTTAATTCAAACATGAATATTTATAGACAACAAGGCTTAGGGTTTAATCAGGTATGGACCACGGGTGGAGGCATGGCATTGTGGGAAGAGCCTTGGCCTGGGGTCTGACCTGGCCTTACAGGTCATTTGGAGCAGATGCACTTCAGGCCGATTATCTCAGCTCTTGTCTCAGTTTCCTCATCTGTACAATAGGATTGTAGTGAGTTAAACAGGTATCATCGTGTAATTAGTGAGAGTGTAAGTGTGATGCTCACACAGTTCACACCCCATTATGATCATATGGCTGCGCCCAACCAGGCAGGGGTCTGGTGCTTCAAACGGGCCAGTCAGCAGCCGGCCACCACTGCCCCAGAAACAGACTCAGAACACAGCCTAACGCAAACTGCCTGGTGACGAGGTCTGACAAACTTTAGAACGGCGTAGTGACGGTCTTGGAATCCCTTCTCTGACATCTGTAAAAGCAAGACAAATAATTTCATCCTGGACTTATCTGAAGGAAGGGATCCAGACAAGATTTCTCAAGTCTGTTCCAATGTACTAAAAATCCATGTAAAAAGCAATGTAAACAGTTGCCATTTGGGGGAAGTTAAATTTCAGCAAAGCTCTATAATTCTAGGGGGAAAAGTGTACAAGTGACTCAGATCATTCAGAGTACATGTCTGATGAAATGTGTTCCCACCGGTTCTCTGTGAGCTGCCTTCAAGGGGAAATGAAACAAAAACAGTTCTTGAAAAACTTGAAGTGAATTAGATTAATATTTGCATTTTATGAAATGCACTAAGCCAATTTTGTCAAAAATTTTTTGAACTAGAACTGCTGCTGGGCTATGAACATAATCTTCCCGCTAAGTTCCCAGGGGGAGCCCATTTTCATTGCGAAGTTATAAACCTCTGGGGGGCAGAATGAGAAACTATGTGCATAATGGAAACTGTGACACAGTCTTGATTGTATGAAGACTACCAGGTGCAGCAGTAACAGGCTCTACTTAGAAATCTTCCAGCTCCGATTCTGGCCTGGAGCCTTGTGAGGTAGTTTGCATACAGATTTCCAATACAAACCCCTGAAGCCAAATACTGGGCACAACTGGCCAGCTATCCCAGGCATGGAAAGGGTTTGCCAAGTAGAATGTTTACAGACCAACAAACAGACACAGAGTGCAGCTGTAGAGGCCCTTCCTGCCTGCTGCTGCGCCCTCGGCCTCCCTCGGATTGTGCCTGTCTTCATTTGAATAGTGCTTTGGGGAAGTTCTGAACCTCAGGAGTCAAAGAACTTCTCTCTCATGACCTCCCAGGGACCTGCTGATCCTCCCTCAAAATCTCTACCCCACCCATTCCTCTTTACTGTCATTGCCACCATCATTTGGGGACAAACTCATTACTTTCCACATAATTAAATAATCTACCTGTTGTCCTGGCCTCAGATCTTTCCTGGTCCCCATTCGATACTAAACGGAACACATTCATTTTCTTAACTGGCAACTCTATTTGTAACGGCCTGTTGCTCAAAAATCATTATCAGCTACTCAATGCCTGTGAATGAGGTCAATCCTCAGACTGGTCCGTAAGGCCCTACATGATCTGACCTCAGTCTGTCTTTATAGCTATAGTTACTATTATCTCCACGAATGTACCCAGCACTTCCCTAAACCTGAACATGTCTCCCAAATATGACCTTTACTTCTCCCACTTCATACCTGGGCCCTTGCAGTTCCTACCACCAGGAAGGAGGAACTGCCTTTGACGGCCTCTCCGCCCGTCCACGCTCAAGCAGCCTCTCAAAGCTGCGCTCCGGTCCTCCCTGTGAAATCTTCTCTAGCTCCACGGCTGGAAGCAATTTCATGCTTGACCAGATCCCAGAGGCCTCATGGATATTTTCTGTGGCACCCGGCCCAGTCTCCACTGTACTACTGCCATCTGCATCCCTGCCTCGTTTACTCTACTAGACTGCACGCTGCTCGAGGGGTGAGATCACGGTAATTCACTAACATGCCTCCTACCCTTTAGCAGAGCACATAGGATAATTCTCAACACGCATGCTGAATGACAGAAAGAAAAGGCTCAATTACACAGTAAAACTATTTTTTAAAAATGCACAAAGTTCCTTAAAAAAAGAATGAAATTCTGACAAATATTACAACACGGATGAACTGTGAAACATTCTGCTAAGTGAAATAAGCCACACAGAAAAGGAGAGTGTCACACAATTTCACGTATACCCAAAACAGTCAGGTTCATGGAGGCAGAAAGCAGAACGGGGCTTGACGGGGGCTGGGGAAGGGGTGGGGAAGGGGCGGGGAGTTAGTGTTGAATGGGTGCAGAGTTTCAGTTTGAGACACGGAAACGTTCTCGAGATGGACAGTGGTGGTGGTTATACAATGGTGTGATTATACATAATGCTACTAAATGTGAAATTTTTAAAAAATGGCATAGTTTACATGTATTTTGCCCAAATTTTAAAAATAAAGTAATGAATGAGCGAATAAAAATAATGGAAAGATTAGAGAGGGGAAAAAAGTAAAAACATCCAAAACTGAGTGGTAACTTGGTTGATGCAAAGTACTTCCTGCTCACCTTAAACAGCACCTGAGAGGCAAGAGTAATGTGTACAGTGCGGCTCACAGACTTGGCCTTCGATGGGCCCCCGGCCGCCTCTTGTGGCTGTTGGACGCTATAGTAGTTCTTGGTGACAGTTACCAGGGTGGAATTCGAGAAACAGAAGCTTGCTGCAGAAAAGCTCACTGCCTTCCCAACGCCAGCGTTCCTGGTTTGGGCTTCGGTGCTCTGGCTTCCATCTAAATGGGTGCTTGCAATCTTTTATTAGTACACATTTTCTGTTTCCTTCATTTTTCTGGTCTCTCTCGCATTCTCTGTAGTTGGTATATTTTTTGTTTCTAATCTCCCCTGGTATAGCCCAAATTGGACCCCTGTTGGCCCTGGGAGGCATCTGCCCATCATTCTGGTCTGGGTGGGTAGCCATTTACTGCTTTCTGTTAGTTGCTACATCAATCTAATAGCCAATTAAGTACTTTACTGGCAAAACCATACTAGCTCTCTTTGCAGTCTGCTGGAAGTCCAAGCAAATTATTTCCCTTGCTTCACCCAGTGGGTTCATTGTCACTGACCCATGCTGGTTAAGCCAACTACCTTTCTATAAACTGGATAGGGATTCTTAATCCCTATCCAACCTGTATGTTTCCAAGTGTTCTAGCTTAATCCCTGATCAGAGATCAGAGGTTCTTTTCTAATTTAGGAGATGGGCTTCTAGGTACACGGCCATCAGTTTAATCCCTGAACTTGGAGATACACATGGAGATGACTGGCTGCACCTACATCAGCCCTTTACTTGTATACTTTTTAGTAGAAGACAAAACAAGCTGCTGTATATACTTTCTTTTATTTGCCATCCCTTCTGAAATATTTTATTCCTACTTTCTGTTTGCAATTTCCTGATTATTTTTTCCTCAGTCCCTCTAAAACAGAGCCTAAAATATCTGCTCCATTATGTGTGCTGCCATCAATGACACACTCGCCGCCTCCAGGGTACAGCGTCATTTCTTGCTCGTTTTCTTCAGTCTCTCTGACAAATGCAGAAGAATCCTTTCGTTTCCCAGAGAATCCTCTCACGGACTCCAAAACCCGTCAACACGCCGCCAGGCTCATCCTTTCCTATGTGAGACCGTTTTAAGACTTTCTGTCCCGAGCAGGCGCCTTTTCACTGACAGCGCTGGCTGCCCGCGTCACATCCTTTCACTTGAGATTTACGGGGCGGGGCCCCGGTTTGAGGAGAAATTTTATGTTCGTTCTCATTATAATCTGCAGATGAATCTTATCTCGTACTGTGCCGATACTCTGCACCGAAACGTAGTTCTACAGAATTCCATCAGTCCAGATGCTACCCAAAGAACCCCAGGCACTCTGCACTTTGCCGGGGCAAGAGTTGTTGAAACTTAGATTGTGAATCAAGGAATCTAAGATCCTGCAATGCTTTGCGAATGATACTGACGTGAAAGTTAATTGTTCCTTCGTTTGTAGCGTTACGTACTTTTTTATTGTGTTGAAAGTTTTGAAATATCAAAAGTGATATAGTTGGTAGCTTTCTGTTAATGAAAAAATTTCATTCCTAGTGAAAAATAGGATGTTGTCCCCTACTACTTGTTTCCACACGTTTTTCCTACCATTTTTGTAGCCAGGCAGACCTAAGACTCCAAGTTAAATAAATATTATCACCCTACTTGTATGAAGGCAAAGGGACTGCGAAAAGGTGGTCAGGCTGGATGTTACATTTAATATTCCATTGAACACATGAATTATAAAAATACAAATGTGGGCAGAAATCTTCTCCAAAGACTCCCTTCCCATTTGTAAAAAATGGAAATGGTTACATAAGAAACATGCCAGAGAATTCCAGAGTGCCCGTGCCCGCCTGTCCCATCACTAAAATCCCCATGTTCCCGGTCGGAGGCATCCTGTGTTCCCCGAACCACTATCACCTGTCTGTTTTCCTTTGTCAGACGCACTGAACAGCAGGAGCCTGCTGTTAGAGACAGCTCCTCTCGGGGAAGGGGCTGGAACGCAGGAGCCACAGAGACTGAGGACATCTGGCAACTGAAAAGGAACACACGGTGGGGGCGGGAGAGCAGTGCCCGGGGCGGTGCCTGGGGAGAGTCTGGGCAAAGTGAATGCGCTCTCTCAACAGTCACACAAACACCACAAATGACAGGGGAAGAAGAGAGAGACTCTGGGCACAAGGGAAAACTGCAGATCGATGCCTGGCGGCGGCAGCGGGGGAGCCTTTGCGACCAGAAGAAAGTAAACAAGTCACTGGACTAACTGCAGGGGCAGAGGCTCCATCCCTGGAAAGCAGAGCGATACAACATTGAAAAAGGTACACTCTCAGAATAAAGGCTTACCCGAATCTGGGACAAAATTACCAAGCTTTACAAGGAGCAGAAGACATGAGGGAGGGACAGAATTTTATTTGTGGGGAAAGAGCACTTTTTAGCGTAATATTTCATTTCAAAACTGGTTTTATAAGGATTAGAACTACAGAAAATTATCTCACCTCACTATAAAAATATACAATAAATTGTGTACTTTATACTTAATGCGCACAGGTTGTTTGAAGTTTATTCTTTTATAGTTTATTTTTTGGGTAAAAAATATGCCAAAAATATAGGAACGAAGGCCTCAGATTTGGGTGGGTAAAAATACTCATTTGAAATACTGAATTAAGATGGATTTAAGTGATTTTAAAGTATAACACTTTATATTAAGATTTCAAATCAGTAGTAGGAAATGCTACCTAAAAGGCGACACCCCCACAAATGAGACTCCTTCTTTATTTATGAAATGCAGGTACAAAGGGCATAAACCTTATGAAAGTAGACCACTATTTGTAGTGTGTTTCACCATGTTTTCCTGGGGAACAGACACTGTTTCATTTTTAATTCCAAGAATCCTAGCAGGTATTTGTTTATTAGGTGTATCTTCTTTCTGAAGGCACTCCTACACCCAGCAACTGCATGAAACACAACTGCTCGCCTTGCTAATCGTTATTCAAGGCCAGAGTCGCTGAAGCAGGCTATCGCTCTGACTGTACCTGAACCAAGTTACTGGGTCGGGAGGGGTAATAGGTCCCTGAAAAATGAGCCATTCTCTTCTAGCTCAGGAAGAATAAAAAGAGAATCCTCTTGGTTGGCAGAATTCTGCAGGTGCATTGCAAGTACCAGGGACTCGTGGAAAAGGCAACGGATGAAACAGGGGAGCAATCGCTGGCGGTGGAAGAGAGAAGCCGAGAAGCAGGAAGAGATGCGAACAAGTTTCCAGTGACTGACCAACTTCATCCAGATACAATTCTGGAGCGGTAGTCTGGAGAAAACACACAGAGGGCACGCAGGAGGGAAAAGCAGACTAGACTATGTTACAGCAAGTGGTAAAAGAGAGCCAATGCCTGGTTGTTATTATGTATTTAGCTTAAAAAAATTAGGAGGATGTGAAAAATTATCTTAAATATCAGAATAAATGTTCCGGCATAAAGCTTGCTGCGCAGTTCTCAGTTTTCTCCTGCGAAAGTGCTGCACTCACCTTTCACAAACAACAGGCCTAGACTCACTCATGACGGAGCCCAGAGAGGAGCAAGGCTGCCGAGGAGGCGGGGCGATGGGAACAGAAGAGTCCAGGGAGCTTGTCTTGCGATGAAGAGCCTCCTGGGCCAGAGCTGCCCCAGCAGCCACTGCGGAGGAGGGGCCATCCCCGTCGGCGGGGCAGGAGCCGGCCCTGCCGTGGGCACCCCCCAGCGGCAGCTCGGGACCCACTGCTCCCTGCAGCGGCAACTCGCTGCCACCCAGTTCCACTTCCAGGGTGGGTGAGGCTGGAGGGGATACTCGGAGCTTCCGCTTGGCGGAGGCGCCGGACAGCAACTTCAACAAACCCTTTCTTTCTTTCTAGAAAAAAAAAAAAAAAGGTACATCAGTTGAAGACTGGCAGTACTGTTGTATTGTAATCTATAGGGCACTGTAGTTTCAATTTTTGGTTTGATCTTTTAAAATTATTTCTGCGGATATTTATCTATCCATGATCTATCCACCTGTCAGTTCTGTGTGGTATTAACCTGACCTTGTGCTTCTCCTTGTTCTCCCTTTCTGCCTGTCTGTGGTTGCTTCTTTGGGGGCATTCTATCGTTCATCACTATCTTCTACTGAGGTAGGATAAGCAGTTAAAAAAGATGTAAAGCAGAAAATGCACAAATTCACATCTCAGGCTTGGTGAAGGTAGACGCAGACATTTTAGGACCAAATGGAAATATCAGATTATGGACTTAATTTCCTGAAATTTTGCCTATCCTATCTCGGGTCCTCGTATGCTGAATTAAACACAAACCTAAGAGCACTTTACTCTCCATCCATAGACTTGACTTCTTATATTTATAGGTAGTGATGTTTTACTTAGAGGTAAAGGCTAAGCTACTTCTCACATGTCATCTTTATAAAATTTAACAAGCCCAAAATAACAGAAGTCAAACCATTTGTATTGTATAAGTACATCCCTGTTTGGAAAGCCAAAAACACTCTACAAAAATTTAAAGAAAGCTTCAGTATGTGCAAAACCATTGCACGTGTCCTTTTGCAAGCAAACGTACAAATGGGGATTTCCCCCAGCAGCAGCACCCCAGAGAAGCCAGCTCTTAAAGCTCTGCCTCTTTTGACATTTCTGTTCGTTGTCTCTTTTGACATTTCTGTTCGTCGCTCCTCTCGGACAGCCAGACCTAGAGCTAGCCCTCTTCGTTCTCGAGCCCTGAACATCCATGTCCTTTCTGACGACCCAGCATAAGTAACAATCATCACTTCAAAATGTTTTACTAAGATGTCAACTACATCATAAAGTCCTCTGAATGGTAATATGGCTTGAAAAGAAAATGTTTCACAGAGAAACAATTCTTCAGAAAACTCTACAGGCAAATCAGAATCATTAAGGTCCCACTAATAGAAAAATAGAATTACGAGGAGCCTATATGGAGACATAACACTGAGGAATTTCTCTTGGTAATATGAGTTAGTTCATACTCGGTAGAAATCCCGTGGAGAAAAAGTCGAACTGCATAATGACACAGTTTCACTGGACACGGAATGGCAGGGAAAAAGGAAGAGACAAAAGTAATCATTCATCAGACGATGAAAAGGCATCTGGGGAGACTGCACCACATGCCCCATTTACCTAACACAGCGCACAGTGTGTGCTACTCTCGGGTTAGAAACGGGGCAGGGGTGAGACGCTGGGGAGTTCTGTCATTTCTGCGCATGCTCAACTCAGGCTGCGGACGAGAAGAGACAATCCACCGATTGCAGACCCTCTTTCTCCCCACCCCACCCAGAGGAATATTCTTTTGCATATTTCTTTAAGGCCTGGCCTCAATGTACCTTACTAACTATTGCTTCACTTATCTCATTTCACACTTTCCAACAGATTACTTATATGTGTTCCAATACATAACCGTATAAAGTTGGACCACCTGCTTGAGTGCAGTGCCTGGACCTCGGACACCTCTGTATCACATCCTGTGCCTCGTCCACAGCCAGGCACCCCCTGAGTTGAGAAGTCAAGACTGGAAGAACATGAGGCAGGTGGCGGGAGGGGAAAATACTTAGCCCATCCCAAGGCTAAAGAAGTAAGAGGACACTCTGGATTATCCGGTGGTGATAGAGACTTCCCTCTACACAATGGCCAATGCAGTGGCCCCACGAAAGACCTGCCACAGCTGCTGCCGCGCTTCTCCAGGGGAGCCTGGGGTGTGGAGGGCCGGAAAATGAGCTGGGAAAGAGTCGCATCCAATGGCTTACACATCGAAAGCAGCAGTCAGCCATGGCTTCCAGCTATTTCTGCCATGATGGAAGAAAGCACTCTCTAATCTCTGGACCCCCACAGATGCACTGAGAACATCAAGTCCATTGATAAATTACAATCTCAGCAAGCCACAGCTAAAGAGGTTTCTTAAAAGCTCAGTCTGGGCACTTGGAAAAATATCAGTTAACTGAATGGCGCTCAGGGAACAGCCTCTAAAGTGATTAAGAAGAAAGATGACTTGCTTCATCTAAAATGATTAAACACATTAAATACAGATTGCTTTAATGACTTCTAGGGGATGTGTTATCATCATCAGCCGCTGGCGGCGACCCACAGAGCAGAAGGCAGAGGATTAGGTGTTGTTGTGGGGTGTGTGGGTGGGGGGGGCGGGGGGCGGGGATGGTGGTGGTGGTGTTAACATGGAAAAGATGCGGCTGGAATTCCAAGGAGCTGTGCTTTTAATATCGCATTCTGATGTTCTCCACGTGGGCAGAACAATGTGCCACATGAGAGACAAAATTTTGCAAACTCAGATACTTATCATCTAAGGGCACCTTTGTTTTTTCAAAATCCAATGGCAGAAGTGAAAACTACAGATAAATTAATGAAGACTATACCTCAGCAAAGCAATTTTTAAAATGTAATGTTAGCATACATAAAAACAAGGGACATATCTTCTAACATAAACCTGAATAATTCTTCTCTCGTGGGTTTCCCAAGAAATTATTCTCAGATGAAATGATGACTTAGTCATAATTTTCTCTTCAGAAAATTCGATGATTTAAAACTGCATCTCAGATACCACCCCCCAAAATGAAAAGAACTACTTTGATCAGAAAATCATCAGCAGATACCAAAAAGAGTAATTTTTACATATAAAAATAATTTCTGAATATCAACTGAATAACTTTCCATTAGTTACATTACACAGAATAAGTACAATACGAGAAACAACAGGCCAGAACTCCTTTCCAAGCAAAAACAAATTTCTTATGAGCAATAGTCGATTAACCATATTCTACCCCCGAGTCTTCCTCTTCCTCTTCTCCTGCCCTCGGATATACAGAGTAAGTAGCAAATGATTAATAATAGTCTTCCGGGCCTCTGGTCATCAAAAATCTACACATTCAGACTCCCAATAATCAGGGTTGCTATTCTTAGCTAAGGAATTTCAAAGACTTAATTCATATGATTGTCCAATAATAGCCACTCATTGTTTCAACAAATATTTATCAAGTGTCATATATGAACCAACCACATGCCAGGCTCTGGGAACGCCACAGTGAGCAACACAAGAAGCAGTTCACATTCTCTAGCACAGAGCCCAACACGGCTGTAAAACGGGTGCTCTGCAGGAAAATGAAGCAGGGTCAGGGGAGAGAGGTCGTCCAGGAGGTGCCGACTGGGCAGGGGGCAGGAGAGCATTTTTTAAAGAGGAACATAGAGAAAGGGAAAGGCCATGTGAAATTCTAGAGGTGGTTAAACACCAACTGGATTCAAAAATCGTATTACATACACTTATAAGGATTTCCATACTTATTCCTCACATCCACCTGATGAGATAGGCATCAATGTTATTCCCATTGCCTAAACTTCTCTAAATTTGCCTAAAATCATGCTGCTAGTATGGGGTGGTGGTGGAACCAGGCCCCTGTTCTTCTGTGAGTCACCAGAGGCATCATCTCTAGAAGCACCCCTACTCTGCGCAACAGCAAGAGCAGACACATTTACCCAAGTGCTGCTGACCATGAAGGTCGCTCTGAGCCGACCACCGGGTGCGGATCCACACCGTCCGGACACAGTCTGGATCCCAGCTGTCGGCAGGGGCTGCAACAGTGCCTCCGACCACTTAACAGGAAGGGTGAGCTTCTCCTTAAGAAAAGGAAATGGCGAAGCCCACAGACCACCTTGGTTTTGACAGCAAAATGAGAACTGGGGAAAAAAGAAGACTGTGTGAGCAAAGAAAGTGATCACTAGGGACTTCAGGACACATGTTGGAAATAGAGGAAGATGGGCATTCAAAAACTAGATGGGCCCTCTTCTTAAGAAAACCAAAACTAATAGCAAAGGATCTTCAAATATTAGTGGGTTGATTGAAAAAAACCTGTGGTTCACTCCTTAGGGGAGAGAGTCATTAGGAATTTGGGAGTGGGGAGTTTGAGGCACTAAATGCTGACCCCTGTAGAAACGCTACCTTTCAGGAAACATACCCGGGATATGGCAGAGAGCGCGAGAACCAGAGCCCACTCCTGCTGATTCCTGTGGGAACGAACGACGATGTTGGAGGAGACTTAGGAGGCATCTGCAGACTAGGAAGGTAGGGATGGGAAATGGAAACACTTGGGGTGGGGCATTAGGGGGCGGTTTCTTCTCTATTTCTGATGCGAGGGTTAGAACTGTTAAGTTAATTGGACCATTAGAGGTTTCGTTAGAGGCCATTAGACTGAGGTGGTTCTAGTGCCGCAGCAGCCCACAACAGCACACGGAAGCCTGGGCCTGTAAGTGCCTCATAGGTAAGGAAGCAAAACCTAAGGAAGATCTGTCATGAACAGGCCCCGAGGCTTTCTCAGATAAGGCAACTAACTGCTCAAGGTGGCCAATCAAGTCATGTCCTTGTTCTGCTTTCTGCCTTCTCTGTACAAGTCTTGCCCCTCATTCCTGTTGGTAGACTGTAGTCTGACCGCTTCTGGTTTGCCAATGCCTAACTTTAATGGCCTTTTACTCAAATAAACTCTTAAAAATTTTAATATCCCCCAGTTTATGTTTTAACAGAATCTAGATGCATTACCTATTAAAGTACCAATGGCATATTTCACAGACAGAACAAACATTTCAAAAATTTATAAGGAACCATAAACAACCCTGAATAGCTGCTGCAATTCTGAGAAAGAAGAGCAAAGTAGGAGGGATCACAATACCTGATACCAAACTGTATTACAAGGCCACTGTAATCACAACAGCCTGGTACTGGCATAAAAACAGGAACATGGACCAGTGGAACAGAACAGAGAGCCCAGAAATAAGCCCAAGTCTCTAGTCAATTAATATTCAACAAAGGAGGCAGCAACATAAAATAGAGTAAAAATAGCCTCTTCAACAAGTGGTGTGGGGAGAACTGGACAGCTATGTGCAAAAAAATGAAAGTCGAGCACCAACTTACACCATACACAAAAATAAATTCAAGGTGGATAGAAGATTTAAATATAAGCCATGACACCATTAAAGTCCTAGAAGAGAACATAGGCAGGAAAATCTCAGATATTTCACGCAGCAACATTTTTATTGATATGTCCCCTAGAGCAAGAGACAAAAAGAAAAGAATAAACAAATGGGATCTCATCAAAATAAAAAGCTTCTGCACCGCTAAAGAAAACAGTATTAAAATAAAAAGAGAACCAACTGTATGGGAAAACATATTTGCCAATGATACCTCAGACAAGGGTTTAATCTCCAAAATATATAAAGAACTTACATGATTCCACTCTAAGATGACAAGCGACCCAATTAAAAAATGGGCAAAGGACTTGAACAGACACTTCCAAGGAGGACATACAGAGGATCCAGAGACACATGAAAAGATGCTCAGTATCGCTAGCTATCAGAGAGATGCAAATTAAGACCACAATGAGATACCACTTCACACCTGTCAGAATGGCCATCATAAACAAAGCAACAAACAAGTGTTGGAGAGGTTGTGGAGAAAAGGGGACCCTAGTGCACTGTTGGTGGGATTGCAGACTGGTACAACCACTATGGAAAACAGTATGGAATTTTCTAAGAAAACTAAAAATGGATTTGCCTTTTGACCCAGCAATTCCACTGCTAGGATTATATCCCAAGAACCCTGAAACACCAATCCAAAAGAACCTATGCACCCCAATGTTCATAGCAGCACAATTTACAATAGCTAAGTGTTGGAAGCAACCTACGTGCCCATCAGTAAATGAATGGATCAAAATACTGTGGTACATTTACACAATGGAATTCTATGCAGCAGAAAGAAAGAAGGAGCTCCTACCCTTCGCAACAGCATGGATGGAACTGGAGAGCATTATGCTAAGCGAAACATGCCAGGCGGTGAAAGACAAATACCATATGATCTCACCTTTAACAGAAACCTAAACAACAAAACAAACAAACAAGCAAAATATAACCAATGACACTGAAATTGAGAACAGGCTGACAGTCACCAGAAGGGAGAGAGGAGGGAATTTCAGGGGGAAAAGGGGAAGGGTTTACAGCAACAAGTATAAAGGACACATGTACAAAAACTAGGAAGGGGTGGAAATGGGAGGGAGGTGGGGAGGGCTGGGATGGTGGGCTGGAATGGGAGTAAAAGACAGAAAACTGTACAAGAACAACAATTATAATAAAATTATAAAAAAAAAACAGAATCTAGAAAGCATAAGAATAGCTAATTACATAATTGGTGCTGAAGGAAAAGATTTTCCAGACAAAAGCTTACTATACCAAAATAATACTTTTTTTTTGTATTTTGGTATATCAGGGGAAAAAAGATATATGTACAATAATATTAACAGTTTTCTTTTACATGTTGGATCAGAAACCATATTTAGGTTTTCTGTCTGGATGCTTGGATTTCCTCTAACTTCTATGTAAATACGTATATTTTTTATAAGAAAACGCAATAACAATATATATACATAGTCATGAGTATCTCATAAGGATTGGGAAACACACTTGCCTGGGGCCTAGCTGACCAAATAATGAAGCCTTTAAACTGAAAATGAAATTAGAAAAACGTCCAGAGAAAGCTGTTAAACTAGCAACTGTAGAAGACATCAAAAATCTTATAGAAAGAACAACAACAACAACAAAAAGGCCCAGGATTTCAACCAAGAAATAACTGCGATGATGTTTGGGAAGATATTACAGAGTTTCAGATGCCCATTCATCAAATCACAGAATACAGTCACCAGACCAAATTAGCTGGAGACTTTTAAGTCAGGGACGAAAATACGTTTTCTGAGACTCTGTGATACAGGACTTCCGAATAAAACATCATTCAAAAGGAAGAGCCCAGCAAGGTGCAGAGCTGCATTGGCGCTGTGTGTGCACAGAAAGGCACGTGCCGCTGCGGCACACCAGCGGTGGTGCACAGCAGAGCACTGGCTCAGAGAGAAGTAGAGGGCCCAGGACAAGCTATCATTTGGGGGACACACCCCACACTGCCTGCGGAGTTTACACAAACGGGTGATGCAGATCACAGAATGACAAAAGAAGATAGAAATAACGAGAGTGTTTTCAAACACCTAACTTTGCTGGAAGTCTCAACTAAAACTAGAATCTCTGATATGCTTTTTCTTTGACTTTTGGATAAGTCAACCTCACCGAAAGTTGAGCAAACTGCAACTTTGGATCTAGTTCTCATCAACTGGGAGAAAGGTTGAGACCAGGTAGGGGCAAAGACGTTTGGCTGTTGAAGTGGGAATACTGAGAACTTAGAAGTGCTCAAAGAGAAGCTAGATTTGAACTCTCAAGTTTAAAAGAACGTATTTTAAAAGTTCAAAGAAAATATATGCAGGACCTGAAACTCAAAAGGAAAGGTACTTCAAGGGGGAGGGCTCTCCGGAATAAAATTCTAACCACACAACTGCAAATTATCCCAACAGATGAAAACTTAGAGGCATCTAAAGGTACTGATGTGATTCCCCCAGGGAGCAGCCTAATGGGCTCAAATTTTTAAAGGACTTTTACAAAGAGATCAAGAGAATGGCTGCTATGAAAGAACATAATCATGGCCCCTATGAGCTTAAAGTTGCAAAAAATGCTAAAGACTAAAGAAAAGGGGGTGGGGATGGGGGCAGGGGCTGCGTTGCTTTAAAGTTATGTTTGAAAAGAGAACAAGAAGGATAGAAACCTGCTGTTTGGGATGGATGGTGGTTCTCAGGTCTTATGAAGAAAGGCATGGATAATCTTCTGACTGGAAAGGAAGAATAAACCTTAATAAGAGGAAAAGAGATAGAGAGATTGGGATTTAGAGATCAAATAACTAGTCTTGATAGGCTGAATTTATTCCAGAGTACAGAGAAAATTTACAGCTAAAATGCAATCGATTATCTTCAACAGATCCTGGTGAATCTGGGATCAGGTCAATGCAACAGGCCAAAGAAGGGCATGTGTAGTCCTAATTTAAAAAAAAAAAAAAGATAACAATGCATTTTGCGGACCATCTGGAAAATTCTAGAATAGTGCATTAATGAAAGATTTGCTTAAGAAAGGACATGAGACTGTGAGGAGGAGACTCCTGCAGGAGATGTTTGCTCACAGTAAGTAACAGCCAAAATGGTGGGGTCACTGGGGAGCTGTTTGGATGGGAGAGTGGAAAGATGTTTGGATCTCAGTGGTGGTTTGAAAAGTTCTTCCATACTATCCTTGTAGACAGGATGGAGAAATGGGGGCTAAACGACACTCCAATCTTTTTAATCATGAAATTACCGACCTGTGGACCTGGAATGTTAAATGAGGGAGTAGATATAGGAAGGGAAAGTTTGTAACCGGTGACACAAAGAACGGTGAAAAAAACTTCAAGACTGTATCCACACACACAAAAGAAGATAACCCTGAAATACCTTAAGGCATCCTATAGAAAGGAGACTCACATTTTCCGCAAAGCATCTTAAAATAGAGAAAATGGCATGGGACATTCTGGAGTTAGGGTGCTGGTGGTCAATCCGAGGCCATCCAAACAGAGGCCAGGGGCCATTTGTCGAGGATGGGTACTCAACAGCACACCCAAGTAAGGTCTTGGATTAGTTTACTACACGGGATAAAAACCAGGTCCTAAAATCAAGGTGTTGGCAGGGCTGCATTCCTTCCGGAGGCCCTAAGGAAAAATCGGCTTCCTTTTCCAGATTCTAGAAGCTACTTGCATTTCTTGGCTGTGGCTCCTTCCTTGAATCACTCTGATCTCTGCTTCTGAGGTCACATCTTCTCTGGCCCTGGTCCTCGAGTCTCCCCTTCATGAATATCCTTGTGATTATATATTCATCCCACCCTGAAAATCCAGGATAATCCCTTTAAAACCTTTAATTGAATCACACCTACGACATTCCTTTTGCTATAGAGGGAAACATATCCTCAAATTTCAGGGGTGGGACCTGTCCACCCTTTGGGAGCCATGTCTCTGTCTAGCACAGGTCCCTTTCAAGCCACAGAGCATCAGTGGACTCCTTTCTGGGAGGGCAGGGGCCGGAAGAGTCCCTGTTCTCCTCAGTGACAAGGGCCCTGAGACACACTGTTCCAAAACTTTAAAATCTAAACTATAAAATAATCCTTTTAACAATATTGACAAAGTTGAACATGTCAGCTTGAGTACAAGTTTAATGTAGTTAATTATAAACGCTGAAGAGATACCAATCTTTTTAAAAAATGCTCATGTTAACCCAACAATTAAATATTAACTTTTTAGTAGGCTGTAAAGTTTATTTTCTTATAAACCCCTATTTACAGGCTGACCTAACTTTTCAAATAGAGCAGCATCTATTACTACTGAACCAGGTGGCTAAGAGTTTATGATTACCCTAGAGCTTCCTAGAACTGAGTTTTATTGTAGAAAAGGAGAAATGTATGACAAACTGAGGAAAAGGTCATGAATATAATACAATTATCCAGACTTTGTTGTCACTCCTCTCTTTCATCAATTTCCAAAATCCTCATCAATTTCCCTTGCCTCCAACCACCTGTCTCCAAACTCAACCATAGATTAGTCTTTCAAACCCAACTTTTTATTTTTGTTTTCTTTGAAATTCAGCCCCAAATGAGAGATTTTAAGAAGATCAATGGATTCACAAATAATTTTCCCCTGCAATTCAAGTCAAAGAGAAAAACTATCCATGCTGATTATCAACAAGTACACTACAGAAAAAATAAATCCACAAAAAAACATTTCTGATTAACAGTTTCATCCCCTTTGCATCACACTCTCTCTCTCTCTCTCTCTCTCTCTCTCTCTCTCTCTGAAGACCTTCTAACAAAAAGCAAAACTGGCTGGCCGGGAAGAATTAAGGACAGCAAGATGATGAGAGAATGAGTTGGGGGAAGGAAATTTCTCTGTGAGATGTAAGCTGCAGGTGGAGAAGTGACTGACAGCATCTAACACAGGGCCTGAAGAGTCCCTGAAGAGTCTCGGTGACCAGTGGGTGTTCGGATGCAGAGAAACATGAATCTAGCTCCTGCACAGTGACCGGGCACGGTGAGCCCTTGAGGGCCGTTGAACGGGTTCTTTCATTAGTCGAAATGAGGGGACAAAACATGAGCAGAGAAAGAGGAGGTAGGTCTTACTTTACTGTCCTTGTCTGGTTTGGCTGCTGAACTGTTCCCACAAGCTGATGAAGCACTGTCAGGAGAGTTGGGAAGTCCAGAGAGAATGGCCATTATCTGGCTATTGGACTCGGTCTCCAGGGAGGTGGAGGTGATGCTCGGTGAGGCCATTGGAGCAGCTGCAGCGCAGGCTAGGGAGGCACTGGCTCGACCCACACTGACAGCAGCCGCTGGAGGCGGAGGCTGTGGGGAGGCCATGGGATGGTGGGGCAGGCCCACAGCTGCAGGCCCCACACCGGTGGCGTTCTGCACTTGGATGGGTGTCACCGCTGCCGTAGGGCGTTCTTGGCTGTGTGCCAAAACTAGTCAATGACAGGAGGGAACATGGTAAAATTTAGCTTTCCGGTAAATGCTGCTCATCAAAACATGAGTCATTTCATTGCATCAGACCATAATGAAAGGATGCTATTGCATTTGCTACAGTAAATAATGGATGTATGGTGGTTGAAAAGCACTTAATCTTAGCTGGGTCCCTAGATGCCATTTCCCTTCCAAGACAGCCCTTGAGTCTGGTGAGTGCCTGGAAACTTAGCTGTAACCCTGAGGCTCTTCAGTTGGAGAGAAAGAAGGCCTTTCCACACAGCTGCAGGCATGGAGCTGGTTTCTGATGGCAGTGTATATGGTCAAACCACACTGGCTTCCTGTCCTTTTTAAAAATTATTCTCTCCATTCTTATTAACCATTTTCTTTCTTTTGGTTTTTCAGATGTAAGTCACATTTCCTCTCACTATTACCCAAGCCTCTTGGTAGGTTTTCAATGCTATAGAAAGAAGAAGGGTATTTAAGATCCCATTAGGTGTAAAATAGACTTGTGACTAAATTCATTAGAAAACATATCTGCATGCTGATTAGCAGACTATCGTGCAGTAGACATGCAAGTGGCAGCAGTGAGGTTTGAGATCGTGTGATCTTGACCACAGAAGTCATATACCCAAATATTATTGATATTCTTAGGAGCAGCTGAATTTCTTTCAGGCTTTCAATCTGTTGGTCAGGCTTGAATTAATGTGCAGGGAAGGCTAAGCCAAAATAAGCAGATATAAAGTGCCATTGACTAGACCATGCCTACTTCTATTTCCTGTTATTTGTTATTTTAATACCACATCTGCCTTTCTCAACATCTGTCATAAAAGATCTGCTACGGGGCAGACACCCACCTTTCCCGACCCTCTGCAGCCTGGCTCCCCCCATACCTGTCCTCACAGCATTGCGGGCCTGGTTGACGGTCATCTGCCCCGTCATGTTCAACAAGACCTTGGCCTGCGGACTTGTGTGGACGTGAGCTGCTGACACCACAGCTGTGGGGACAAGACTTGGACTCCCAGCCATTCCATTTCCCTGGAGCTTCTGGGCAGACCCTCCTGCAGTGGAAGGGCTGACCATGGTCACCCCTCGACCTGTCTGACCAGCTGTAGACAAAGGGACTTTAGCTTGGGAAGCGTTTGTCACCGCCCTGCTGGGACAGAAACACAGACAGTCTGATAAGTCCTGGGGGGCGGGGGAGGGGGGAACAGAACAATTAAATGCAAGAAGCTTTAAGACAAAATATTTTTAAAAATGATTGAAATTATTTCTACAAAGTGTAAGAAGAGCAAATTCAAACAAACAATGACCCTGAGGGAGAAAGGTCTTGAAATGTATTCTGAGTCACAGAAAACTCTCCATCATATTCTGCTCAAGAACATACAGCTGCTGGGCTCAGCGTTCCACACCAAGGCCAAACCTCTCCCCTGACGTAAGGCCCTGGATTCTCCTACTTCATCTCTCCAAGGGGCCACGTTTGTCACCTTACAATCATCACACTTCCATGGCCTTGCTCATGTTTTCTGATCCTGTCCCTACTTGCCCTCAGCCCCACATCGCTCAAGTGCTTGTGTACATGCATGTGTGCACACACACATACACACACTCTCTGTGAAGTCCTCTCTGTCTTCTCTTAACCTTACCTTAGACTTGCTTACACTTCAAGATCCAGCAAGAATGCCATGATTTAAGAAGCCTAGAGTAAGGCTCAGGCTTAAGATTTTATGACTCCAGTTCACGTGGACTTCTTTGTTCTAGACCCTGATTGTGAAATGTGGTATTATTTTTTAGTAAATTCCTCATATTCCTCACTCAGTAAAAGTTCGCTGAAGACAGGGCCAGTGTGAAATGGTTCTTTTCCATTTCTCCAGGATTTGTAGTTGTAGCGGTGTAGCCAGCTCTAAATACTTACCGGTTGAATGTCATTAAATTAGGTTTGATACAGTTTTGTGTAATGTAATTTTTTGACATCCTAAATTCATCAAGAAACAATTCTGTTTATAGTAACTTTCTACTAAGTACAATACTTCATCAAACTTGAATGTCCTTATTGTTTACCAGGATGAATAACAAAGAATTAACTCTAAGCATCCCTCTGGAGGCCTTAAATAATTTGTTTTTGAGTTGTATGAAAACTTTTCTTTAATTAACTTAACATTTTATTGTTGTTTGGTTTATTTTACTTCCCTTACTTGTTTCTGTGGTTTGTTTTTGTTTTTCATTCTCACCAGGGAGGATCTATCTACCATCTCCTGGATCCTGAATGTAGATTTTAGCATACACAGGAAAGAAGGTTTATATTGATTCCAAATCTGCAAGTCTAATTAAAGCTAGCATCCTGTCACCATCTGCAACGATACTGATTTTCATTTGATTAGGCTGCTGGCCAACCTATAAATCAAGGCCAACATCTGACAAACATGTCAATTCATTAAGCCATTTATTCAAAATCAGAGGGTTTAAGGAATGATTTAACACAGTTAAACCTGGACTACTTAGGAGCCCAGCGGCCAAAAACTGAGGCTCTCTCAATGTCGATGTCATTGTAGGTCATTTCATTGAGTTTCCAAGGCTACCCTCCTCAGTGACCAGAAGGTAGACTTATCTCTAAAGAAAATAAAGAACACCTACCTTTTTTTTATACCTAAAAGCTCTTACTTCCCATCACCCTGTAACAGGGTTTGTCAACCTCAGTGACATTTGGGGCCAGATCATCCCTTTCTGCGGGAGGCCCCCCTGTGCCCTGTTGGACCTTCAGCAGCACCCTTGGCTTCTCTGCACTAGATGCCAAGAGCAACATCTCTCCCGACTTCCCCTCCCGTAATGGCAATCGAAAATGTGTCCAGATGTTGCCAAATGCCCCCAGGGAGCAAAATCACCTTCAGCTAAGAAGGCTAAAGGATCCATGTTATACTTAAGGAATTTTATTAGTCTGTATTATAGAAATTATTAATAATTGCCCAAATTCAGAGGTAATCAAGCTATTGGACTATAGAACCAGACCACCTGGGTTTGAGCACTTCCTCACTGTGTGATCTC
Source organism: Anoura caudifer (assembly GCA_004027475.1). Lineage (NCBI taxonomy): Eukaryota > Metazoa > Chordata > Mammalia > Chiroptera > Phyllostomidae > Anoura > Anoura caudifer. The sequence goes on along the minus strand of PVKU01000659.1, from coordinate 331,212 downwards.
CAACAAGTTATTTCATCTCTTTGTACCTCCATTTCCTCATCTATCAAGGGAGGATCATAACAGAAACTACGACAACAAGTTGTTTAAGGACTTAAGAATTAATATGTGAAACGCATTTAGAAATCTGCCTGCCTGGCACATAGTAAGCATTATAAAAACACGTAAGTATTAATAATATAGCTTTTGTTTATATTAAACATCATGCTTTTTATTTTCAAACATAATATATATTAGAGACAAAAATATATTCAAACACAAAAATATTAAAAATGGTCTAGTTGAGTCTTCTACATATTACTTCAAAGCAAATAACTTAAAACCCAGTACATTTATTCACAGAAACCTACAATTTCATATATAGCCACCGTGAACAGTAAGCTAAGCATTTTAGAGTTGGAAGGGATCTCAGCAAACGTAGATACAGATTTTTTAAATGTTGGCTTGTAACAGGCAATTATAATGTGAGAAGGAATCTGGATAGGCTGAGAGCCATGGGAAAGAACAAAGCTTCCCTGTTTAGAACTTAGTAAACCATTTATTCCAAACCATACCTTGTGACTGGTGCCACATAATTACCAGGGAAAACCCCTATCTTGCTGGTATGCATTGACGTCCCTTTGAACCAGCCGTCCTGGCAACGTTCAAACACTAAAAACATCTCTCCTTTTCTCAGCTCCAGCTCATCCTCTTTCCGGGGAGTGTACGGGTATATGGCAACATACCTAGGAGAGAAAGAATATTCGATTTCAGGCTGAGAAACAGACAAAATCCTCGATGCTCAAAACTCGTCCTTCGTATGGTCTTGAACATCCCGTACAAAGTAAACAGAAAGTATAATCCTTTAACCTGTGGGTAGTATTGGTGCTTGTCCACCAAAACAGGTTTTCCCAGCCATATTTAACAGGCAGAGGCCCTCCTGATGAAGAACTGCCAAGCAGGTCCTCCCAGTGTGAAGGTGACTATCCCACCTAATGGAATTTGCGGGGTGTGAAAGAATTAATGCAGCTTCCCAGAGTGCCTAACCTGCTGCTGGAAATTAGGTACCCACTGGGAACACTGAGCTCTTTAAATGGCACTTGTTAGACTAGGGAAGTAGCCCCAAATGAGGACATATGGTAAAAAGTCCCACTGGGAAGCACAACATGCTGCCTTCCACACACAGGCTGGACCTGGAGGGCTGCGCGGCACCCGCTTTGGCATGCTCAGCCTGGAGCACACTGAGTTTGAAAAAGTCAAAGGGAAATAAAAGTCCAGATCACAGAGAGTACAAAAGCACCCCGTAATATAAGGTGACTGTGCCCCCAACATATGGAAGCCAGGCAGGCTGCGCTAACCAATTGATTTTACGGGGGCTCTAAACTGTTCCCTGTATCGTATAAACTCACATGATATTAGATCCGCAAAAATCTAGCTGTATTCTGCCATGGATAAACTCCGAACAAGATAATCAGACCTCTCTGGACACTTCCTAGTTTGCGGCTTTTCACATGCATACTGCGGACTGCTCTGTCTGTTTTGTGTGCAGCACCTTCCCATTCCTCAGTGTCCCAGCGTGAGGAACAGGCACGCAGACAAAAGGCTCAGAAGGCAGCTCCATCCACATCTGCTATCGTGAAGAAGCGAACAGCTCCATTTCCCTCAACCACACGCGGCCCGCCCTCAGCAGCACGGCTGCCCAGCGAGCTCCCGTATCAGGCCCATTTTGTTTCAGCAGTGCCCTAATCATATGCATGACTGGGTAGAAGTTTGCAGAACACAAGCCACTTTGGTAAGCCATAAGCCTGTCACCAGCTCATATCAGAAAGACGTCTCTCTACCTCTGCTTAGTTTGGGCTTAGTTTGAAATGCACATTTAAGCAGTAATAAATGACACCCTCACTTACACGCTGGGGCGAGTCTGAGGTCGTAAATGTGCAATCTGTTCAGGGGGTCCCGCTGTGGGCCTCGGTCCCATGCCTCCAGCAGCAGCAGCAGCAGCAGCAGCAGCCGCCCCCGGTGGTGTGGAGGCCAGAAGAGGCGGTGGGGGGAGGGGAGGATTCATAGTCTGGTGTAAGAAAGAAACAGAGGGGGGAAAAGGAACAAACCACTTATTTCCATCTCTTATGCAAGGTGGGAAGGAAAAGGAATCAGAAATGCATGGAAAAAGACTTTAATCCAAACAGAGCAGAACCAGCAGGCTATCTAATATGAAAGCCTCCTTAAAACAAACAAACAAACAAACAAAAACCCATCTTGTTCTCCCATAAGATCTTAAAGTCACAGCAACCATTTTCAGCATACAGGTAAATAATCACACTTGGGAGGAGGGAAAGAAAAAATGAAACAATCACAGGCGATTTAAAGATTAATAACACTTTTAAGTATAGACTTGGACAAGAACCCAAATGCCTTCCAAGGAGGCAGCTATAATGTCCCGCTGCTTGCTAGGAGTTAATCTGCGATTGTTTCTGTAACCTGAAACTTAAACACAACACAAAACAATAGGGCTGCACTGCACCTCAAACCCTGCCTTCAGAAAAAAATTTCCTTTGATGCCTGGTCTCCAAAAAGCCCAAACAATAGCAAGCGACAATCACTGGGCTGTTGTTGCTACTTTTGCTTATTCTTTTCTTAACTATGCCAGCTTTTGAAATTTAGCACTATCAAGGCTGGTAATCTTTAACAAGTACACCAGTGAAAAGCTGCCGGTTCTTTTATGGGCGCAGACTAATGGGGTTCTGCCTACAGGATTCCATGCCTTTTGAAAATCAATGGTGCAATTGTTACCTTCTGATCTATAAACCCCAGATAATTCTTTAGGGTCTGTATGCCGAAACTCCTGGGAAAGAGGGCACACAAAGAACTGCCTGAACCTCCACCTCGCCCTCCCCAAATCTTTGAACCACTAGACGTAAAAACTGAATCAAAGGAGAAACAAGAAAAGTAAAGAATGCACCTAGGAAAGCATAAATGGCTTTGATACATCAGCATATTAGTAAGAAAAAAATCCAATGACTTCTAAACATAGTTCATAGCAGACATTTTATGTCTATTTTTTGGAATAAAAATTTGAATCTCATCAACACTGACTTCATCTGCCTATTAATGTACATAGTTCCATAAACATAAACTGAATAGAAAAAAATTGCAAAATTCTAGACATGTCGCAACCGTTTCACACATTATATTTAATTTTCTGACTAAAGTGACTTTCGGGAAGAATTTTTCCCCAACAGCAGCAGACACCGCTGCAGAAGTCAGCGCAGGAACAAACGAGGCGTAGAGCTGCTTGCAGAGTGCTGCCCTGGACGAGGCGGAGGTCAGCCCAGAAGGTCAGCATCGCGAACGTTACTCAGGTTCTCCACACAGAACACCGCAGGCAGCGTTAAGATTTGTTACAGCTCTGGAATGCGCATAGACTTGGGCTTAGATAAGCCTTCAAACCCTTTAACTAGGAGAAGGTCAAGCATTCATCCCGTTTGGTCTCCTTCCAGAGACAAAGTAAGAGAGAAGTAAAGCTCACCCTTGGTAAAATACTCAGCAAATGTGTGACCTGGGCAGTTCACGGGTAATAACACATCAGTGGCTTGACGGGTGAGATAACAAGTCTAGACTGTACATCCAATAGTATCCAGAGACTGCAAAATTACCACTTAACTGATTTCCATTTAAATCTTCCTAGCCCAACCTCACAACAACGCGGCTGTGGAAAGGCAGAAGACAAATGACACGTGCTCAGCAGGAGCCCGACCATAACCGTCCTGGAAATTATTTAACGTCGCACCGAAGGCACAGAACCAAAAAGCTCCATTTCACACGTTACGTAGAATGGCATTTTCAAGAGGAAAGGAAATTAGAATCACCTGTTACACTTTAACTTATTAAAACAGAGGGTGTATTAAACTGTCTGAAGAAGAAGGCAAGGACATCTATAGACCTGATAAAAATACGTGTCACGTTTTCACAAAATGTAAAAAAAGGTCACCTCTCATAGTTAACAAATACAGTAAACAAATGTTTCATGCACGTCACTTTTGCAAAGAGTAAAGAGCAGGCATTGGAAATATGGATAAAAGAATATTCTGAAAGCTCGCAAAGGTTGTACTTGAGAGAAAATAGTTATAGTTCCCTCTATATGGTTGAAACAGATGATCTTAATAAAATTGGGCAGATTTTCCCCAATGCTGGGCGACCAATCTTTGGGGAAAAGTATGTTTGTGCGTGTATGTGCATTTGTGGGTATATAAGCACACAGACAAAGACCAAGAGAGAAAGTCTAATTAAAATCAGATTCCTAGATGTTGCTCAGCCCTGCAGGGTTGGAAAAATGATAGGGCTCTTGTGAGTCCAGGGCTGTGACAGTCTAGGAAGTTCTGTGGGTTGCTCTATAAACAACCTAAACTGAAATAATCTGGTGATGTGGAAGTTCAAAAGGTAATCCACTGTGTGCTGTGCTCCAGGCAGTTTGCTATCCTGCAAGACCTGAAATTTCTACAGAGCAAACCACAGCTTTTCTTTCACCCAGAGCTGACCTGGAGACCTGCTTATGACTTCATGCCCCAGGCTCCAGAGGCCAACACACACTCTCTACCAGCAGGAAAAAACCAAAAACATCCATGGTCCCTGCTAGGAGGACAGGTAGCACTGTGCTAACCATACTTTGTTGACTTACTATTGTACAGAGCCAGATACCATACTTAAAAGCCATGTTTGCTGGATACTGCACGGTAAATTACAAGGGGCTTAAACAGTGCTCATCACTGGTCACCTTACGGAAATGCAGAAAGTCTGTATATCATCACGGTAAAGCTGTCCGTAGTGATGGCCCAGGCCACAGAAACACTGATGTAGAAAAGTGGATGTTACACTGATATTCCTTAAGAGTAAGCCTCCTGCTTGTGCTTCCACAGATTCAGGCCTTCTGTTTACCAGTATGTGGTAATGATCTGAGGCAAGAATGACTATTTCTGAATAACACAGCTCAAAACAGGACTTAGTGGTGGTCTGCTGATGTAAACTGGTCATATTTTGCCATGCCTAGGTTTCCTTCCATGACCCACTGATCATGAAAGAAGCAGCAGCTTTACATGGTAGAAGAAGCACAGGCTTTGGGATCAGGAGAAACACAGATCCGAATTCTGGCTCCGTCTGTGAAGACAGCCCTCGATCCCCACCTTTCTGAGTGAGCACCAGGAAAGAAGTGTCCTCTCTCGGAGAGGGCTAGGTGCCAGCAGCGAACAGGATGCATTTGCTACTGGACATATCCTACCCCTTATCTGATTTCCAGAATTCCTGCCAATTCCAAGGGCTCTACTTCTTCCTCTCAAACTGCCAAGACTGGCAGCCCCATCCTTCCACTTCCAGAGGCTTCCCCGATCCCGTGGACAGGGGTAAATTCTGTTTAGCCTCTGTCACGGGCTTCAATGAATTAATTACACATTGGCTCTTCTGACAACCTGACATCATTTCATCTTGTTTCCTTAAACAATGTGTGTGTGTAATGCTTTTTTAGCTAGGGTCACACATTTTTGTAATGCAATCTGTTTACAAGTAGTCCATGGCCATATTTGGCCTTTATTGACCTGACATCCCCATGACATCTCACAGCTAGCACCTCTCAGCTGGCACAAAGGATCAGGGATTACGAACCACTTGTTGAAAAAGTTTTTCTACCACTGTACGGAAGATGCAAGACTAAGATCTTCACCCTTTTATCCTCAAAAACTTAGTTGGAAAAAACCCTCACTACTATTAACAGACTGATGTCTGAATTCGACAGACATAATAACAGTTTTGTTTCTAATGTTAGATATTTAACATTTTAACTGTTCCATGTGAGATGTATGAGACAATATGTTCCTAACTTCATTTGGCATAAAAGATTTAAAAGTCTCAATTCATAAAAAGTACTATACATAATGTTCAATTTCTATTCTAGTGGTGGCTGTTATTACCTATAAACCCACACCACGAAGAGCATGGTTTCTGTCCTACCAGGGCGCATGCTATCACTGTGATACTGCTCGGGTCGTGGGAAATAGTTCAAATTTCTAAAAGGATACTTGCTGCGATTAATCAGAGATGCAGAGGGCGCGTGCCACTGAGATGCTTTTCCTCTTACACCTAACATATTAAATGCAAAACATTTCTGCCAACCTACCAGGGACCTTGAGATCTAGACATCTCCTGGGATGACAGGTATGTCTGTTTATAATTAGTTTTTCATTAAATGAAACTAGCACAATAGACATACCATTTAACAGACTTTCCTTTTGCTTAAGCTTTCTCCTGTGATTCTAGGATAAAATCGTTGAAGGTAAATTACCTTCTGTCCATTTGTGCCCTCCTGCGATGGGCCCCGCTGATCTGCCCTGGAGAGCACCCCCAGCTAAGAGCAGCTGGCCATTTACTACCACCATAAAATTTTTAGCTCACGTGGGTGAAACTCGGCCAGCTCTGTGTCTTTTCCACTAATCAATTTTTCTAAGGTCAGGAGAGTCAGTCTTCCCCTCTCCTTAAGAAATCAGTTAGAACTTTTCCATGCAAAGTAGTCTTCTGGAAATGGGAATACCAACTGATGGTGAAAGAGCAGGAAGGAAAGGAGAGTCTTCTCTGGAAGAGAGAGGGCAGGGTGGCTATGGAACTCGGCTCCAGTCAAAACACCCAGGGGCTACCGGGTGTTATGTCAGGGAACCCCATTTCCACGAGTTCACAGAATTTCATCTTCTCCCCAGATGTGTCAGCAACTTATCCTCCCGCACCAAACTCTTATACTATCAAGGAAGCTAGAATCGTTCTGGAAACATAAAAAAAAAAAACAACAACAAAAACCCCACAAAAAACCTTTAACCTTTAACCAGAACATTATTAACTTCCACTTAGAAACAAGAGTTAAACATGTTTAACTCCATAAAATGTTTTCAAAAGTCTAAGTCAAGCTAGGTTACAACTGCATTTACTTATATCCCGCTTTGTTTCAAAGTCAGTTTTCAATGATTTATAAAATGTATCAAGACAAATATAAAAGGAAAAATGAGGCAAAAATAAAACGAGGACAATAAAACAAGGTGGAGCCAACATTTTAACTGATAACATTGTGAGGTCTCCGCCGGAGAAGGGTACCAATTTGGCTCTAAGCATTCTAGCACAGGGAACTATAATCTTCACAACATATATAAAACCCGCAACCTAAAAACAAACTGTCTGCTTAGAAGCCTCGCTATTCCTGGTCTAGGGGACAGAGAAACCCGTAACCAAGTGAACCAGGCCCTCCAAGGCATCCTTAAAAGTAACCAGAGGCACGTGTCACAGGCCCACCTTGAAACGGTCCTCAGCAGAGGCCAATAACTAGGTCAGCAATGGTCACCTTTCTGCACGTTCTAGGTGCGGCGCTAACTCTCTGAAATGAGCACTATCACTAGCCTCATTTCATATGTAGGGACATGGAGGCCGAAAGAGGCTGGGCAACTTTTCATGGTCCTATAACATACGTGGCTGACCTAGGCTTCCAACCCAGGTCTGTGCCCCCACCACCAGGCCATGGCATTTCTCTGAAAATATCACAATCAGTTGAGATTTGGTTAAGCAATTTATAGGGGTGGGGTCCACTGGAGTCATCTGATTTGGTGATCTGATCTTGCCTATCCTCACTCAACTCAGCACTGAAACAGTCTGAAAGTATAAGGCAAGGCATTGGCCTTGATGAGAGATGTCTCACAATTGCAGGTTCCTTGCAGCTCAATGGCCTGTAATTTTAGGAAACATGCATCTAACTATTGTGTTTCTGCTACCTGAGGTTGCCTTGGCTTGCTTCTTCCCCTTTAATTTTCTCTCCAGAGTGTTCCCTCTTTGTATCTGCTTCCCTTGGCTGCCTCACTCTTCCTGTTGATTTCCCCCATCAGGATGTTTCACAGCAGCTAGGGTTTAGATTCTGTCTGCAGGATGCTATATTCGCAGAAAGAAAACCAACATAGTCCGAGGGGCCTTCCAACGCAGCAGGGACCTTCGGGCAGCCATGGCCATGGTTATACCAACAGAAGACAAGAAACTAAGAAAGGTGAATCATGAAGGTAGAGATTTGAAATCGACTTACTGTGTGCCTAAAGAAAACCATTTAGCCTTAGGGATCCCAGCTTCCTCGGTATTTCTGTTAATGTGTCTTTGTAAAAAGGTCGGCAAACTCAAAAGAAATAAAGGTTAAGCCTTCTGGAAATCAGGATGAACTATGAGGAAAATTAAAAGTATTTTACAGAGTTCTTCTAATAGCTTCTGGCCACTGACCCTCACTGTGAAAAATTTTGGCACGCCGCCGGCAAGAGACTTTCTAATTTTTTTCCAAGATTAAGAGAGATAATAGATAAAAGATACGCCCCACCTAGCAAGAGTCATGTAAACTGCAGGTGTTAGGAGGTGGAGTGTGCCAGCTTAATGTGACTAATACTTAGAAGACAAACAGAGATGGGAGAAACTGTACTCACTCCAAGCGCAGCTGTGTAGGGGACATCTGACGGGAATGTGAACGAAGGGCCAGTTGTCACTGGGCTGCTTGGGGGTGGGGTCACAATCAACCCGGTGGTACTTATATGAACCTGCCAAGAAAAAAAGTTAATAAAAAGGCTATATTTAATACAACGGATTATACCAGCTAAACCTTGGGAAGGCAAGTCACATTTTTTTTTTAAATCCACAGTTTCTTTTATTTTTTGGAAGACAGAATCCCTTTCAGTATATTCAACCAAAATTTACTGCCTATCTAATTTGTATTAAGACACTGGGAAGTCACATGGTAAGCACCAGTCACCACAATGTCTTACACACGGAGGTCAAGTGCTGTTGCCTTTCACAACAACACGCTGCCTCTCAGGGATGCTGCCGACCGCCAAGGTGGCTGCTCAGATGGTCAGGTCCTCCGGGTGCTCCACCAGCCCGCTGACAATCTCCCTGACAACCCTGCTGAAAGGGGCTGTAGCATAATACTCGCCTTTCTATCAATGTGTTAAATCGATGTGAAATGTTCCGGGTGTTCTGCTATTTTCAGAAGCATTTTCACGATTTCTACCTTACAGTGGGGACACCTAATTAAAATGCAGCTGCCTAGACATGCCTATCACAGGCAATTACTTATAGAGCCTTTACGAGAACAATGTCAAGCCAAATTAGGTGTGTTCAAAGGTGTCTTATACTCAATACTACCTAAGATTAATTTACTAGAAAGAAATTGAGTTATTCGGGTCATTTCATTGCCTGCGTTGGGTTACTTGATCAGTTTCTGCCAAGTCGTACATCAGGTCCGACTGCAGAATGCAATGGGGTTACTTGACGCTGCAGAACTAGGGGAGTGGGTTCCCGTGCAAATGATGTCTTTCCTTCACTGCTGAAGACATGGGGTTGGCCGGTACCTTCTTTCCCCATGGAAACAACATTACATCAAAAAAAGCTAGGCTTTTTGTAATAAAAACTTAATCCCAAACACGGTTTCCTCAATTCCCACAAATTAAGAAAAAGGTTGTCAGGACAAAGGAAACCTCCAAGATTAGTTAGTTCCCAGAGGGCCTGAAGGAACCTTCACGTTTTCCACTGGTTAGCCCTTGCCAGGACAGGGAGTTTCAGCATCACAGCATAGAACTCAGCTGTCACCAATAAATCTGTATTATACATAGAATCCACATCCTTTTAAACTTGCCCCTGTACCTGTTAGCTCCTCATACACTGACTGAACCTAAGCAGATTCCAGCGGTGCCACAAACAAGTGTTTCTCTTCAAACCCTCATGTTCTGCCTCTTCTGTGAATCCAAGTCTATTTCTAATCAATTTGTACGAGGAAGAACACTGGTAATAGGAAGAACTGGTTTTTCATTCTTGGGATAAAACCTAATGACCTTCCTTAGGCCACTGAATCTACGAATGTTGATACACACACTCCACAGACACCTGCATGATTGGCACCACATGAAAGATGGTCTTTCTTAGAAGATACAATGGAGCGCGCTTCAAAGCGTGCACCATTATTAAGGAAGATTTTGAGGCAGAAGAAAACCCACTGCAATACAGCTTCCTGGGCCTAGCCCTACAAACATCTAAGAAAGACCTCACTATGGACTGACGTTTCTCTAAAAGCCCCGACTGGGAATCAGGACAATCAGCTGCTATTAATAAGCTCACGGTCTGGGATAAGTACGTCACTTCACATCTCTGGACCAGAGGTTCCCTGACGTCTCTGCCATCACAGGCACAGGAGTGAAGCACTGAACATGGGGAACCCTGCAAACACCAGTTCAACACAGAGCCGCTCCTAAAGGAAGAGAGGGAAGTCACCACAGAATGACAAAAAGCATAAAAGAAAAGTGGCGGAAGGTGAGCATGTCCAGAATAAGTGCCCCGAGGAAGGACAACCTGACTCTATGCTGTCCTCATCCTTTTCTCACGAAACTGCAAGTTAGGTGGGCCCCCTACCAGAAAGGACTATGCAGAGAGGGGAGACAGGTGGGGAGAGCAAATGGGAAGGAGTGGGTGGATTTCTTGCTTTCCCTGAAGCCACTGGCAATAAAAAAAAGTGCCACGAAAACTCAATTATTATGAATCAGTTCTCCAGCTGGCAAAGGCCAAAAAAATATCACAGGTGTGGCATCATGTGCTTTTACAGGTGTCAGTCATAGACATCTGTGCACATCTGTTCTGATGGCCCACCTGGGCGTCAGAGCCTGTAAAATACTCTTTCACTTTATGTATTGGAAAGTTCAGTCTTCACTCAGTAGTCACTGAATAAAATAACATGCAAACCCTTTGCTCCTTTCTTCAGTTCATTTCTCTATCCTGTTGCCTAGAATTTGGATGGGACAGAGAGATCTCCAACTGCCCCCCAGAAACATGAGGACAAAGACCTAACCACGTGGTGAAAAGGTGAGTTGGAAGGCACCAGCACACCAGCACTGAACTGCCTACATGTGGTTCTCACTTGGGTAAGAGAAAAACGAACACTCACTTCTCGAGGGCCCTGACTTTGGATTTTTAAATAAATGCAACCAAACCTAATTAAAGCAAAGCAAGACAAAATCAGGTCAATAGCAAGAGATGCATTCAGCCATGAGCCTCAGTCAAATCTACTGAGCAGTCCTTTCCTGGGCAGAAGGAAAAGAGAGCCCTGTTTAAGCCAGTCTCACAAGCACCATTTTCCACGTCCCCTCCTCTCCATGGGTAGGCGAGTGATTGCCTGTCACACATGCAACACACACTCCTTGCTTTATTGTGGACTGTGGTTCCCACGATGTACACAGTACCCCAGAGAAGTAGTGTTTTCTGTAAACCTAGGCTGGAGAAGCCAGGCAGCACTTCAAACACCTCCCATCCTCTTCTAGAAATAACTTCTCCCCGAGGCAACACGTTACCACTGAAAACAGAAGAGTCAGAATACAGGAGGAGGGTGGAATGGTTGAAGGAGGAACTGTTTTAACGAAACACAGAAAGAGCCTTGTTTCCTAAGCTACTCAAACCCAAACAAAAATAGCTCTACTTTTATAGTCTTCATTCCCAGCTCTGGTGTGGCAGCATCGGGCATGCTCACACCTGACTGCCAAGTCCTCTATGGAAGATACAAATACTAAGTTTATCTTCCTCTCTTTTCATCTTCTCTCCTGCCAAAAGATTACTGCCCATTCTTTTAAAGCAATTTCCCACTGTGAGTCACCATTATTCTTAATAGAAACTTATCTTTTATTTTAAGAAACATCACTGTAGCCCTGTCTAGTGTGGCTCCCTAAGCGTGGCATCATCCTGCAAACCCAAAGGTCACCAGTTCAATTCCTGGTTAGGATACTTGTCTGGGTTGCAGGCCAGATCCCTGGTTGGGGACATGTGTGAGGTAATCAACTGACATTTCTCTCATATATCAATGTTTTTGTCCCTCTCTTTCTCCCTCCCTTCCCTTCTCTGGAAAAATAAATAAAGTCTTTGAGAAAAAAAAATCACCATGCAAATGTTGGCAGGTCACTAAAAAACATTCAAATGATTCAGTTTTCTATTCGTGAATGACCATCTTTACTAGCCTCCTCCATCAGAACCTGATTCAAAAATCTTCCGTTTTAAACCTTTCCAGAGCAGCCTCACTTGGTACTTCATGCTCCATGCAACAACATTTATTGTCTAACATTTGGGATATACCAGCGAATGCAACCAAGACTAAAGGTTTCCTGGCCCTACCACCTAAAAGACGCCGACAAAATGCAATCCTATTCAGAGAGTGAAAGCATCTAACTCATAACCTACAGCAGGAATCTAAAGGAGCAGGGTCAAATAAATGAGTCTGAAGAAAATAATTGTCAATAATATTAGCAAGGAATACGAAAAGCCGTTGTAAATAGTTTTTCTGTGCTCTAAAACAGATAACATTGAACTGTGTGGGTTCCTTGAGAATAAGGACTGTGTGTGTGTTGGTTTCTTTTTCCTTTTTCTTTCTTTCCTTTAAGGGAAAATAATTTATTTTTATGGTTAAAAAAAAACAAAAAACAAAACCACACAGCTATAACCTGGTGAGCCAGCTCAGTTGGTTAATGTCCTCCTGATACACCAAGGTTGCGAGTTCAATCTCTGGTCAGGGCACATACAAGAAACAACCAATGAATGCATAAGTACCAGTAAGTGGAACAACAAATCGATGTTTCTCTCTCTCTCTCTCAAACCAAAAAATTAAAAAAAATTACAAACCACAGCTATAAATACTACAGAGCAGAATATAAAATCTGCATGAATTTTTAAAATAGAACATGAGACTTCAAAGCAATTTCTCCCACTTGTGGCCAGCTCCTTTGAACCAGGCTCTCTGGCCTGTGGGTTGAGAAGAACACAGCTGTCCTCTAACTGGATGACTACAGAAGCACCTCTGCTATGTTCAAGCTGCAGTCCAGGGTCAAAGCCAAAAAACAGGGAAGTCCTCTATCTTACTGGGTTGGCCAAAAAGTCTGTTTAGCTTTTTCCATAAAATAGAAGACATACTTTTCATTTTTACCAATAACTTTATTGATTTGGATATTTTGAGTATGTCAGCTACGTCCTAGGTGGTGTAACACTGATTGTTCTCAGTGTCTCCATACGATCACTAGCAACTTAAACTGGTCTGTGCAACTGTGGAGCATCGTCCAGCAAGAAAGCTCCAGCACAAAACTTCCCAAACCTCTTTTTTTTCCCCAAACCACTTCTGACACGTTTGATCAGTCACAGCACCTTCTCCATACACTCCATGAATCTTTTTTTGCATTTTAATTGTGTTTTATGCAATTGAAATAATAAAGTACAATATGCCAAAAATGTCACTTATTTTCTTCCATCTTCAATATTAAAATGACTACAGAAAAATTCACCAATTTTGATAAGTTTTTTTAAGTGCATGCTGGTATGACAGCTGTCACAATACGGTCTAACAAAATTGTTTCAAATGAAGTGAAAGACAACTATGTGCTTCTAGAGCCATCACACAGAAAAAAACAAATGAAGTTTTTGGCCAACCCAGTATTTTGTTTGGTGCACATAGTTCCATGAAGAACCTACAATAAGGCACCCAGTAAATGTTTGCCAAATGAATGAATCAATGTTCCCTATCATCTTGAGCATTTTTACTAACACATGAATAATGTATAGCTATTTTTTATGATAGTCCAAAGTGTTGATGAATTAAAATTAATGAGCTTTTAAAAAATGCTAGGCCAATTTCTAATTTAAATTAAATGTTTCTTCATGCCCTATTTCTATAACTCTGACTGGGGACCCAAATATCAAGGTAAGTTACACAGATGTAGGCAATGGCAACCCTTATGAGTTCTGACCACAGCATCTTCAGTTTGGATGGAGATAAAGTTTTAGTTGCCAGGATCTCCTAAAGTAGCTTTCTGTAAAGCAGAGGGATTGCTTAGTGAAACTGATAAATGATTTTTTAATTTCTGGTCTTTCCTTTGAAAATGACTGAATAGCTCTGGATTAACATGCTCAAGTTATCTCTCCATTTTTCCACCTACAACCCGAGGAAGGCTTTGCTCCCCCGGAAAGCTGCTGTCCCCTGAAGGCTAAAATGAACAATATTCTTCAGCTGGTGAATACACACACAAATCTGGTTGGTGACTAGATTTGGCCAACTCTGCTCATGCCCTTGAGACGACTCACCTGAGAAGGGGCACTGCAGGAGAGCCCCGACAGCTCGCTGATCCGCGCAGCCGCGGTGGGGTTGCTGGAGCTGATGAGGACCGGAGGGCTGATCTCCATGGAGTGGCGGTTCTGCGACGCCTGGGAGGACTTGTTGGCCATGGTGAGGGACGTGAAGGAGTGCCGCTTTTTGGTGTTCTTCTTGGTGTCAGAGTGCTTTGGGGCAGCACTGCTCTGCGCTGCTGCCGAGGTACCTTCTCCAGTGTCGGCTCCTGGCACAGGAGGCTTATCCCATTCTATCAGCTGCTTAGCAGCTGAGTTAAACTGCAGACCAACAAATTGATGCAAGTCAGATGATTCTCTAGGACTCACTGAGACTGACTTTCAATGCACTTATATCTAAAATTTAACATCACCACTTTAAAATTTGCATGGGCAAGTACGTACATTTTTTTCCACATGAGATATCTTTGCTCTCAATACTGGGATTTCCTTGTAATATCTATGTCACAGATAGATGCTAAATCAAGAATAAACAATTCAGTGCAAGACTAAAAAGGTTAAAACAATTTTTTCCCCAAGAATCTTCAGAATACCTAATTTTAAAATCTGCCACTAACAAACAAAGATTTATATCAGCCCACTGATGAAACTTAGAGAAGAGCAATGAAAAAGGTGCATTCGTCCGCCTGAAGACTGTGCTGTCCAACAACGGCTGGGTGTTCGCTCGGAGCACAAATGGACATCGAAGGCACAACTTTGGGACTTGGCAAAAATGAGGAGGACGATGAAGAATGAAATCATGGATGTTGGCTCATATACTTCCGCATAAATTCGGGGGAGCCTCACAAAAAGAATGGTAGGAACTTGATATGTTTTTGTCATGTCACTGTGTCAGTTATTTTTATATGTGCCAAAATTTTAAATCCCAACAGGGTAAAACACAAGATTCAAGTCCTGTTGGCAAGCTAATTTCCTCTATTTGAAAAGTTGCCTGAGTGTGAATGAAATAAGGGGCCAAGGGGTCAAAAGCTGTGCATGGGGCTGATAACACCAGCAAGAAAGGAAAGAACATATGGTTTTTTGTTATCCTGAGGTAGACTATGTCTCTGGACAGCTTCACTGAAAACAAGCTGCTTATAACTTACCTAGATATTACAAAAACAGGAAAACAGTGAGCATAATTCAATCTCTCATAAGACACACTAGATAAAAAATAAGCTTTTTAAAGGTTAATTTAGGTAACAGGAAAAATAAGAGGTTTTTTTCCCACCCCAGCACTGCATGCTCAGCACCTCACAAATACCTTTAGATAAAATAACATCATCAAATGTTATTTTTCACCCACCTAAATGGTTGGGACCATCCATGTCTTTTCATCCTATTGATGCGAATGTCCTACTAGAAAAGTGAAAATCCTGTTGATCAATGCTTACCAGTGAACTTGCTTTGGCACAAGTGGCTGTTCACAAAGCCATAAAAATGGCAGTTCAGTAGCCAGTGCTTCTAGGGGCGATTGCAAATTGATTGACAATTTGTTCCTGTGGTTCCCCCGAGGACTCAAATTCATCTAGTCTGTCTGATCTATAATTAGTAGGGCACTTCTTTTCCAAACATGAGCATACTTTTCCTTTAGACTTCAAGGATTTCTTCCACGCGAGAAATTGGAATAATAGGCAGGAATATCATAATTATACCAAAGGAGAACCATGACTCTTTGTGCGTGTGTTTAGGGATGAAGAAATGAGGCTGTATTAAAGGGTGGTCGTATAATAACATCATGATGGCATCTGACCAGGAGATGCTGCATTTACCAATCCCACCTGGGTCTAGCCATCCACCTTCTGGTTGGTCCCTAAGAGAATCAAATGACTCAAGGAAGCAATGCAATGTTTTATTTTTCTGTGGTGGGACTTGCCCAAATCTCAGTGTGGAGTGCTGATAAACTTCAGCAAACCATGTGGTGGCAGGGTCCTCATTCCTACACAAGCTGGGTATAAGGAGTGTGAAATCAAAGCAGACAGAAGAGCTACTCCGTTCCCCTCGTCCCAGATATATCTTCTCAATGAGAGGAAGGACCGGTGCCCCCAGCAAGGCCAGAGGACAAAGAGTAGGAGAAAGCCTTCTTCCAGCAGAAGCTCATTCAGTCCCCAAGGCACAAATCCTCAAAAGCATGACCTAATCAGTATGCTAAAATTGGACCAATTAACTCAGCAGCACTTCTGCTGCATTGCAGAGTAAAAAATAGGAGAAGAAATTGAGAAGACTTCCTAAAATATGAACAGAGGAAACTATTACATCTGCTTGATTTCATGGTTGAATTAATTCTGGAGTCAAACCATAGGCTCCATTAGCAGCACCTGTATTGAAATATTCTGAAATATTACCATCATCTAGTTATGGTCATACCTAGCCAAGTGTCAGTTACAGTTAACATTAATATTGCAGGTTTCCATATGCTGTGCTCTCTTAAAAACAATGGAAAATTAATCATTATTCCCTACATTTCCTGCTGTTTTTCTCAATAGAGAAATGCTTCCCTTGTGTCTTTTTCTAGACCACACACTTTCCATTACAATAAACACACACTGGGCAGCTGGGATGTGCCAGACGACATGCTGGGTGCTAGAGATCTACAGATGCAGGGAAACGGTCCCTGACCTTAAGGGACCGTTAATAAATAACACAAATGCCCTCCGTAATTTCCTAGGTCTGGCTTCTTTCACTCAACAATATGCTTTTATGCACATTGTTCCATGAATCAGTCATTCTGCTGTGTAATGTTTCATTGCATGGACATACCACAAATTATTTATCCATTCTATTGTTGATTTCTATTTGGGTTCCCCTTCCTTTCCCCTCTTTTCCCTCCTCCCTTTCCCTTTCTCCTTCCTTCCTACAGATTTTGGCTATAAACAACAATGCTGCCATGAATAATCTTGCACATGTCCGTTGATGGATATTGGGAATACGTCCAGAAGCGGAACTGCTGGGCCCCAGGGTTGGCATGTTTAGAAAAATGTAGTCTGTGTGCAGAAGCATGTGTATGCAGGTGGACACGTGGTGTGATCAACTAGCAAACTACAGGTAGAAGAGCACCGCTCTAGTCCTAGCACAGCCCTTCACTTTGAGGCCTCTCGTGATGGCAGCTTCCTCCGCTATAAAATAAGAAAGTCGGGGCCAGGGATCGTTTTGTCTGTTTTAGCTCCCCAGATGTATGATGATCTCACTTTAAACAGATATCATTCATTTTGCCATTTCATTTCTTTTATTTCTACTCTAAATAGGCTAGTGTAGCTTTCCTGCATTTCATTTTTACACATGGATGCTAACATTTGTTAGAAGAATGTTGTCATATTTTAAAGTTACTTTAGAGTTCTTCTAAAGCAGCAGAGGTTAGTATAAAGGAACACTATTTGCTGTCTTATAAGTCACAAACAAAATAATAAAGTTGGGACTATTTGATGGAAACAGTAAGTAAATTAAGCAGAAACATCAAGAGGCTTTTGTTGTAAGTATAATTTAACCTGGAGTGACAACAGGAAAGCAGAGATCTGACAGTTTTAATGGAATTTTGATAAAGTTCATTTAAGAATGTTTGAGCTCAGTAGTGTAGGCCGTTCATGACATTTATCTAGACATGACCTTCAAGTTGAAAAGTGCACTCATCACCTGCAAAATAAATTTATATCCTAAAATACCTTCTTTAAAGTACTTAGTAAGGAATATTTGATAAGATTTAGGGTTGGCTGCAAGGAAAAACTCAGGACACAGGAGCTAAAAGCATGGACAAGTGGGATCTGTTGATCTTAAAACTCTATAATGTCCCTTTTTGGTAAACCTTAAAATTTAGAAAGAATTACTCTTTGAGTTTATCAAAAGTATAAATAGAAGAAGGAAATACTGACAAAATAATAGTGACAACAACAAGGAACTTAAGAAATAGCAAAAATTTTTGAATATGTGGCTATCCTCTCTGCTAAAGAGAATTTGGCCTTTATAAAAGAGAACAAAAAATTTCACGAGAACTAGCATGAATACTCAGTACTTTAAATGAAGCTTTAGAGATGAATCGGTCACCAGCCTTTGAGTACCAGAGACTACAAATAGGTCTGAGGAATGGATAACCCACTGCACCTAACAGTTTCTCTGTAAAAGGCAAATATTTTAAAATGTATATTATAAAAGTAATATAGCCTTCCACATATTTTCCATGTAGCTGTTGTTAAATATGCAACTCCTTCATTAATTCTAACACAAGCAGCATACACTACTCTCTCCTCTAGTATCTCATGAACATCTTTTCACATCAATAGACGGGTTGAGAGCACGCTACCCCACCATGTGGACACGCCGTCATACATCCTGGCACGCCTGTGCACGCACACCTGCAGGGTACACTTCTGAAAGTGAGCTTGTGAACTCGACGTGTAAGCGTAGAACACTTTTTTGAAGGATATTGTTACACTGAACTTCAAAAGAGTCCATTTTCATCACCCCTAATAGTGTATAGAAAGGCCTGTTTCCTTATATTGTTAATAGTATTGTGTTTTCAATAATTTTAAAACTTCTACTAGTTGGAGAGGTTAAAAAAAGAAAACCTGTTTTAATCTGTATTTCTCCATTTGTTAATGAGATTAAGCATCTATTTTCTTTTTCTAGGATCTGCTTACTCTCAAGCTTTACTCATATTTCTATTAGGTTGTTGGTATTTTTCTTATAGATGTATGTGTTCTTTAGGTATTATATAAATCCTTCTCTAATATTATATGTATATATGTATGTGTATATATCCATCAAAGTAAAAATATGGTTTCAATTTGTTTCTAACTTAATATGTGTTTACCATGCATGTATTTTTATATTATGTGCCAAATTTATCAATCTTTTTCCATTATGGCATCTCAATTTAACATCATGCTTTAAAAATTTTATTCCACAGTTATTTTTAAAAAGAAAATCACTTTTTTTCTTGTATTTTTTGGTACCTTCCTTCCCTCCCTCTTTTCTTTCTCTCTACATCTCAGCGTTTGAACCATGTGAACCCTTTGGCTTCATGCGAAGAATAAGGTGGGGCCAGTGCTTCGCCTCCTGCGGGCTCAGCAGCTACGCCATCAGCACCCCCACATTCCTCTAACGGCCCATCTCTTCCTCACTGGCTGGCGATGCCACCTTCACAGAGCCATGTATAAATGCTGTACGCCAAAGCCCTATGCTTGATTTTTATGTAACGTTATGACCCCCCAAAATTTAATTTTAAAAAAGAAAGAAAGACGTGGAGTGTTTCAACACTCTGCTGCACGGCTAGGCTCAGTGTGCCTTCTCCAGAGAGTCCGACGCTGAAGAAAACAGTGAATGAATGCTAAGGGATGGAAAGTCATGCCATTTACCTCCGCTTAAAAGGAAGGCAAATATTTTGCCTCACATTATAATCCTTTGCAAAATGTTTTCCACATAATGGTGATGAGGACTTTGTATTTCCAATATTCTTCTATTTTCCCCTGCAATTTAGGTAAAAAGACTTTTGTTTTGGGATGACCTAAATGCAAAAGCAAACTCAGTCTTCATTTATAATACAAGACTCCCCCCATAGAAGAGGAATAATTAGAGAGACAGAAGGGGATTGTTTGGGAGACTATTTAAATTGATCCAAAAGCCTCCCTCAGGTAGCAGCTCCATTTAGGCCTCTGTAAACAATTGTTGAATGAATAAAAATGTTCTCTTATAACTACCAAGGGAAGGAGGAAAGGGATGCCTCTAGTCAGGCGTTATCCAGCTGAAGTATTGAGTTGGCCAAAAAGTCTGCTTACATTTTTTTTCTGTAAAAAAGACACAGTTTTCATTTTCACTGATAATTTTACTGATTTGGATATTTTGAGTAGGTGGGCTGTCTGCCATGATTGGCCTCTAGTGGGTAGAGGCCAGGGGTGCTGCTAAACATCTTCCAATACATACGACAGCCCCACAGCAAAGAATTATTTGGCCAAAATGTCAATAGCACCAAGAAACTTTGCACACCACTTTTGACACATTCCATCAGTCATAGCATACACTTCTCCGGATACTGCACAAATCTTTTTATTGCAATTCAGTTGTGTTTTTACCTTTCTTGAAATAATAAAACATGATATGTCAAATATGTTGCTTATTTTCCTCCATCTTCAATATTAAAATGGCTGCACAAAAATTCACCAATTTTGATGTTTTTTTATAAATGCATGCTGATATGACAGCCGTCACAATACAACCTAACAAAACTGTTTCCAATTACGTTAAAGACAACTAAGAGAAACTAGAGCCATCTTACAGGAAAAAACGTAACGGACTTTTTGGCTAACCCAATATAATGAGTCATATTGTAACTTTAAGTTTTCTAATAGTCGTATTTTTAAAAAGATAAAAAGAAATACTAAAATGAATTTTAATGCTATATTCTATTTAACCCAATATATCCAAGACACTATCACTTTACCATGTAATCATTATTGAGATAGTTATAACTCCTTTTTTCCCCGTATTGAGTCTTTGCAATCCACTTATATCACATCTCCCTCTGGACTAGCCACATTTCAAGTGCTCAATGGTCCTGCATATGGGACAGAGCAGTTTGAGACCCCAGGCACCCAAGGTGGCCAGATCTAGAAGCTCAATAAACACAACAATTTGCTGAAGTTAGAAAGTGTGGAGGAAACAGGGCCACAAACCAAACCTGACAAACTCAGTGGGGGCTGCAGAGTGGGCCCTACACACTCAGAGAGAGAAAGTAACTGCACTGGGTGGTCTGAATGTAAAAACACCTAACTAAAAGTAGGTCGTGGCAGGTAGTCAACCCTAGGCCTGTAGCGTCCTTGACAAAGGTCAGTCTGTACCATTAGTGAGGCTGCCTGCTGTCTTTCTGCATCTGTGGTAACATACCCTTGGAACGTCAGAGTAACCTCCTCTCCTAGACCCCTCAAGGTATAGCCTTGCACTGGAGCGGAGATCACAAACTCTCATTATCTTGCTCCCCAAATACCGTCTCCACGTGCTGTAAATGGTAATGATTAACTATCCTGTACCTGCCAACGCAAAAGAAGAACATGCCTCTCTGTTTCACTCTTTATCCAGTCTCACAAATTTCCCCATCTTGCTCTCTCCCGCCCCCCCAATATTCTACCCATGAATTTCATGCAACCCTCCTACGTCTCCAACTTTGATTCTAATGTGTAAAATAAGCTATAAAACGGCCATTCTCCAGAGCATTTTCACAATCCACTGAGATTTTGCTTCCCAGCAATTGTCAGTTTGGCTCAAATAAACTCATGAAAATTCTCTGCAGGTCTGGACCTTTCTTACGTCAACAAGAGGATTGAAACTGCTCTCTTGACCTCCCACAAGCCACATTTCCGAAGCCTCCTGGGCGCTGCAGCAGCTCACTAGTAAAGACAACAGGGGTCACTCCTGTTGGCAGTAAGACAGTGAGAAACACAGACTCGCAATACAACCCTCGGGGTGTCCTGCCAAGGGAAAGGGATTTTCAGAGTAACTGCCTCACGGCACTAGGTTACTCAGCTCATTGCTTATTTTAATTCTCTTCACTTCGTCTGGCCCCAGCTGTCAAATGATAAATAAACAAACTAGAATGTTCCTGTTCCCGTTTCTGATTCTGAAATGTAAGGGATGATGGGAGGATGCACTTCATAGACAGCCTTCATATTTTAGCTTAAAGAGCTGAACAAAGAATTGGCAGAGAAAACCACAGGGGAAACCCTGAACTTGAAAGGTCTAGATTGGAGTCAGGTCTCTGCCCTCACTAGTTCAGCAATCTTGGGTGAACCATTTAAATTCTGTGGCTTCAGCTTCCTCAGCTGTAAGAAATGGTGAGGGTACAATAATGTGGATTCTGCAATACCTCAGGTAGAAATGAGAACATGATAAAGGGCCCTGTGAATGTGAGTTATACTCACCATTCACTGAGGGGTTCTAGCCAGCCCTTCATTTGCTCTATTGCCTTGGGCAAGTCACATTATCCTGTACGTCTGCTATTTCTCATATGGAACATGAAGTTGGACTTAATGATATGTAAGGTTTTATGCCTACGAAGAGTATAAATAACATTTCTGAACCCCAAACGAAAATGCTCAGAGGCAAAGACCTCTGTGTCAAGTATAGAGCCCTCAGGTCCAGAATCAATCCCAATGGAGCCTTTCACTCATCCAAATGTTGAGTGACTATAAAAGCTAGGCACAGTAATGGGTGGGTGGGGGTGGGGGGGAAACAGAGAAACAGCTCCTCTGACTCATGAAGAAAGGAAATAGCACTATGAGTTCCTAACATTGAGGGAAGCAGGTGCAAATTCAGGTGTCAGCAGGGCTTGAGCAGGTGAGGCCAACAGGTGAAGAAGACCAGGTAGAGACCTGCAGGGAGGGGCGGACACTGTGGTGGACTAAGGAGTGCCTGCCCTCCCTCAGAGGGCAGCTGCTTGCCAGTGTCCGCTGATTTTTGTTTGTTTGTTAAGAAAAGCAAGGAATTTAGGCCTTCGTAAAATCTTCTGAGTTTTCCATCTTAACAACTAATTAAAACAAAACCACTCTGCCAGCCATGCATAAAAGTCATGTGGGGTCAAACTGGTTGGTGTTCTCTGACTTAGGGAGGAAAAAGCGGAGCAGAAAGCAGGGGCAAAAGGGAAAGCAAAAGGCACTCAGAACTCTCACACTATGGCAAAGAGCTTGCAAAGTTTCCCAGACCAACCATCCAATGCCTGGGAGTGGAAAAGGCAGAGAGCTTCAGGGAGATTAAGAATGGTGGTCACAATGCTTAATTGTATGGGGGAAAGAAAAGAAAGGAAAAAAGAAAGAAGGAAGGAGAAAGCAAGAAAGATAGAGAGAGAGATAGAGAGATAGATAGATATAGGAGATGTCACTGAGGATAAAAGAAGAAAACAAGAGCTAAGAAAAGGCAGTGAGTTGGCGGCAGCCAGGATGGCAACTTCAGGGACCGCAGGGGCTGAAGGCGAAGCTCAGGGAGTAAGAGAGCAGAGGCAGTGGGCGGGTATGATTCTTGTGAGGACTTTGACAGGAAAAGGAAGGAAAGAGGTAGAACCATAACTGGAAGGAAGTGCAGTCAAAGAAAACACCTCATATATATGATGTAACCAAGTTACTGGCGATGAAAGACCCAGGAGGAAGGAGGTGGCAAAGGAAGAGAAACACTTCATCCACCCAGATGAGAGAGAGGCTGTGAACAGTGACTGCAGAAAAGATGTCAAGAAAGAGGAAAACTGCCCTGAAAGTTAAGGCTAAAGAGGCAGTAATAATAATATAAGTAATCTGTTACTTCTGAAGCAATGAATAGAGCTACATTCTAATTATGTTGCTGAGGAGACAGACTAATGAATAATTTAAAAATTGGGCTCAGTTCAGTTCAATGCTTATAGGCTCTGACAATACACTAGCTTTTGTGTATGCTTCATTCTATTTGGTATTTATTCACCAAATGCGCACCATAAATAAATGTCTATAAGCCAAAAAGATACATTCCATTGACAATTCTTTTCAAGGACCTCATTACCAGATGTAGGAACTATAGAAGAAATACACATATATATCAGGAGGTCAGAATATGGAATTGTCATTAAATTCAAAGCAAAACTTTGTCAATGTAAAATGAAACACTGACAGAAATTCTATAGTGATGTGTAATTGGTTAATAAATCAGTGAATGAATAGTTCCCCTGCCCTGGTACCTAAATAGTATGTGAGAGTATGTGGTGTGGTGTGTGTGTGAGAGAGAGAGAGAGAGAGAGAGACAGAGACAGAGGGAGAAAGACAGACAGATATGAAGGACATGGGTAAGGGGGCGATCACCAAGGAATCTGCCACAGAAAGAGAATGCTGAGTATTGGCCATAATGACATCATACTTTTGTTTAAAACCTTCTTTCTTCTCAGCACATAGCCAAATTTTTGTTGCATTCATATGTGAAACCTAATAGATACACCGCTACTAATCTCTATTATAAAAGGCAATGTTGTTTTATAACACTTAGGAAAATTTTTCCTGAAACATATTCTCTTTCATTAGAGAAACTTTTTTCTGATTGGTTCAATAATTAAGATGCTTCATCTGTTCATGTTATTATGTGCCACATATGTACACAAGAGTGTAGAATAGTATAGAATATTGATTCAGTTTCCTTCCTAGGATACAAACATGATTTAGCACTTCGTTAATTAAAGTGAACCTCCTGTGTTTCTTAAAACCTTAGTTACTAGCCCTGGCTGGTGTGGCTCAGTGGATTGGGCACAGGACTGCAAAAACAAAACAAAGGTTGCTGGTTTGATCCCCAGTCAAGGCACATGCCTGGGTTGCAGGCCAGGTGCCCGTCTAGGAGCACATGAGAGGCAACAGTTCGATGTATTTCTCGCACATTGCTGTTTCTCTCCCTCTCTTTCTCCCTCCCTTCCCTTCTCTCTCAAAGTAAATAAATAAAATCTAAAAAAAAAAAAAAAAATCCTGTAGTTACTAGTGAAATTGAGGATGTATATAGCAACATAATATTTTTAAGTAAAATAAAATTTATAAGACCTTAAAATATTAAGGTTTGATTTAATTTGTGATTTTCCTCTTAAAAAAAGACTTCAGATATCTGAAACCATTGAGTAATAAAATCATTTCTGAAAATTCATTTTTGTGTGTATGTGTCCCTGGCTAGGCACCAACCAAAATTAACCTTTTAAGTGCTAGAACTTGAAAATTTGTCATTGTTCTTGATGAAAAATCAAAATGTGCCACAGAATTCTTAAGGGAAGCTTTATATAAACAGTGATTCTGTACCAATACTATGAACACTAGCCTCGCACGCGCTCTGAGGCAAGTGGAGGAGTGTAGGGCCGTAATGGATAGAGATCAAGATTCACTTCTCAGTTACTGGGTGTGGACTCCCAAATGAGACACTTAACTTGTTTAAACAATGGAAAAAATAATTAACCAAATTACGGTTTAGCCACTAGCACAGTTATTACCCAGTCATAGAAACTGATGGTTGGCAGCACTGTGATAATGTACAGAAAGGCAAAACCCATGTGTGGCATATCATTAAACACAAGGAAGAAGAATGGAAGGATATTTAACAAAATTCTACGTGATGGGATTAAGGGTTATTTACTTCCTTTCCAACTTTTCTGGAATGTAATTATATTCTGGGAATGATTTAAAAATATTTTTATGTAAGATTTGGCTCCTGACACAGGAAAACACCAAATCATCTACACATAGAACTATACTCTTTGCATGTGCCAAATGTATAAGAATGGTAACAAACTGAGCATTTTGTAGAGGTTTAAAGCAAGGCGGGGATTATTCTGTGTTCTCTTCCGTTCTGATTCTGCACAAAAGAATTAGGAAAGAAAGACTTCATGAGAAATGAGAGTATTCATCAGAACCTGGAAAATGGTTGAGTTTTCCACAGATACTGGTACAAAGACCTGTCCCAGGTGAGCTGTAAAGGCAGCAATTCCAAGGTATTTATTTCCCAGGAATGATCAGCAGACCAACTTGGCCGGAGCTCTGGGTATGTGTAGGGGAATGTGGCCAGGCTAAAGAATTTGAGGGTTCCTTGGGGAGTCACTGTGGACATTAGACACCACTTGGTCATTATCCTTGGCCTCTGATTAAGGCTCTACAGGAGACCTGCATTTTTATGTTCTATAAAACTACCCAGAGTACCGGAAACTGTCCATTCATGCAGTGAGAACTCAATAAACATTAACTGATCTTTAGACTCTCAGCTCCCTGAAGTTTTCCTAATGGAAAACAAAAGGAAACTCTTAAATTAGTAAGAAGCTGTTGAATAACAGATGGAGCATAAACTGCCCTACATAAAATTCCTTATCAAATCTAAAGGACTCCTTTTCAGATTGAGTCCAGTCCAGGTGCCTCGAGCTGTAGATATATTAAGCAGTGGATCTTGGGAGTCCAGAGGAGACCTGCCTTTGCCCTTAGAAATTCAGGAGCCAGAGAGCATTTTTCCTGCTATCACTGTGGCAGAAGAAAGGCAACAATTACCTGTATCAAGCAGATGAAATCCTGCACTACAGGACACAGGCCACAGTGCTGAACATGCTGCTGGGAGGTATCCATGAGTCGGAATTAAAGGTGAATGCAAGATGCTTATGATGCTAAGAAATGGGAAATTCTCCCTTCCTAATTTCTTAACAGTATCTCCAACTTTCATTTATAAAAACTAATTTATTTCAGGATTGAAGGAGAAAGTTAGTGGTAAGCAACATGGTAATTCTGCCCTTTTGACTTTCCAACAATTTCTCCAAACTGCTCTAATAAAAATTAATTTACTTCAGAAATAAAAGGGGGGAGGATTTAGATGCTAAATAATATAGTAATTCTGTCTTTCCGGCTTTCCCCAAAATTTTTAATAAAAATGATTTCAATCAATTGAACATTTCACTTTTTAATTTTAAAGAAAAAGAATACATTCAAAATACAAATGATAGAATATCTTTTCATATAGTTCAATCAACTCTGAGCATTAAATAAAAGAGTATTATTTAGGCTTCTGCTATCATTATTTTCTAGACAAAGGCTTCAAGTTAAGAAATAAAGTTAATATTGCTATTCTTAGCTCCTCCAAGTCCCCTTAGCAACTTCAAACTGCATACCTAAACCTTCATTTCTTCTTCCTTAGAACACAGACAGTATCTCCCAATTCCCTACCTTGGAAATCATACTCACATCCTTCAGTCCACTTGAGACTCACACAAGTGATTCTCCCTTAAGACTGGTAACACAATTCCATTCCCTACCCCTAGGAAGGGCCCCCAAGATTTGTCTGTGGGTTGGTTCTAAAAGTTGAGAACAACAAACGTTACCTCATCAAATTGTACACTTTAAATATGTGCAGTTTACTGCATATCATTTACATCTCAAATGAAGTTATTTTTTTAAATGAGGCTCCCTGACAGAAAGGCCACCCTAACCAAAGAAATAATCTCAAGCAGCTGAAAATGCATCTTAGAAAGCATCAGGGAGACTTCTCTATATCAGAGATAAAAGATAGAGGCTCCAGGATCTAATCCTCAGAGTATCCAAAATAATCCACCATTACCTTAGTCTGGAAAAACTCTAAATGTGGTATTACCAAATACTTGCCCAGCTTCATTTTTGAAAGACCTCACTAAGGTCACACAAGAGGCCTGACTTTGAGGACTGTAATTTCCTCAGATGGCATGAAGATAAACCGATGATAAATTATATGCTTAGGTGGTGAATGATGGGAATATTAGCTTAAGAAATGTAAAAGTTGGCAACAACTAAAAACCAATTTGTTTTTGGCTTAGGTTCAAAAGGCTCTTAGGTTGCTCATTCATTCATTCATTCAACCAACATTTATTGAGAGCCTGCTGGGCGGTGGAAGGAAGAGGCTGTACAAGGACCTCAGGAGAACAAGGTAAACCAGAAAGACAAAACGCTGGCCTCAGGAGTTCACATCCTAATGGAGGCATGGAGTACTGGGAGACAGTAACCACATTAACAACTAACTGAGAACACTTATAGAGAGCAAAAAGTGCAAAGAAGGAATAATAACAACACAGGTGATAATTATAGTGACCACTTACACAGCCCTTACCAGGTGCCAGCACTGTGTGTAAGTATCGTTGGAATTAACTCACCCTATGAAGGGATTATATTATTTTGCAAATGAGGAGACAAGGCCCAAAGTCACTTGGACAGTTTGTGGCAGATCCAAGACTTGAATCTGAGCCACCTGGGTTGAGAGTCCAGGTTTTTTCCCCATGGCCACGCTGCCTTATGTTTCAAGTACAGAAAGTAGAGGAAGAAGAATTACTTGAGGTAAGGTGGTGAGGGGAAGTCTATTAGAAGCAGTGACATTCCAGCGAAATCTAAAGAATGAGACGTGGCCCTTCTTTCTGGCAGCACTAAAGAGTACGAGCACTTGACTTTTAGGCCTACTTTATGGCACATGCCATCAGGAATGCTTACTTTTGTTGTATCTACATCAGAGGAACAAGTTACTAAATACCTTTTAAAAAAAACAGCTGGGCAAGTTTAAACAAATGACTAGAAATCAAAGTAAAATGATAAACTTAATGAAAATTTACAGTGTATCATAAGCCTACAATACACAATAATGTTTGAAAAATGTCCAAAATCTGATGTTTCACACTTACTTCCTTCAAACTTTTTGCTTGCTAAGAACCATGTCATCCTTACCCAAACGACTGCTGAACTTGCATGAGTCAGCTCTGAGTACTGAGGGTGTTAAAATCTTCCATTCTATTTTGTGGAAGATTGGTATTTTTGAACAAAGATTTCTTTTTTTAACTGCATTCAGTTCTTGACAAATATACTCATTAAACATACCCTGGCATGGTATCTTCAAGAATTCCCTGGGTTTTTCCAAGAAACTCTTACCCCTCACTATTTTCAACTTGCTCAAGTTTAGGAAGATCCTTCCTAAACAGAACAGAATCCACAACCTCTATGCCAGGGGTGTCGAACTCATTTTCACCGAGGGCCACATCAGCCTCACGGTTGCCTTCAAAGGGCTGAATGTAATTTTAGGACTGTACAAATGTAGTTACATTTGTACCCCTTAACAGTTAAGTGAGAGCTCAGCACTGCCACCGGGTGGAAACAAGGTGCTGGGCTGGATAAAATAAGATGGGGGCCGGATTCAGCCCGAGGGCCTTGTGTTTGCCACCTGTGCTCTACGGTGACGGAAAGGGTCTGATGAGAATCCCCAGAAGGGAAAAGTGAATGTGATGGAAGTAAGCGAGTGCTATCCGAAGGACTGAAACGAAGACTCCAAGGGACAGAATTCGAGGTCCTTTATACAGCCATTCTTGCCCCTACTCACTCCCCTCAACCGATTTTCTCCTGAAGAATTTTGTACTTTATAAGAAGCCATTTGTTTGCAAGTCACGATACCACCACCACCATTTGATAACCTATGCTAACACAGATAGGGCTGTAGTGCACAGTTATGGAAAGCTGAGGGGGAAGAGAAAGGGCAACTGAAGACAAGAAGAGAGGGCCATCTATTCCAGTAGCATTTTCACCATCTCAGTCCTCCCACTCGATCCTCTCTTTACCTACCTCTAATGCTCAGCTCCTTGCAATTCACCCCACTGCTTAATTCAACAGCTGAACCTCTGACCCCAAAGGACCTACTCCAGTCCGGAATCCCACCCCCACGACCATCTGGTTTAGTTTCTGCCACAAGCAAGTTCCTCGGGCCCTTCCATTACCAAAGCCAACCAAGGGTTGAGGGGGAGTTACAGCTTCTGCTGACAAGCCTGTGGCAAACAAAGACATTTCTCTGGTGACTTGGAATTCAATTCTGAACTCATTTCCCTCATTACATGTGGTGGTGAGATTCCTTTATTGGATCACGACTACGCTCTGGCACACACTGAGTCACAGTCTAATCTGAGCTCCAAACCACGATGCGTGAGACACAGCAGTGCCAGACCCTTTGAGATATATTATCATGTTTGATCGGCTCAAAACATCTGGTGGGGGAGGGGGTCGGTTTTTGGCAGCACTGTGAAGAAAGCAAAAGCAGGTAACTGATGGAGATGTAAATGTATGTTTACAAGATATAGGAAAGTAATTCACAAATGAATTTTTGTTACA
Source organism: Anoura caudifer (assembly GCA_004027475.1). NCBI lineage: Eukaryota > Metazoa > Chordata > Mammalia > Chiroptera > Phyllostomidae > Anoura > Anoura caudifer. Next base: position 301,453 of record PVKU01000659.1, on the reverse strand, counting down.
CAGCTTGTTTTTTACATTCAGGATGGCCTGGGCCCTGAAGTACTTCACAGAGCTTAAACAAAGAGCAATATTCAGAAAAAAGCCCCAAGTCTGACTCCTACAGTTGGCTTCCCTCTATCTGACACTGCCTCATAAGACAGTCTACACTTTATTTAAATCATAGAATTTTGGTACGTTGTTATGGAAATCTGCTTTCCCTTTATTACCCTAAAGGCTAAGCCAGGTGTCACTAATCCCCGGATGATTTGCTCACCATCAGAAACTTCAATCTGATGGCCTGATATCAAAGAAACAGTCATAGTCTCTGAGAGACAGATGATTTGTTTACCTGGTCTCAACTGCCACAATTCTGGTTCAAATGAGGAAAATACGCATTTGAAAGAAAAGAGGCAGAAGACAAAATACTTTCCACTTGGGCAGCAGTTTATCTTTCCAACTTAAGTCGGAGGAAACAATCCAATGACTTGGGCGACTCTAACTGACTCTGGACTTTCCCGGGGTGGATCCTTCTGCCTATCCGAGCAATTCTACACCTGCCCAACAATAAAAGCACAGCAACCCTTCCTCACGCATCACACACCGAGTGCTGGCATGCAATGCTGATGATACCTAACAAGCAAAGACAGGCTTTCATTGCTAAGCTTGTGCTTACCCATGAGCCTCAATGTAACTATTGAAATTCTTGGAAATGGCTGTCATTTTCCATGACCCACAGTCATAATATATAACTAATATACAGGAAGGACTGCCTGAGAGTTAAGAATTGTTTTCGGTGTTTACTTTCAAAGGAGGAAAAAATATTTCAATAAAAAGGAATATCTGAAGGGTATGGATAAAGGTCAAGGCTCATAGATGGTTTAAATTACTTTTCCAGGGATATACAATAGTCAAGCTGATTTTTTATGAAGGCTTTGGCAATCTCGCTCTCTGTGGGAGAAGCCGAGTGTCATTTTAGTTTTGCGAACCATGCCAAAACAAATACCTCAGATAAAAAGATGGGAAAATAAGTGATGGTGGTTTTACTTTTCTATATGCTTTGATATCTTAAATAACAGAATCACTTTAGTTCCCTAAGCAATTGGTGATGTCTCTCATTTTTTGGTTTTGCATATGTCAGTCTTCCTGCATCAATATTCTTCCTGCCATAAAAATTCACCTTTTCCACTTCTTTTGGTTAACCCCTTTTTATCCATTACACAGATATTCACTAAGAATTTGTTTCCAGAAGCCTCTGCAATCTCAGCTAACCCTGTATGGTTGTTTAGGCTGTGTTTCATTCTTTGAAAATGCCTTCAATTCTGTTTTCAGCAAGAAATTCTTTCGACTAAAGGACATGAAAGTTTATGATGTATCATATAATGAAGGCCTATTGTACATTGTAACTCCCTAATTCATTTTTAATTCATATTATTCTTCAAAATAATACAACCATGTTACTTTAGACATATTCTCTAAAAAGACTTCACTGAATCAGGTTGGCAGTAACCTTTCTGAGTAAGTTGGTTAAAAAGGGGGAGAGAGGCAAGCTGCTGCTGGGATGGAATAGAGATTCATTCACTTATTTGAAGTTTACTGGAGGCCTCCCTGGAAAAATCACTACTCTCATTGTGATGATGTGGCAGATAATAAAAGAAAAAAGTAAACAAATAAACAGATACACTCATCTTCCATCTTACTCAAGAACTTTATCAGCCTTCTGAACCCAAAGCTGGCAAATGGAACAGAACACCTGGAAACAGCATAGGAGCTGATAGGAAGCACAGGGTGACATTTCACAGGACACAGGGACAAGTTGAGCAGGAGCACAAAGTGAAGGGTTTCAAACATTTCAGAGTCTCAGAATCCTCAGTTACTGGAGGGCAGGATAAGGGATTCTTCCTTATCCATCCAATGATCATGAACAGGGCAATCCCAGGGCTTTGTGTTATGAAAACATTTTTTTTTTAAATAGACTAGATTTTTGTCTTTGTTTTTCCCTCCAGTTTTGCTGAGATATTATTGACATAAAATATTGTATTTTTTAGGGGATCCAACCCAATGATTTAATATATGTCTGTATTGCAAAATGATTACTGGGACTTAATCCTCAAATGGCATAATTCAGATTAATTTGCTAAGCTGAACACTAATATGATATACGTTTCTACAAATTAACTTACCTCAACGTATGAAATTGGGAATATTCCTATCTTGTCTGCCAGCATGCCTTCAGCCCAGTTTTCATCCACTCTGCGGATCACTGTCAGAACATCATCCTAAAGAAACAATAACCATCAGTCTACCTGATCCCATCAATCCTGTCACTTAACTTTCCTTTTCAATAAAGAGACTGACATTTTAAGAGTACGTGAATAAAAACGCTATGACATATCTTTAGTACACGAATCCAATGTTTTGATGAACTAAATGGCAACTTTCAGTCAACCTGGTGTCCTTTAAGAAAACTGTTAAGCTAGGAACCCCTTCTATACAAGGGTTGGCTGCTTGTTTTGTTTAGATTCGCAAATTGCAACCTCAAGTACTACCCAGCCTTTTGAACCTGGCTTAGATTGATTCTCAGGCTCTCGTCACTTTCTCTCTGATAATGCACCAATGCCCATTTAAATTCACATCCTACTGTTTTTCTTTACAAAAAATACAATATCCTACTTAAAATTCCAAAGCATACAGGTATTATCAACTCAGTAGATATATTCCTGTGTGCTTTTCAGCAAAGAAATTTACATATAAAATAAGGAAGTAATGCTGTTTCATTTTGTTATTCACGATTCACAGTGAATTAAAATCCCTGAATGGCACGCCTACCCTGTAAAGTGGCTTAGAATTAAATTTAGGCTCTAAATATGAAATGATACCACATAGAGCATTAACCAATTATCTTTCATGTAGAACAACCCAAGCACAAAATTCCTTCCTATGTGACTCTGAGAAGTCTGCTTCCAGGTGTTCTTAACAGCACAGTGATATAGTCCCCATGCAACTACTGTACCTTTTATCAAAATGGAATGCGAGCCATACTGCCATGCATCCAGGTACAGAGGAACAGCTGACAGGAGGAAAACAATCTCATTCTAACCGTACCTTTGCAAATGGAAGGCAATCTTTGTCCGCTTCCTTGTCTTTCACCTCAAAGTCATACAGTGCTTTGCACTGAGGTGGGGGCTGAGGTAACGGCTTGATGATCTGCACAAAGTTGGTGGGGAAAAAGCCATGGATCCCGTTGACTTCCCCATGGTACCAATTTTCATCCACCTGTCGCCGCAAAATGATGATGTCACCTTTGCTGAATTTAAGGTCTCCGGGCTCTTTCCCTTCGTAGTTGTATAATGCTTTGGCACATGGTAACTGAGGTATACCCTTAAAGAAAAGAGATGAGGTTTGATGAAAAAAAAGTCCCCAAAATGTCTGAAAACTCAACTGTGTGATCATTATTTTTAAGCCATGGTCAAACTAACACTTTGTCCGAGGAAGAACATCTTGCAAGGAAAAAATATATACATATCTTACCAAGATACAGCAAATGAACACATGTCACATTGAAACAAGAACAGCAGACCACCCACACATCCTTTGTGATTTAGCATTCTACCCCTAAGTCAAATTTAGTGGGTTAGTTTGGGGTATTTAATACATGGAAATACAACCGCTGAGTCTGGCTCAGGAGTCTGGTGTAAGATTCAAAAACTCATAAAAAGCAAACTTATTTTCCGACAGTAACCACTTTATTCAGCAGGATAAATGGTAAGTACTGAGAAGAAAAATTTAAACAGAAGCACCATTTATTCATTTACTTACCGCTCTTAAACCTGGTTAAGAATCAAGAGTTTGACTTTGGACAAAAGTTTTCCAACTGCTTTTAATGTAGACAGTAGGTCCTATTCTCTCATAAACTCAAGTATTTATTGAAGGTCTACTATGTGCCAGGGTCCAGAATACCACAGTAAGAGAGCCACAGTTGCTGCCCTCTCAGAGTTTATAATCCATAATTGTACAGGCATACGGTCTTCCACAGTCTGTACAAGATCATTCAACTGCATGTTCCTAGTTACAGGCACTGTTAGGCTGATATGCTAATAGTTGAGGTTTTAAATGTTACTGCATTGCATTAAGATTTTAAATGGTAGGTTTAAAAACGTGTGTGTGTACCAAGGCAACCTAATCATCAAATGGATTAAACATGGAATTTCTCAAGGGCAGTGGAAGCACCTATTCTTGAACATTAGTTGTCACTTTAGAAGAGCTTCTTTAGAAGCTCTCTGGCCTCTGTGGGACACTGCTGCCTATCACTGATTTGAAGAATAAATGACAAATCGAACATATTTATAGTAATTTGCTGAATGAGATTACTGGGCTCCTGCTTTTCATGTACTTATTCATTCATCCAGAAAACGTGTATCAAGCTTTTTCCTTTTTACCAGGCAATGTGCTAGTGATGAGGGTTTAAAGAGGAACGGGGCTCAGTTCTTATCCTTAAGGGATATGATATTAGAAATAGTTATAATGCAGTGTGTAGTGAATGCAATGATAGAGTTATGCAAGGAGAGAGAAGGCAACGATGGAGACAGGACAGAGGAGCAGAAAGCGTAGGCCTTTGGTGGGTGGAAAAATAAAACACTTCCTGGAGGAAGTGACAACGGCATCAAGTTTTAAAGAATAGATAGGAGTTAGCCAGGCAAAGCTGGAGGGACTTCTCTAAGAAAAAGATCACAATTATGAGCAGTAAAATGACAATAAACTCACAACTTTCAACAACTAAACCTAAAAAAAACAAAAATGAACTAAGCAAACAACTACAACAGGAACAGAATCACAGAAATGGAAATCACATGGATAGTTATCAGTGGGGAGGAGGAGAGGGAGGGAGAAAATGGGGGGAAAGGTACATGGAATAAGAAGCATAACTGGTAGGTACAAGGCAGACAGGAGGAGGTTAAGAATAGTATAGGAAATGGAGAAGCCAAAGAACTTGTTATGTACAACCCATGGACATGAATTAAGCGGGGGGCAGAATGCTGGAGGGAAGGGGGTAGCGGGCAGAAGGAGATAAAGGGGAGAAAAAAAGAATGGAACAATTGTTAATAGCATAATCAATAAAATATACTTATAAAAAAGAAAAAGAAAAGGGAAAAGTTAGGGCATTACAGGCAGAGAAGATGGCACCAGCAAAGACACGGCATGCTGTGCAGCGGGAGAGGGGTTTCATAAATAACATGCTGTTCCCAGAGAGGAATTACGGAATATGAAATGTAGAAGAGGTGGGCAGAGGCTAGCTTATGGAGAGTCTTGAATGACATGTCGAAGAGTTTCTAGTGCCATTTCCTTCAGGCGGTGATCAGCCACTCCCAGGTTGGAAGCTCACACAGCCCCAGGAAGAACCAGGAGCCAGGCAGAGTCTGGCAGTGGGTGGGAAATGGACAGGAAGTGGGCTGGTCGGCAGACAGCTACGTGCAAAGCACAGGCCTACACTAGTTGAAATAGTTTTATTAAGTTTAATCTTTCTAATGAAGTAGAACAATAGGGAGCATTACTCATATTATTAACTTCTCCCTAGTGCTCCCCCACCCACAAAAAAAAGTAGGTCAAAGTTTTATAGTCTTGATGGCAACAAACCTTCATAATATAGTTTTAAAAAATAGTTTGGTTTCTAGTCAGAGATTTAGAGTCTGACCTACTTCTAAAAGCCAAACTTTTTTTGTTAATATTTTTTGGCTGAAGGGAACTAGCCAATTCTTGGATCCAAAATGCTATTGGCAGTCCTCTTGCCTTGGCTTGGTCCACGTGATGTTGCGTTTGGTTAATCAGAGCTGTTCTGGAGGCCAATATCCTGGGGAGAGAGGACGTGAGCCTTCCAGAAGTCCTGGGACCTGCACTGGCCCCCGGACTTCTGAACCCTGCCTTACGATCCTTCCTCTAATAGCCTGACTGCTGTTACCCATCGTTGACTTAATCTTGTAAACAATCCTGCTGTGCCCTTTGGTTTCCCCAAAAGGGAAAGGCCCCTCAAGAGCTCTGGGGCTTCACAGTCCTGTGAACTTTGGTCATATTCCATTCGGTGTCCAGCTCTGCGGAAGGATTCTAATCTCTGTCTGTCCTCACAGAGAGATGCCTCAGTACATTCTCTTCTTTATTACGTGTTTCTTGAACTCTGGTTATCACAGTTTAACAATATTTCCCAAGATAGGTTTGAGGAAATAACACTAAATAAACACAGCAATAAATATTATTATGAGAGAGAGAGAGCACTGACGACACCGCAGTAAAACCACCCTTGGAACGCTGCTGATGGGACCGGGACCAGGCAGGAGAGGGTATGTGCTGGGAGCACAGACTTCAGAGCCCAATGCCTGGATTTGAATCACAGCTTGGCTGTGTGATCTTGAGCAGGTTAACCTCTCTGTGCCTCATTTTCTTTATCTGGGTTCTTGTGAGGGTTTAGTGAATTAGTGTATGAAAACCAGCACAAATGGCCCAGCAGGCAGTGAGTGCTACATGCATGAACTATCATCATCATCATCATCATCATCACCCAGAATGAGAAACCTGTTCACCGGTGAAACGCAGCATCCGAAAACGTATTTGTCTCTATACAGCTGGATGCTTTAGTTTTTGGACAAATTCACATAGCAATTACATTTTAATACATATTCACTGTATAACAATGCAAAGAATGTTCCTCCAAGAAGTGTTCAGGATTTCAAAATGTGCACTTCTGAAGCACACATTTGTTTTCTGAGTGGAATCCATTCATCTCCTGGCTGAACAGAAGAAATTACAAATGCACTGCCATGCACCGTTTAATAGGGGATGGCATTTTAGATGTGGCTGTAGTTCATCTTGACAAGGCTAATGTAAGGCATTGGATGCCTGCATGAATTAATTGAAAATCCTATTACAAACTCGGTGACAAATAACTCTATTCACCATTACGGCCTGTTCTCTCGATTTTTTCTCCACCTCAATTAGCTCTGTTTGGCACACTGTGCCCAAATCCATGCCAGCCAAATCCATGCGCGGGGATACTGATTTAGCACTCTTAGAAACCATTCTGAACTTGCTCCTTGAGGAGATCTGTAAAATTCCAAACAATCCACAGTGTGCTGGTTCTTTTGTGGTATGCTGCTGTGGGAACTGAGGGAATTTATCTCTTCACACATCACTTCTCCACACCAGTGGCCTAACGGACTTCCTAACTTTTCCACCAAAGAAAATATATTAAGTGTTTCTAAAATCATTAAACGAGTGGCAAAAACTTGTAACAGCACTCACTATACATGGTGGATAGCCCAGGTACACGCTTGTAACTGCAACCTGAAATTCATTCATTCACACTGACTTGCTAAATCTTGACTGCTAAGGTTATTTCAATGATCAATAAGCACAGACAAAGAATCATAAAGCTTAGGGCGATCTAACCCATGAGCAGACATTTGTGCATCTGGCTGTGTTTTTCTTTTTCAATTCAATTCTAAGAGGCTAAGAAGCCAGTTTGTGTCAAATTTCTCCAAAGGAGGTTTCCCACATTAAATGAAATGAATTCTACTCTGATTTCAAATCAAGCAAAGTTCAGTGATCTTTAAAAGACTTATTCCCACACAGGCTGCAGATGATTAAGGAGGAACGGTTAACGACTTGGAAGAACAATAAAAGAATGTATTTTTCTTTGGCAACATCTGAAGGATAAAGCCAAAACAATTGGTTTGATAGCCTAGGATTACTCTTGTGAGTAAAATACATCCAGAGCTCACAGAGGCACTGCCTTCTCATTCATCTCCTTACAAAGGTCTGGGAGTCATGTCATCACCTGGGCCCTTTGCCCTCAGTGCCTTCAGCAGGCTTTCCAAACTGATGATGCCTTTCTTCTGTATCCTCTCATCAGGCCAAGGTCCCTGAGGATCTGCAGAGCTTACATTTCACTTGGCTACACATGAAAGGGAGGCTTAAAAGGAGAGAAAGCTAGAGAGGAACCAACTCTGCAGTCTAACCTTGGGTTTGCAGCTGTCGTTCACACTGCCAGCTTTATCAAAAATCTTGGCAATTTTGACAGGTGAAGCAGTGTAACAATTCTTAATCTAAAATACATTTCAATAAATAGTGACTATTTTGCTCATATAAAAAAGAATACATATGACAGCAAACCAGTTTTACTTCTCCAATAATTTTTACTTCTATGTTATATGTACAGGTATTTTTTCTGACATTAAAATTCTCATGAGATCTGCACACAGAAATATTTTTTGATTAAATGCTTTACACTCTATTTCTGTGCCATCAAGTGTATTCCAATATATCTGGAGAAGTACTACTTGATGATCCAGCTGAGATTCTAACAGGTAAATAAAACATTCACTGCCAATTTATTTTATGGACTCTAAATGCCAATGCTCCGATATAAATGCAAGACAGCCTCTTGAAATTCAAATTCCTTCATGCATTTCTTACTGCTCCATAAAGAAAACAGATTCAATGACCTACTTAAAGGAATATCTAGAAGGTATTCTTGTCGTGGAAACAGCAATAAAATGTGTATAATTTAGTAATTTAGTTATATCTAAATTGGCACAAACTCTGGCTGATTCCAACTTGACTTTCAAAAACTACCCAGAAAGAACTGAGGAGCAAGGAAATCACAGTAATAGAAGGTACTGCTCATAGAGTAATAAGTAGCAAAATGGGTTGAGGAAAAAGTTTTTTAAAACGTCCTTTGCACAACAAAATACATGTTGGCTTTTCCCTACGAAGTGAAATATCTATCAGGAAATAGTAACGATATTTCATGAAAATATTGATTCTTTAATAGTTAATGTCTTAAGTATTAATCTCAAGAAGTCCAGGTTGGACCATCACTTAAATATTATTATTTAACCATCACTTGAAATATTTCAACTTCAATATAACAAACATCAAAGAAGAATATTACAAGCTTTTAAAAAAGATTTTATTTATTTATTTTTAGACGGGGGGAAGGGAGGGAGAAAGAGAGAGAAAGAAACACCAATGTGTGGTTGCCTTTCATGCGACCCTACTGGGGACCTGGTCTGCAACCCAGGCATGTGCCCTGACTGGGAATCGAACCAGCAACACTTTGGTTCGCAGGCTAGTGCTCAACCCAATGAGCCACACCAGCCAGAGTACAAGTTATTTTTCCAAAGCAATATTACAAGGAACTGAGTATCCCATCACCCCTCCACTTTTCTATTTGTTCTTTAATATTTATTTGTGAAGGGCATTTTTATCTGATGATTACTTTCTACCTCCCACTCACCCCAAATTTGCCACATAAAATTTTTCTAATCAAACTAACTTGAATCATATCAACCAGCACTTTGAGGATAGCAGTTATGAATAAACAAATGAAGAAAAACATATTTTCTCCATTCACATTTATTCTTTTTTGTCCTCAGTCTACTATCCCACTGTCCCCTCTTGCACACTCATTTTTTTCAGAATTCTCCTTAAGTAGTTTCCTTCCCACCAGCCAGACCTGGTACCTCTGCTCTGGACCTGGTTCCAGCTCCCTGTTGCTTCAAGGGAGTGGGCTCGCCCAGGTCAGGCTGTGCACTGCTCTGGGGCCCTGGTGCACTCAGCTCCTGCTCACAGTCCACACGCTACCCACTCCTCTCTGCACACGTAGGCCCGGCTCACACTCTCTATCCCCTCCTCACACTTAGCTGCTCTAATCCAATCCACCAGTTCTTATGGAGTTTCTATCCCAGCTTGTGACCAAATAGCAATTAGGCAGTTATAGTTTGCAGCCCTGTTGGTTTAGTGGTATGAATGGTTTAAGGAAGGGGTGGAAGGAGAGGAAAAAAAAAAAAAAAAGAAAGAAACTAGGAGTAAAAGGAGAGGAGACAAAGCAGCAACTTGATGTCATAAGCACCCACCTCGGGTCTGTAAGCGGATTCTTGCTGGATGAATAAACAAAAAATGCTGTCTCTACTGGGCTGAGAGCTCAGATGTGAATACCTAAGTGGAAAATTACCATATCCAAAGAAAAGCAACCTAGAAGACAATGCTATGGATAGTCAGGCCCACCGGCTTTGAATGTATTGCACACTACGTACACCAATGTATGTATGTGTCTCTGGTACTCCTCGTGAAGGGCAGGCCGTGAGCCTGTGTTTCTGAAACTGTCCTTAGCGCCTCCTACGGCACACAGCACTTGGTGGACACGTGGCGCTGAGATGTGAGAGGAGCAGGAATGCTGAAGGAGGAACATCATTCCCCACTCCCTGAGATTGCTGGGAACCTGGGCACACAAAGGTGGCCTAGAAAAACCTGGGGAAATGAGAGCTAGGGCTGTTCCCTGGTGTCCACTTCAATATGCTCTGGAAACCCAATACGTTCTGGAAATGGGCAGTTGAGTTCTTTGTACTAAGCAAACTGTTGGCATTTGAAAAATATGAAACAAATTATGCAGCAAACCACAGCAAACAAATATTTTCCTTACAGACTCATTTGGGAGTTACGAGGAAATAGTCATGAAAATGATATATAGCTTTTTTTCTTGGATGGCCTCAGAAAGGGAGTATTTGACAGACAGACAAACCATTAAAGAAAACAAATCTTATTCATTTCTCCAAGGGAAGACAGCTATTGAGAATGCAGTCACTGAACTGAAATGCAGAAAATTCATACCACTGATTGCTCTGAATTTTAGTTTTCTGTTTCATCATGTGTTTAATAATTACAATAGCACTTTTCAAAGAGCAGGAAAATTTATTGGGAAAGTTCTCTGTAGTAACTTGAGCTACCATCTTCAGCATTTAAGCCAAGATGAGGGATAATTCCTGGTAAAAGGTCAAGTTTCCCTCTATTTGGAAAACAGCTTGATTCCTGGCAAGGCCCTGCCCTTCCCTTCCCCCTGCCTAAGCCTCCCACCTGCCCCTGGAGGAAGGGATATCGGAAGAACTCTGCATGGCCCTTGCTAACCCTTGCAGAAACCCAGGAAGGTAGGGAGAGTCAGAAACACAGAGGGAGAGGGTATGCGGGAGCAGGTTTTAATATTAAATAAAAAGGGCAGGAGACATCTTGATCCATGTCAATGGATTGCTTTTAGATTTTTTTATTATTATTTTTTGTCCAGTGCTTTCATTAATAACCCAGAGGGAGGATATTCATGTAATTTAAACATGACATTAAATGTGAAAGATGGTTCACAATTTCAGAATTAAAACATCAGAACAGACCCACACCTATATGGACAACTAGATAAAAGTATGAAGGCAATTCAACTGGGGAAAATAAAGCCTTTTCAGCAGCTGGTTCTGGAGCAATTAGAAGCCCATACTGGGGGGAAATGAATATTGACTCCTACCTCACACATTATATATAAAAATTAGTTTGAGATAAATCCCAGAATCATATGTAAAAGCAAAAACGGTAAGTTTTCTAAGACAATATCTTCATGATCAGGTGGGCCAGAAAAGAAGCCTAACTAACCATAAAAATGGGTAAACTGGACGTCATCAAAAATTCTGTTCATTGAAACACACAGCTAAGATATAAAAATTTCAAGACACACATAGGGAAAATATGTGTAATTCATATCTCTGACAAAGGACATGGATCCAGAAATATAAAGAACTACAAATCAACACCAAATGACCCAATTTGAAAACAGGCAAAACATTTGAACACACTTCATAAAGAAAAGATACGTACATAGTTATGAAAAGGTACTCAATATCATTAGTCATCAGGGACATGCAAAATAAAACCACACGGAAATAGTATAACACACTTACTGGAATAATCAAAATTTTAAAAAGGTAGACAACAGAGAACGTTGTCAAAGATATACAGCACAGAGACTCCACATAATACATTGCTAGCGGCTGAGTCTAAAACATTACAACCTTTGGAAACTGTTTGACAGCCTCTTATCAAGTTGGCACATACCCTTACCCTGTGACTCCACAACGCCAATCCTAGGTATTCACCCAAGAAGTAAAGATACAGTATGTCCACACAAAGACTGTACGAAGATGCTCGCAGCAGCACTACTCCCGACACCAAGGAAACCCAAATGTCCATCAGGGCAACAGAATAGATAAACTCTGGAATACTTATTTAGGAAAAAAAGTGAATTACTGATACAAATGAGTGAAAACACACCAGGATAAAAACTATACGGTCACATTTCATCCATTAAAAGACAGTTCAAACCACTCTACTGTAGTAGAAATCCTAACAGTAGCTGTCTGTAGGACGTGGACAATGAATGGAAGGGGACATGAAAAGAATGTCTGTTACTGTACGGTAGTCCCCCCTCACCCTTATCTGCGGTTTCGATTTCCATGTTTCAATTACCCATGGTGAACTGTGGTCCAAAAATATTAAACAGAAATTTCAACAATAAACAACACATAAATTTTAAATTGAGCACCATTTGGAGTAGCTTGATGAAACCTCACACCATCCCGCTCCACCCCACCCAGGACATGAGGCATCCCTTTGGCCAGAGTCTCCACCCTTTATAAGCAACCCGCCCATTAATCACTTAATAGCTGACTCAGTTATCAGATTGCCTGTGGGTATCACAGTGCTATGAGTCCTTGTATTCAAGTCACCCTCAGAGTAGCCTAACAGTAGTCACAATGCCCGTGCCACTCACCTCACCTCATCTCATCACTGAGGCACTGTATCAGTTCACCTCATCACAAGAAGAGAGGCAAGTACAGTACAATAAAATATGTTGAGAGAACGACCACATTCACGTAACTTTTATTACAGATATTGTTATAATTGTCCTATTGTATTACTAGGTACTATTGTTCATCTCTTACTGCGACTAATTTAGAAATTAAAGTTTGTCACAGGTATGTATAGAGAGGAAAAAACATCGTATATTTAGGGTTTGGTACTATCCGCCGTTTCAGGCATCCACATCCTCGTGGATAAAGGGGCACTACTGTAATCTACATCTTGACTGGGATGTTGGTTATCCAGGTATAAATGTGTCAAAACTTAATAGAGTCTACCCTTGAGAACTGCAGTTCACATATGTAAATTTTACCTTACTATTAGAATGTTTAAACATAAAGCAGTAGCAGCATTTAGAAAAAAATCAGAAATGACCACGTACAGCAGATATTTGACTGTGTACCCACATGGAAGAAAATATATAAAAGTTGCACAATGATAACAAACTACACTGGCAATCGATTTTCAGAAAATGACACACTGGAAAAACATGAAACCTGAAGCCCAGAAGTCTAGAGCTCTGTGCCTGGAAAGATGAGGTACGGAAGTGGAGATCCGCAATGCAGGGTTTCTGCTCTAATCCGACCCTACGTTTCCCGTTACTCAGTCCCCACCAGATGTCCAGGAGATAGTCCGAATCCCATCAGTAAAAGGAACGGAAACCTGCAGTGTGTTCAGCGGGGAGGCAGAGGGACGATGAAAGTGTCTGGAAAATACCGTGACAGGCACGCTGCAGAAACTGCAGTACGTTAGTGGGCAGTGTTAGAGTAGACCTCCCAGCACAATGAAAAGGTGTTCGCTGAAGAAAAGATACAGGCTTAAATTGATGCATGCATGATTTAAATTGGATAAAGGCATTTCCTGATGGTGAAGGCTGTTAAATTTTACAGCGGGTTATGATATCACTCACTGGAGACTTTAAAATAGGACAGTTTCACAACCTGGGTTCTGCCCAAAAGCAAAGGGACAGATTATAACTTATGATCTCTAATGATACTATGATTTCTTTGGCAATCAGATCATTTGAAAGAGCAATTTTAGTCTCGATAATTTTGTTCTTTAGTTTCTAGGGGCAGAATCTCAAGAATAATGTTAGTGATGAGGTATGGGGGAGTGAGCAGGGAAGGGACACTCGGGGGTGGGAGGGGATGAGAATATGAATTAGCCTGCAGAAATCAAACCAAATCAAGCCAGTCTCAATCCTCCAAAGTCCATCACCGCCTGTTACAATATTTTTAGGGAAAAAAAGGCACGCTGAAATGTGGTCAAGCACACCACACTTTTACCTTTTTATTTTTGCTTACGTTGAAAAAAGTAATACATACTATGTTTTACTCCACTACTCTTCAAAGAAGTGTTCTGCTAGTCAATTAAATGTGAAGTTTACATAGTGATAATTGAATAATTACTGCAGGAAAACATCCTCTTACTTTGGGATAAATCTATTACAAAGATATAAAACCAATCTTGTGAAATCCATAGGGTACAATGAAGGTATTTAAAGTGTAATTAAACCTTTTTATTAAAAATGTGCACATGTTTTGAAATTTTGGCTTTAAAAAGTATGAAAAGTATTAACTGAATGTAGGGACAACGTTACATCTGTTTGCACCGAGCTCTTCCACCTTTGATTAAGTCTCCTGTAAAATGAGGCTTAAAAAACACTTGCAAATATTCTGTGGTAGTAAAATGAGTGTTACTGGAAAAAATTAATTACCTTTACTTTCTAATTTCTCCATTAACTGGGCAAGAAACGCTACCATAAAGAAAAAAATATCCATTTACAATAAATAATTTTACCAATAGGTAGTTATTTTAACAAGCAGTTTTATTGAAGCTCCCCTCTCCCCAAAAAAGTATTCACATATTCAAACTCAAGTACACTAATCACCCAAAATAAAAAAAAAAAAAGAGACACATAAGGGGAAAAGATTTACTAACTAAGCCAGTTCTGACAAGCCCAAATGCAAGTCTTTATTTTCGCTTACATAATTAAACAGTAGGATACAAATTACAGTATTTTTAACAAGCATAACCATTATATAAAAGTGACATATTGTTTTTATTTTTCTAGGTGATTAAATATGTAGCAAAGAATATAAAGCTAAGCAAGAGTCCACATGTGTACCTAACACTACATCTATCAAGCACTTAATATATATTGCATATCATTCTACCTGTTGTTCACAATAATAGTAAAGTTGAAATAATGAAAAACATGGTGATCTGAGATGGTACAATATACTACATTGATATGTTTTAAAAAATTATTTAGCTAAATGTTTGTTTGGGCAAAGCAACTAGTCTTCCATGTTGGCCAGGCTGTGAGCAACTTGAGGGTGAGGACAGATCTCACCCATCTTTGTTGTACCCTGACAGCCGGACACATGGCACAGAATCACTCATGAGATGGCTGTTTTCCCGCAGCCTCCTGCTCCGTGCCATCCTGCAGAGACCTGCCAGACTCATCCTCTTAAAGATTTACCAGATTTACCAGATCATCCGTCTGACCAACTTTTTCTAATTCCCTTTCTAACAACCTCAGTTCAAACCCTGTTGGGCATGTAAGGTGCCCACATTCTGACCCCCAACGGTTTTCTCCAATACTTCACATTCCTCTCCAGAAAGTATCCGGTACTCTAACTAAGCCAGACTCCCTCTAGCTCCTGTGATACGGTCTCTCTTCTCCCTCCTCTGGGACTTCTCTCTGCCACTCCCTTCACCCATGGAGCCCTCGCGTCCACTTGTCAGAAGCCCATTCACCTTTCAAGACAATTCAAACACCACATTTTCCAAGCCCTTACTGATTTCCTGATATGGATGTAGATTCTTCTTTTGAACCCTAGAAGGGTTTGCTTATAGCTCTCTGTTGGCTTTATGGTACCTTTTATTATATACCTCCGTGGACTTAACTAATGACCCTACCAGACAGAAACCCTTCACGGGCAGGGATGGTCTGGTATGTCTTCTTGAATCCACCTGCAGTCTGGTAATACACCTTCTGTGTAGTAAGCATATTTACTGAAATGAATTAGATTGGTCCCTCCCTCTAAACAACTCTTCCTCCCTCTAAACTACTCTAAAAGAGGAGGAAGTTTCTCCACTCCTATCCTGTACTTCTGTCCAACAGTCTATCTATGTCTGGTGTCCCACTCCAAGGAATTCTGCCTGGGAAATTAGTAGAGTGGGTGAAATGCTGTCTGCCTTTACATACCACTGAGATAAAAGGTCAGGACTGACATGGGGTGTGCTTGTAGTTTTGATATGATACCTGACTCAGGCAGGGAAATCAAAGGAAGACACTTAAGTCAATACACACATGCATTTAATTGCCTGAGTGGCCTCCCACCTAAGGTCAAATTGAAATACCAAAAAGTACTATTAAACAAACAAGCAACCAGAATATAATCAGAGACATTGAAATAATGAACAAATTGACAGTAATCGGAGGGGAGGTGGGGAAGGGATAACAGGGGAAAGGTCTTCAAGGAACATGTGTAAAGGACACATGGACAAAGCCAAAGGGAGGAGGATCGAGGGTGGAAGGTGAGGAGGGGCGAGAGTGGTGGGGGAGAAATGGAGACAACGGTACATGAATAACAATTTAAAAATGTTTAAAAAATCAACAAACAAAAAATCTTTTAAAAACAAAACAAAATATAGTAAAACCATAGCAGTTTTAGAAAATAGCGAAAACATCCATTAGCACACTAGAAAAATTTTAGGAACTTCTGGAAGAATGACAGTAAGTAGAATCAGAAAACTTTCAGAGGCTGGATTGAAAACTACATGCAGCGTGGCTAAAGAAATGGCGGTGACCTTCCTAAGGAAGTACATGTATCCCAACAGAGGGGGAAAGCCAGAGATGAAAAATGTGTAAAGTTGTGAAACAAATGAAAGATAGCTCTAAAAAGGTCCAATATCCCATCAGAAGTGAATTTCATAAAAGAAGAAAAGGGAGTTAGAAACAATGAGAGGGATAAGAATCATGAAAGAAATACAGTAATGAAAGAAATCTGTCCTCAGCTAAAGATACCCAAAATCTCAGATAAAACAGTATCATCAAGTACTAAGCAGGATTAATACGGGGGGGGGGGGGGGGGGGGGGGGGTAGGGGGGGAAGGATTCATATTCATACACATCTCATTACATTTCAAAACTCCAAAGATAAGAAAAGATTCTAAAAGATTTAGGGCAAAAGGATTTACCATTAATGACATTAGAATCTGATTTGTTAGTAGCAATATTGGATAAGAAAAACAAAGCGATGCCTTTAAGTTTCTAAGACAACATGATTTACTTAGCCAGCTAAACTGTTAAATAAATTTGTGGACAAAACAACAAAACCCCATGTTTTTGAACACACAACATCTCAGGGAATTTATCCCCTGTGCATTTCAAATGAAAAAAAAATTATCCAAGGAAGTATCTCCCATTCACAGAAGACTCCTGGGGAAATGACATGTGATAGAAGAAACATGGACAGCTAAGAAAATGGAAAAGAAATTTAAAGAGGACCCACTGGACTTAGAAGCTGGATTCGTCCCTGTCCCAAGGAGGCAGGACCTGGTGACATGGGCTAAGTCCCTTCTTTATGGAACCAACCACACTGCAGTAAAACAGAGTTTATATAATCATAGTGCTGAAAATGCTGTTTTCATGGGGTTTCAATTTTCAGAATCAATCTCCACACATAACAAAGAAGAATGAATTATACCTACACAAAAGGATGTTATAAGCCCTGATAACATAAAAAAATAAGGTAATGAACAAAAATCAGGGGTTAGGGAAGAAGGGGAGGTGGGATGTCGAAAAGGATCTCATTTCACTTGGTATCTCAAATTGATATTGTTGAGGCCTAAAAAATAAAAAAAAATGAGATATTTTATTTGAGGTTGGAAAGGTAACCAGTAGAAGAACTAAAGAACAGAAAACAGTGTAAGCACTTAGCATTGGAAAACAGGGCAGGGTATGAGAGGAGGGACATTTTTACTTTAGAACATTCTGTGTGTTACATATTTTCTATTGTGAACAAGTATAACTATAAAAAATAAAATGCATAAAGAAGAATTAAGTGTGTAAAATTCTAATGTCCTTGCTATACATCTTAATAGATTATCTTGTTTATTAAATAATTCAGACAAACAGAGAAAAGAAAAAGAAGAAAAGCTAGGTAGACCCTAATGATGTGCCTGCTCCTCCCACTGCCATCCCTCCTGATGGACTCTGGCGCTTTGATATCCACAGAACATCAGTAAGATTTCCTCTGTGCCCACCCCTGAACTCCCATTATTCACACTTCAGCTCTCTCATAAATACAGACTTTTTAGTTTGCTGTGCTAATTCCCTTACTGGATATAAAAAAGGAACAAATACATACAGTAAGCCCCAAAGGAAAGGCATAAATTGTGTCTACAATCATGCTCCCCACTTCTGCAAGACCTCGTGATTTGATGAATCAGCTTCTAAACAGGGAATTCATGTCTAGAAGCTGAGGATCCTGAGATGCTGAGCATGGAACCTAGGGAGTTAGGTGTGTTAGTGTGAGAGAAAATAAAAGTGTAAATACCTTCTCTCCATTCAGAAGGGGTCTGTTTACTGAACTTGTGAAGTACATGGAAGTCTCTTGACATGTCACCTTCTACAATGCCTTCTTCTTATGCAAACTCAGGAAATCAAAGAGTGATCCAAACCACCAGTTATTTATTTAATCATTTACAAGCTGCTTTTTTAAAGGGGGAGGGGCGGATAGCAAGTTGACAGTATATGAATTCTTAGAACCACAGTCACAAAAACTTGAGTAATCCAAGACAAGAGTTCAAAATGTTTAAAATAAAGCCATTTCTCTCTTTTTCACAATGTGCTTTAGAAATGTAAGAGCACCGGCCCCCGAAGCCATTGATCTGACACTATCGATCTGACACTAAGGATATATAGCATTGTATTTTCATTTTAATTTCCCTTGAGTCATTTTATATACAGAAAGATAGGTATAGACACATGGCTTCTGGTTCTCCCACCTCAGGTGCTCCAGGCTCAATCTCCTGACAGTTCCTCTTTTCTCTCAAAATCACTCCCAAGGTGAACTCATCTATTCTCTTCTCTTAAAACCATTGATATAAGCTGTTACCAACCCTGGCTGCACATTAGGATCAACTAGGGAGTTTTTCTTCTTCTTTAAAAGCCCTATCACAAACCAATTAAATAAAAATATCCAGGGTTGGGTCAGAAGTGTATGTAGGCTTTCAAAAAGCTCTTCAATGATTCTCACAGAAAGGGCTAAGACCATTGATCTGCACACTGATGTCTCCCTACCTGCTCTCAGCCAGGACCTCCGCGCCTCGCCCCAAGTGCCCACTCCATGTCTCCTCTTGAGTGTCTAGGAGGCGTCTCCATGTTGACTTGTCTAAAACAGACCTCTTGATTTCCACATGCCCTCCCTAAACCCAGATCCTCTACCAGTTTTTCCCATTTTGGCAAAAGGCCCCACTGTTCACCTAGCTGCTGGGATGCAAAGGCTGAGCTTTACCACGATGTTTCCGTTCCTATTCTTTCACATCCCACGTCTGGCAAGCCTGCTGGCACTCAACCTGCAGAATGCAGGGTCTGGCACAAATAACACCCCTATTTTTTATTACAAAATCATAAGCATGCAATTCTGTAACATAACAATATCACACTCAAGCACACCATATGACATTTTAGGTGAAATGTTCAAATTAAAACTATAAAGTATTACACCCATATTATTACCCTACCAAGCTCGCTCACACAGGTGTTACTTCTGCCGGACCCTGTATGTCCCAAACCAGTCCGCTTCTTCCAACTCCCACTGCTACCAGCCTAAGCCAAGGCAACAACACCATCTCACATCGCTAGTCTTGAACACCCGGCATGTGTCGTTCACACTATCTTCTGTAACCTCCCTATGGCTTTCCCTCACTTACAATAAGACACAAATTCCTTGCCATGGCCCCAAGGCTTTCTAAAATCTGGCCCTACTTAAATTTCTGGCCCTCTCTCCAAATTCTTTCACTCCTTACCCTCCCATTGCTGCTTGCCTACACCTGTTGACCTTGGTGATGCTCATGTCCACTCTGGGCTCTGCCTCAGAATCTTTCTCTTGTTATTCCTAAACCTGCAATATTCTTCAAGGCTTATTCTTGCACACTGTCCAGGTTTCTACTCCTATGTCACCCCAGGCAAGTCTTTCCTAACTGTACCAATATAGCCTCAAACAACCAGCACCCAACCTTGACCTCCTCACCCCGCACTTTTACCCCTGCTCATTATCTTCATGGCATTTATCACCACCTGGACTTACACTAGTGTTTCATTTGTTGGCTTATCTACTGTCTTTTCCCACTTCCCCCGAAACACTAGACCACAGGGTCTAAAAGACAGGCGAGTTTGTCTTGTTCAAGGTAGGATCATAGGCCTATGTCTGTACCTAGCAAGTAGCGGGCACTGCACGTTGGTTGTTATGAACAGAATGTCTGTGTCCTCCCCAAATTCATATGTTGAAGCCCTAATCTCCAATGTGGCAGTGGGCAGTGTTTGGAGACAGGGCCCTTGGGGGTGATTAGGGTCAGGTGAGGTCATGAGGGTGGGGCTCTCACAATGGTACTAGTGTGCTTATGGGAAGAGGCACTGGACAGCTTGCTTCCTCTTCCTCTCTTCCCACACAGGTCCACCGAAAAAGGCCATGTGAGCACACAGCAAGAACTGGCCCTCTACAGGCCAAGAGGAAGGCCCTCGGCAATAACAAAGTCTGCCAGAATCTTGATCTTTTGACTTCCCATCTTCCAGAATTAGAAGAAATAAATAGCTGTTGTTTCCCTCTTGGTCTGGTATTTTTGTTATAGTGGCCCAAACTGACTGAGACGTTGGTAAAATGAGTCAACAGAAAGTAACCTGGATGGAGGGCTCTGTAACGTTGCCCCAAAGCTCTGTAACTGTCTATCCTTTGGGATGTCTAGCATTTTTATTAATAATCTGAACGAAGGGATTTAAGGGATGATTAATTAGCTAGTGACACAGTCCTAGAAGAAAGAGCTAAATAATATGCAGGATGACAGAAATATGATTTTGAAAGATTTTCACTGATGAGCGACATGGACCAAGCAAAGCAAATACTTACTGGGATGAACACCAACATGCGTATCTCATTGTTTACAACCACTTACACAGGCGCAGGGAACTACAGAAGACCTGCCTCCACAGCAGACTGAATGAAAGACAAGGGAACAACAGAGGAAAGTTACAATATGCCAAGCTCTTTTCCAATGTAAGGAAGAAATTTTCCAGTAACGAGCTCCTGGTCAACAGCGGTGTCCAAGTGCAGGCTGGCTAACCATCTGTCACCATGGGGCCCAGAAAACAGCCAGCTTGGGTGGGGACTCATAGGGCCCTTCCTCTTCTCATCACCATTCTTCGATAATACATGTTTTCCATCTAAAAGTCCACTTCAAACCCACAGCGAAGAACACTGAGTGGTCATTTTTACAACTCTTCAAAAGCAGTGTTAGCTAGTCACTTTGAAGGGATGATCAGACATCTTCAGGTAAAGCACTTGTATATAATTCAATTATTATAAAACAAATAGGGACGCTATGCCATCCTATGTCAACCCTGCACATAGCTGCCTGGTAGTCACAAGTGTACTCATAACTAGGGTTTTGCTTATCTCTTTGTCCTTCAACTTAAAATTCGTTTTTAAAACACAGATCTTTTCCTACAGATGTCCTCAGCTTGTACCCTAGAGATCTTCGCTTTATAAACAGACACTTGCACCAAAGGACATATTTTTCATCCTCTAATCAATTAAAAAGATACGAACTAAACAAAGGACAACACTTGTAAGAACAGAAATAAAGAGAAGGCATAAAATTAAGCACTGAAAGATCTCCACATTGATTTTACTGAAGACACAAGAAATTTATAAATGCAATAAGTTCATTAAATAAACAAAAAACCCATTCATAATCCATTGTATATGTCCATAACACTAAAAAGATTAGTCTAATATAAGCAATTTTACATGTTAATAATTTTAGTGAGGGGCATTTTAACCATGCATTAACTGTGTGATCTACTATTTTTAAAGCAAACTATAATAAGTATCCAACTGTTTTAAAATACCTCTATATTTTCAAATTGCTTACATATATGAAAACAGGTTTCCATGGAGTTAAGGAGTTAAAAATAAAGGAAAGATTCTTTATGTACTTCGTAGATACAGTTTCTCATACATTCAAATGAAAAAGTTATATATGTGTGTGTATAATGTGAATACATACACAGATACTCACGAAGTTTATAGATAAAGGTGTAAGGCTTTGGTTCTCAGATGACATCCTTGAGAGTTTTGTTTTGTTTTGTTTTGTTTTAAATTCAGTAACTACGAACCTGACCCTGTTTTGAGGTATATAATCACAGAACATTGGGGCTGAAAGGGACCTTCATGATTCTCAGCCCAACTCACACACATCAGGACAGGAAGGTGAACTAAGTGCCCAAAGTCGCACAGCTAGTGAGTGGCAAAGCCTGAGAAGATGTTACTTTAATGGCAAAAGTTACATTGCCAGCGGGATGAAGTTAAGAACCTTGAGATGGGCAGGTTATCCTGGATTATCCAGGTGGGTTGAATGTAGTTGCAGGGTCCTTAACATCAGAAAACCACCTGAGCCACATTCAAAGTCAGAGGCCAATATGACTGTGGAAGAACACTGCTGGCCATGAACGTTGATGCAGAGAGAAGCATCATTACCTGCTTTGAAGATGGGAAGCCACAAGCTAAGGAAGGAGCGTGGCCTCTAGACAGTGGAAAAGGCAAGGAAACAGATCCCCTCCCCAGAGCACCCGGAAAGCAACACAGCCATGATGATGCCTTGATTTCAGGCCAGGGATTGGACTTGTTCATCCCTGATCCAAGGATTGGATCAGTCCTTGTTGGACCTCTGGCCTACAAAATTAGAATAATGGGTGTTGCTTAAGTCTCTAAATTTATGGTAATTTGTTACAGCAGCAAAAGAAAACTAATTTACCATGTGAATCAATATCCCCCATTCTCATCCCTTGGCCAGCCTGATGTCCAAGGCCACATGGGACAGACCCAGCCTTCTATCACGTCTCTCTCTGAGGAACTTCCCACAGTCCTCGGGTCATACAAGGATAATTTCAGGAGAACGGTGCACAGCTTGACAACAGAAAAGAAAGCGCTGAAAGCCCTGTACAAAGACAACGCTGCGCAAACTGGGAGTGAGTTAAATTTCACTGTTTACTTTAGCTCATTCTTTGAACTACATTTGCTTCCAAGTGAAATAAAATTGACTTTGAATAAATTTTACAGTGTTCTACTTGAAACAGCTGGTTGGACTTTTCAAAAAGCATCTTGTCAGAATTATGTATTTTTTTCCTAAGACATGTTCCACCCACTAAGTCATACCAGGAGCCTTAGTAATCATGGTAAATTACAGTGTGAATAGAAACTCTTTAGATTTCCATTCTGTACTAAGCTTTCTAGAGGAAGGTGTGAATATATCAAATACCTTAAGTTTAATGCAAAGGAAATCTGCATAAACCTTGGTCATACCCATTGCACAGAGGGGCACGCAGAAGACTTGTAGTTCTCGTGCCAAACCACCGAAGCCAGACCATGTGCGTAACAGCAAAAGCAAAAGGAGCAAACGCAGCAAAATGGGACCCGAGTCTTAACTGCTTCTTTCCTTTCTTAGTTCCAATTTACTGTGTCCCAACTTGGGAAGGTGTTATCCATGAAAAATAAAGTAGTATGGAGGGAAAAAAGTTAAACTGAAAACTTACATATGAGAAATATGTGCCAAACAAGAGAGTCTAAAGGCTCATATTCCAAGTCTCCCTTGGGTATATACTGATCCTCCACCTCACTGAATTGTTGACATTACATAATTAGCCAGTTACAATAATAACACTACAGCTGAACACACTGCCACAACCAGAGGAATTTTAACTACTCTAGTGAATTGCCCGTCAGCAGCTACATTTGTGCTGAGCTTCAAAGCAAAAATGGGGACAGAAAAGAATGAACATTTAGTATGCAGACTAACACAGCGTAAACGAGAGGAGTCTACTCCATCCAGGAGCTGAGTTCCTGGGTTCCCCCTCACCCACCCCACTTGTTTTGTTTTGTTTTTTTAAGTTGGCCCAGCCTTTCACTGTTGCCTACGTAAGTAAGATTCAGTAAAAGCGCCCACATACACTGTGACAGAGTAAAAAATACACATACATTAATTTACATTGGATTAGTGTGTATATGAAAGGAACTCAGGCACTTTTATCCTTCACATTTATAAACTTTAACATACCCTCTAAACAACTTAAACCCAACACTTTTAGACACATTTATTTCTCAACTTTTTAAATTCTAAGTTAATCAAAACACAAACAAAAACAAATGCTTTGAAAATTAACATTCCCCTCACAGCCAGAGAAAGTTTCACCTGCCCGTGACCCTTCCTTTTCTCTTTTCCTTTTCTGTGATTCCTTTCCAATTACACATTCATTCTAGGGAAAGGAGGGTGCTGTATTTTTTTCTTAGTAAGTTAAACCTGAAATGTAGCTCAAACCAGGTAATCAGGAAAGTCACACGGTGTTCTGAATGTTCTTAGACACACTGTACAGAAATGCCCAATCCTTCCACGGGGAGGACAAGTATTTCTTTACAACTGTTTGAGACCACAGCCCTCCTAACCATCAATTCTGGAAGGAAGTTTAAAGATCATCTACTCCACTCCGGTCATTTTACAGAAGAAACAGAACTATGATCTCCTTTCTCTGCTGTTACAATTAAACCGTAACCCCTGCTGTGCTGAGCACCCCACGGTGCGGGAGTCCCTCCTGCTGCTGCTCCAGGTTAAGGAAAGAGACAGGGCTCCACGTGGAGAGCCATCTTGAAAACAACGGCCTTTCTGTGTAATTTCTCTCGTTTCTTTCCTCCCTTACTTTCATGGTACCTCATCTTCTCCTTATCCCTTCCTACCTATGTCCCATATCCAAAATTGTTTGTGTCAATACTGATCCTCCACCTCACTGAATCGTTGACATTACATACTATACTCACTTTGGAAAACCTTTTAGTAGAAGACTCCTAAAGATTAGTAAGATCTTTTAGGTACCAAAGAAATAAAAGTCATGCTGAAATCTGAGGCACCCTGACCTGAGTGTGTAAAAGTGCCCCCAGCACTCTACATCTATACCCTACGGTTATCTATTACACCCATATACATATTACTTCTTCTCCTGCTCAACTGTTTTTTCATGTCGTTGTGGTAAGAACAGTTAACAAGAGATCTATGATCAGCAAATTATTACATGTACAGTACAGTATTGTTACCTCAAGGCACAATCTTGTACAGCAATCACTAGAACTTATTCTTCTCGTATAACTGAAACTTCAACCTCTTAAAATCCACTATCTTGCTTACTCTGTCCCTTTGAAACTGCGACTGTTTTCCTCTTATTTTCATTCTTCTAAGACTGTGGTACAGACAGAGTGGGACAGAGAACAGCAGGAGGCCTTCAGCTCTCAGAGCTGAAAACAGGGTCATCACCCGATCGGTCATCTCTGCAAATGGTCTCGGTGAGTTCACCTCTCCCTTCAGAGCTGCACCAAACCTACTGCCAAGAGCCATCATTGCCCATTCAAACTGAATATTAAGATGCACGGTCTGACAAAAATGGTTAGACGTGTATGTTCCCACCAACCTCTAAATCCCCTTACTCTGTGTTGTTTGTAGTACTTACAGTCCTTTCATGTATATCTATACACAGGTACTATTTATGATAATCTACTAGTTACCTATTTTTTGTTGTATATTGTGTCTCGCCCACTAATATGAGAAAAAGGACCACGTTTGTTTTATTTACTGCTCTAGCCTCAGTGTCTAGAGCCGTGCCTGGCATTATGTAAGTACCCAAATAATATTTGTTGAATGAATAAATGTTTTGTGGCTCATGTGCGAGAATGAAATAGAATATTTAAAATGGAGACTATTCTGGAAAATACAAATACATGATCATCATACTGCATATCCTTGATTCCATGCAATCCCATAAAAATTTTAAAGTTATTTGCATCTTATTCTATCAAGGAAAAGAAAGCGAATACATTATTACAACTGATTTATTGGAAATAGCTGATTTTTACAGTCAGATCATGTAGAATACAATCACTGACAGAAGAGGACGACCAAGAGCAGTCATTTATGGAGCAGCTGCTTGTACAGGAGGCTACGGGGTAGCATGACCCGTGTGCTTCAACACACGTGTAGTTAAGAATATTAAAAGATGCTCTTTCCAAACTGTTCTTAATGTCCTAACATTGCCTAGAGAATTCAAAACTTCCCGAAAATACGATGGAAACTCTGAGAGTATGGAAACTGACATAACACAAAATCTTAACCTCTCCAGTTTAAAATGTGAGACATTTTATTAGTCTCTATCATAGATTAATTGGGGGAATTTTTGGATCCAATCTTGCTATAATATGACTTACAAAGACTTATAGGCAAGGTTTTTCCTGAACACAAATGCTTAGTTTCAGCACCCTGTTAATGATCACTCCTTTCTTGCCCGTCTTCCTAACAGGTTCTACTACAAAAGGACTCAGAGGAGGCAAAGTGGTCAAGTGTAAAGAATAACAACATGCTCTGCAGATAGTAGGCTGCTTCCCCTTTCCTTACAGAGATTACACTAGGAAATGAGTAGGTAAAGAATTGCTTTTTTTCTAGCATAAAAAATTAGGGGGAAGATGGCTTTCAGTGGTGTTTTTCAAGACTTTTTAATAACTGCTTAAATTTTTAAAATGTGAACAAGAAACAAATGAGTTAGGGCATGACTACTTGTTAGAAGCCTTCGCTAAGAATAAAGGAACGTAGGAAATGGACTTATTATTTCTATAAAATCATGAAGTTTATGAGACTCCAAAGATAAAGCTAGCATACTGTCTCCATTAGCAAGGCTAACAGGAAAGGCTGTTTGTTCTTAAAAGTAATAATGGCTTATGTCATTCTTTTTCCTTCAATCTGTCACCTGGGATGTAGTAGTGAGCAGGCTGGGGAGCACTGGCAAACAATCCTTGGTGACTAATGGAAATTCACTCACAGGAGGAGCCAGACCTCGGGGTACCCATCAGTAGGCTGACTATGAACCTACACATCCCTACCTATGAAATCCATTCCATAAAGTGGGATACCTCTTACTATGGAATTATCTACTGCATGTTTTACAGCAATACCCTTCATTCAACTCTAAATTTTCAGATGTCTCCAAGCTCCAGCTGCAGCACCAGAGCACATCATAGATACACATATCAAAACAGATCTGACCTTCTACCCTTGAAGATTCTAGAAAACCAGATGGTCATGCCACGAAGCAGTGCGTAACCAACATGGGCTGTGAAGTCAGTCAGACCTGGGCTTGAATCCAGGCTGCTTCGCTTCACCACAAGTTATTTCACTCTCCTGAGCCTCACATGAGGAGGGCTATTCTTTTCCTCTGGAGCCATTCATATTTAACAATTCAGTAATATTCAGAAGAGAGCTGAGCTTCATGACCTTTAAACGTGGTCCACAGCAACCACTAATTAACAATGAACCATGAAAAGAAGATGCCTATCTTGGGGTACGAAGGCTGGTGGAGAAAAAATTCCTAACTTCCCAATTACCTGAGATAAGACAGTTTTGTTATTTTTTGCACACTAGCTAAGTGTGGAATATGCCCTAGATATATAATCTAAATTACACCTTGGATAGCACCACCTAAAACTAAACTGGGCCACACGGAAGAAAAGGGACAGCTACGTACAAGATGGCACATGTGAGGGATTATCTTCAAGATAAAAGATTTTATTCCCTGACTCAAATTCTTTTTGCCTCACCTTAGTTTTCAACTAGTGATGTTGCAGGACCACTAAGATAAAGACCTCCCTGTTCCAAATGTTTCCAAGGGTGTTAGTTCTGTTATCTGCTTCCTGCAATAAAGTTTCAATGGAAAGAGACATGCTTTAATAGGAATTTCAAGATTTCCTTCCTTATACATAAAGAAGCTGTTCTATTTTTTCCATTCTTCCTGCAAATATGTAAGCCATTCATATTTAACAATGCAATAATATTCTGAAGAGAGCTGAGCCTCGTGACCATTACTAAGGACAATCCACAGCAACCCCTAATTAACTAGGAGCCACTGAAAAGAAGATGCCTGTCTCCGGATGAGGAAGGCTGGTGGAGAAAAGGTTCCTAACTTCCCAATTACCTAAGGTAAGAGAGCTGTGTTACTTCAGGCACCCTGGCTAAGTGGGGCATAGGTACCTATCACACACCAAGCTCCGTGCTAAACACTGAGGCTAAAACAGATGGACAAGAAAGACAGGGCTTCTGCAGCCAGGAGCCCACGCGGAATCCAGGGACAACTGCCGAGACAGAAACAGCGGCAGGAGGAAATTCAACCCGACTTCTCAAACCGCTGAAATGTTCTAGATGAAGAGGACAGAGAGAATTCTACAATTTTAAAGGGTGCAATCTCACCTCTCTTTAGCTGCACCGAAAAGAAGTGTTTTTCTTAGGGACCATTATTGTATTCTTTTAGGACAGTATCTTAGGCTGAAAGGTGGTGACCAACTGCCATCCCCTGCCCTCAAGGCTGGTGTGGACAGGAAAAATAGAAAGCTGACTTATTCTGTGTCATTAGGTAAAAGGAGCCAGAGAGCTGCGCAGTCTCTGCTCACGAGGAGAATTCTGGGGAGGAAGGCCAGGATGAAGGCCCGGGTGGTAGAAAGGTGGGTCTGAGTTCAACTCCACAGTCACAGCCCCGACCGCTAGGTTTCAAGGGTGACAGGAACTTAACGATGTTAAATTGCCTGTTTTAAACTATTTCCTAATTCAGTCTCCTTTACCCCCCAAACCTTCAGTACAGTCTGTTACACACAACAGCTTTGGGTAAATGGTGCTTTTAGGAACGAGAGGAGTTTTTCCCCTGGCGTGAAGCAATGAGCCCCGAGAAAGGGCAGCAATCACGGTTGGGGAGAAGCATACATGGTAATCAGGGCCCAGGGGAGTGGGATCCCAAGGTTGCACAGAAACCAGAAAAATGCAGGTCACAATCTCGCTGCACACATAGACATCCCCTGGATCACCCATCTCCTTCCCGAGATCCTCAGAAACACCAAGGAGGGCAGAGGCTTCCCAAATATATGGGATGGGGGCTCACTTTACTCAACCACTAGGGATAGAGTAATGTTACAAAGTGGAGAGAGATGTAGGAACCTGTAGGTTACATGGAAATTTAGTGCAAGTAAAGAAATGAATCTGTCCTTCAACACAAGTAAGGATTGCCAAATCTTCTGAACACTTAACTTCAGAGTGGTAGCTGGAAAGTGCCTGCAGGCATCATTAGAAGTCTGTTTAGGCCACAGATGGCAAACACAAGGCCCCCTGGGCCAAACCTAGCCCCTCCACCTTGTTTGATCCCGCCCAGCACCTTATTTCTACCCAGTGGCAGCACCAAGCTCCTTACTCCTAGTTAAGGAGTAGTTACATTTATACAGTCCTAAATTACATTCGACCCTTTGAAGGCAACTGCAAGGCTGATGTGGCCCCTGGTGAAAATGGGTTTGACACCCCTGGTTTTAGGCAGTTTGGGTATCTCACTTTATAAAACTGCGGAAGAAAACTTACTTCTTATCAAAGACTGACTAAAAAATGATTGTTTATTTCAAATCCTATTTTTTTCTGATCCCAGTATAAAGTATCCTGTTCCTTTAGGTGCAAGAAATAAGGAAAACTGCAGTTACTGTTTTAAAAACATCCCTTTCACTTCATACATTTCAAAATATTCTTTAGAAAATACCAATGTTAGTAATAAAAACAGAACTTGCACAGTATTTTTCTTGACTATTAAAATATCCTATCAATAAAGAATCTGTCCTTTAAATTTTCAGCACCATTCCCACACCCAAGTAAATTAAGATTCTCCATAATACCTAAAGATCTCTACTTTATGCAAAAGGACTCTTTTTTTCAATTATTAGGGCTACTAGCAAGTATTGTTCTAGTTTGTGATAAAAGCTTTAAATCAGCTTATTTCATATAGTTTTATTTTCTTTATGACAAATCTTTCTTGCTCTTCTAGTTGATAAGCAACTTGCTTAAGTTTATTCCCATTTTCATAAGAGCAATGCCTAGCTTTAAAGAAGTAATAAGGTCTTACTAAAATTAAGTATCTAATGTATCTGCAGCCTATAAATTAAAATGTTTAATTAAGTTAATACCAGATATTAATGAGGTATCAGTAAAATAAGAATAAATGTGCTTTGGAACAAATAAAGAAGGGTATTGGTATAGGGCTAAATAGTCCAAAATTTCCTGTCCAGCTGGAACCTCAAAATGTGACCTTATTTGGAAAAAGGGTCTTTGCAGATGTCATCTGGTAAAATGAGGTCATGCTGGATTCGTGTGGGCTCTGAATCCAATGACGGGTGTCCCGAGACCATGTGAAGACACAGAAAGACATTCACAGAGGGCAGAAGGCCATGCGACATGACAGCGCCGGCAGACACGGAGTGATGAAGGGGAAGCCGAAGAACACGAAGGACTGCTGGCCCTCACCAGACGCTAACGAGACAGAAGAGAGGGTCCTGCCCAGGAGCTTCTGAGGGAGCACGGCCCTGCCAATGCCTCATTTCAGCCTTCTTACCCACGGAACCGTGAGAAAAAACCTCTCCTGTTTCACACTACCCGGTTGGTGTAACTGGCTACAGTAGGCCTGAAAACTAATACAATACATTTGAAAGGCAAGACTGGAGAAAAACAGCCTCCCCGGGACCCATTTGTTTTTCAAATGAAATCCTAACGCGGCAAAGGTGTGTCACGCTGGAGCGACCCCCTACTTAATATGAACAGCAACATCATCCTTACTGTCCCTCATCACTTGCGCTGTGAGCCACCGCGTTCCTACATCCAGGAGCCCTTTGTTCCTTCATGAGGCTGCAAGGTAAAAGCAAAACCAAACTGCAAAAATCAAAGGTGCTGTACGAAGACTGTTATTTTAGTGGTATGACCACTGAGAAACAATACATTGTTTCTCTCTAATTGGTTCTGAAAACCCTGCCCTTATTTACAGTACAAAAAGTAACGAAAATGCAGTTGTAATCATTATCATTCACTGAAAAATCTGACAGGAAAAAAAAAGTGTGCATCTAAAAACACTGACATACTCAAAATCTTTAAAGCTTTTCTGGCTTACTTAATAATTTCAACCTGCCTGCCACAGCTCCAATACATTCTAAATGAGAAGCTTTGTGCAGAAGTGGCCAAAATTGGCAAAATAATTTCTTCCATACTCCCTGTATCAGTTTGTGTGTGTGTGTATGTGTGTGTTTCAAGCTCTCAGCAGGGAATGTTAAACACATGCTCTTTTCTTCTCCAATATTTTGGTGGCTGCGTCACTAAGGAAATAGTTTATCATTGTATCACTTGTAACTGACTTCTCAATGGAATTATGTAGCCACCTTGATATTTTCAACAAGTTAGGTATACTTGAGAGGCAAATATATTCACACACACATATACAGTGAACAGGAAAATTCGTGGGGATACAATTAAACTGTCTCCTTCTAGTACAGATAGCTTTGGCGTAAATCGTTATTCTGAAGAGACTCTTACCGGTTCAAGTAGAAGCTTTTCCAAATGTTTAAGACGAAGCACTCTGTGGTTTTCACAATTCTATCCAATGACGCAAGTCAAGTGCCCCCAGAATAAAGCAAACATTTATCTCAATAATGAACTCAATACCCTCCCTAAACCATTTAAGTCAAGTTAGAAAGGACTCTCTGAAATTAGTCAAATATGTCATAAAGCAGTAAAGCCGTCAGCACCTAGTGCTGATACTCTGCTGTTATTTCAGTCCCATTGAAACACTCTCCTTTAAAGACCGGTATTCTATTTCAATGGGCGCCACGTGAGCCAAGTGGGGCCAAGAAGTCCTGGTGAGCGCACGTGAGTGTTGTTACTCTTCCACACAGCCCTGGACACGAAAAGCCAGAACAAGATCAGCGTCTGGGCCGGGAAAGAGCTGGGTGCAAAGGCAAGTGCAGGACTGCTCTCCCCTGCCAGCGGCCCCTCTGCAGATCTCACAACAGTTGGCAAATTCTCTGTTTCAAAGGCCATCCATACAACAGCCCAGGTTTAAGATAAAATCAGCATTTGCCGACACTGTAAGAGAAAGTAGAGTGTGTAGGGAAAGAACAAGCACTGAGACCTCCCTGCTCCACCATGCTCAGCCATGTGCTCTTGGGCAAACTGCTCGGCTTCCCTGACGTTTAGCTTTTTCATTGGAGTGAGGCGAGGCTGAAGAGAGGTTATAGAGGTCTCGGACATTCAACAAACGTTAGGCGCCTTTCCCTCTTCTTGCCCTTCCCCCAGCTAAGTTTAGGGTTAGGTTCCAGAAGAAATGCTGCAGATGTGTCAGCCTCCAACAGATAAAGCCCAAGGACTCCACCCCCGGGACAGTGTCTATAGCTATTCCAGGACTGCTATTTTCTACTTCAGTACATACAGATATTACGTCTGCAAGTCAAAACTGCCATTCTGAAATTGTTCCCTCTGGGACAAATAAATAGTCTTTGTTCCTAAGGATGCTTGGCTGATTGTACAGCTGAGTAATTATCGCTGTGTAGCCCCTATCAGGGAACATATCACCCCATCGATATAAGCAGGAGGCAGCGTCTCCCCCCGCAGCCCTGCTAGTCACGTGAAGAAAAGGTCCCTTAGCCTGGGAACTGCAACCATGTGAGGTCTCTACTTAGAAGTGAACAGACTCTCTCTCTATGAAGGAAGAGGACAGAGTCTACGAGCCTTGGGAATAAATTAGATGTTTGAGACTCAACTCCGAACAGAAGAGATTGTTTTTCATGTTTATGATCCTTTGTTGTTACCGGTATTTTTTCCTGCCTTTTCCTCCCTGGATACTAGGTAAAATCTTTCTTCGGCTGTGCTAAGGCAACCTCAGGGATGGGGATTTTGTTCGTATTTGGCCACAGTGGTAAAGGGGGACTAGAGGACTAGCCTGCTCCTGGCAGCTGGCATGAGAGCTGCTAAAAAACTGAACCAAGAGAACCTCCAAAATGTTTTTATAGACAGAGACAGACATACACAATTAGATAATATGAAGTTGAGATAGTTCTCCCTCTAAAATTTTTTTCTGTATGTTTCAAAAATTATATGAACATGTATTTTAACCTTTTTCATTGTGAAACATATCACTCACAGAAATATGCACAAGATGTGCATCTTTGTGATACAAAGATGTATCACAAAGGGAAACACTCAGAACTTGCAAGAACCTAAAAGCCTCCCTTATGATCCCACTAATAACTAGCCCCTCCCTTTTCCAAAAGCCAACCATCAACCTTTTACCTAAGTACACACTCAGAGACATTATGGTTCCGTTCTACCTTTCTAAAATGTCACTTAAAGGAATCGTGTAGTCTGTGTCCTTTTGTGTCTAGCTCCTTTTGTTTCACATCACGTTTGTGCAGCATGTCGAGGTGCTGACATGTGGTTGTCAGTTTACTCCTTTTCACTGACATATTCCATCATGTGAATGTAGAACAATTTGTCCATTTACTCTTGGTGAACATGTGAGTTCTTTCCAGGTTTTAGTTATTATGAATGGTGACGTTATAAATGTTCCTGAATATGTACGTTGTATGCATTTCTGTTAAGTATATACTAAGAAGTGAAATTGCTGGACCATAGGGCAGGCATACCGTAAACTTCTGTAGATCACACAACTTGCTAACCTGGCTGGACCGATGCATGTTCCCCAACAGCTGCCTCATACCCTTGCCACCCTTGGTGGCGTGTGCTGGTATCTCACTATTCTCAGGGAAATGGTATCTCCCATCTCCCTGTAACAAATTATGTTGAGCACCTTTTCAAAACCTATTTGTCATGTTTTAACTCTCAGTATATTTTAAACCCAACAAATCATTGTCACTATTTTATGTAGTTAATAGATTTTGCTGTATAGCATATTTATAGTTGTATTTCTAAATAACTGGGATAGTTTTTCTCCTACCTAAATAACACTCTTGAACATGTTCTTTGGCTAAAATCTGCTGGTGACAAAGTCAAGTTTTGTTTGTCTGAAAATGTCTTGATTTCATCCTCATACTTGAAGAATGTGTCTGTTGGGCAGAGAACTCTAAGTTGGCAGTTTTTTTTCTTTCCAAGCTTTTAAGATATTATGCTATTGCTTTCTGGCTTCCACTGTTTCTGCTAAGAAACCAGCTGCTTGTGTAAGTGTAGCTCCTTGGAAAGCAATTTGACTTTTTTCTTGGCTGCTTTTAGGATTTTCTCCTTGTTTTTGCTTTCATCAGTTTTGCAATGATATATCTGGGTAGGAATTTCCTTTTATTTATCTTCTTGGAGTTCATACAATTACCTGAGTTTGCAGATGAGGTTACTTATCAGGCAGAAAAAATCCGAGCCATTTTCTATTCAAATACTGCTGTGCCCCACTTCAGAACCCATCTCCTTCGAAGATCCCAGTTACAAGTATGTTAAAACCTCTCAGCACATTCTTTATGGGCCCAGACCTCTGTTCAGTTTTTTTTTATCCTTTTGCTCTGTTTCATTTTGCATATTTCCTTTCCCCTACTTTTCAGGTTGCTAATTCTGTCTTTAGTGATATCTACTCTGTGTGGAATCCATCCACTGATTTGCTCACTTTGATTATTACAATTTTCAGTTCCAGAATTTCCATTTGGTTCTTATTTATACTTCCTAGTTCTTCTGACTTGTCTTTTCTTTAAAATAGTAAAAATAATAATATGAAGCTTCTATGCATTTTTCCATTGCTATTGTTTTCCTGGATTTTGCTATGTGGTCTTTTTCTCCTCAAGTATTCACTTTTGATTAAACTTTTTTTTTTTTTTTTTTGCAAAACTGTTTGCAGAAATGATCTGAGGCCTTGGGGAATATTATGTTCTTTTGGAGGAGATGTAAGTTCGTTTCTGCCAGACAACTGCAGGACCAGAGCTCTGGAACCACCTTAACCTAAGTTCAGGAGAAGAGAGGCTTACAGACTGGGCCTCCATTATCCCTGACCCTGGTCCCATAACTCTGCACTATTTTGTAACTGCTCCAATGCCTGCAAGTAGGTGTTTTGGTTTTTTTTTAAGACTATTTTTTAGAAAAGTTTTAGGTTCACAGCAAGATTGAGAGAAAGGTACAGAGGTTTCCCATATGCACCCTATCCCCACACAGGCAGAACCCACCCCCACCCTAAATATAAACACCCCCCACCAGAGTGGTACATTTGTTAAAACTTATACACTCACATTTGCATATCGCAATCACCCAAAGTCCATAGTTTATATTATGGTTCACTCTGTTGTACATTCCATTCAATTGGTTTCAACAAATGTGCAATGACCCGTACCCATCATTACAGTATCGTACACAGTATTTTCACGGTCCTACACGTCCTCTGTGCATGGTCTATTCATCCCCACCTTCACCCTCTGACTGCTAAATATAAAATCAGAATGTTCTCCTTGAAGGCAAAAATAAAAATGTTTCATAATAGTTCTTTAGAAGGCTTAATTGGGCCAAAACTATTCCATCTAATAATATTTTCCACTCTTTCTGGCAATTTTTGGGCTGGAGAAAAAGGTAAACTACCTTATGGAAAGGTCCAAAACAAGGACCCCTGTCTCCACCTTTCATTTGCTTTCTATAATCAGAAATTGATTTTCAGGACACTGTAGCTTTCAACACTTTGAATCACAAATGAAAGGCCTTATTCTTAGAATACAGGCTACTAAATACTCTTAACATCCTAGTTATATTAATATTAGTGTTCTGCTTCTGCACTTAATATAGTCTACATATGAAAAGAGTATTAAATTACTATGTTCTTAACTCTTATATGCTATAATTTTTCCATAGGGCTGGTGAATAGAAATGTGTATTTGAAATTATATACCTTTGTAAATGTCCAAATATATGTTTTCACTCCTACCTTTTTACACCATGTTCAATATAATGTAAATGCACCAACACTTGCATTCTGATTTGTATGCTATTTACAAGGAAATTCATTTTGTTAATATAAATGCATGCACTGTGGAAATAAATCAAATGATTGATCTTTTTGAGATCATCTAATTATATAAATCTTTAAAAATGTACAGATAAATACATTAAGTGATGAATACTAGAAAGGATAAGTAAGAGGAAATCACACCTAGACATATTATAATGAAATTGTAGAACATCAAACACAAAAACGTTAAAAGAGAAAAGAAGTTGTAATATCTAACAAATAAATGACAATTAGGATAAACAAATTCCAACAAAAACAGAAACAATGGAGGCCAAAACTTAGTAAAAATATCTCTCAAGTGCTTAAAGAAAATAGACACTAACCTAGATTTAAAACCCAGGATTAAAGAACTGGACAAATAAAGAAGATGGCAGTGTAGGCAGACACAGCTTGCCTCTTCACACAGCCACATCAAAATTATAACAAAATATAGAACAACAATCACTCAGTACCATCAGAAGTCGAGTTGAATGGAAGTATGACAACTACAGAATTAAAGAAACCACATCCATCCAGACTTGTAGGAAGGGCGCACACCAGGACAGACTGGTCCCACACCCACATGGGGTGGATAACAATTCAGGAGGGATATCTCAGGAGCAAGGAGTCCCAGCCCCATACCCAAGCCCAGGGTTCTAGTACCAGGAAGATAAGTCCCCATAACTCCTGGCTGCAAAAACCAACAGATATTGAGTAGGTGAAAGAAACTGCTGGAGCCCCAGGCAGTTCCTCTTAAAGAACACACACATGGACTCACCTACTCAGACTCAATCCCTTTGAGCTTTAGCACCAGGGTAGCAGCTTGAAAGGCAGCTGTGGTATACAGGGAGGAAATGAAGTGTCTGGCATCAAGGTGAGCAGAGGCCACTGTCCATTTTCTAAACCCTCCCCCAACGGAGCTGGGAGGCTGGTGCCATATCTGAGGCTCCATCAACCTGGCTAACACTCTTTGACCCGCCTTAGAGATCCTCGGAGACTCCTCCCCACCCAACTTCCAGGCCCACCCAAGCTACTTTTCCATATGAATGGCTTGTCTTGGCTCATGCTTCACTACTTCCTAAATCTTATCAAACAAGCAACAGCTTGCCTCAGTGAGTCCAAGGTCTAGCACTCACAGCAGCCAGCCTAGATTCATAGCTTGGCTTCTCCTGGGAATCTCCAAGTAGCAGCCATCTCATTGCTTTATAGCTCAGGCAGGGTGGTTCTGGGCAAAAGACAGGTGGGGGCTGACCTTGGCCTGCACCACACGGGAAACCCCAGGGCCATGGCACTCAATGGGCAGCTACAGAAAATGTCAGAGCACCACCACCCTGCCCCTGCACAGCTGATCCTCCATGGAGGGTGGAAGGTGATGGATGGTAAGTGGTCACAGTCAGCCCTTGCAGCTGACTGGCCTGGGTAAATCCCTCCATTGATCTGCCAACAGCAATCAAGGCTCAACTACAAGAGGAAGGTGTACTCAGCCCATAAGGAGGGCACACACACCTCGAGTAGCCAGCTTGGGTTATTGGGGAGGCTGTGCCACTGGACCCTGCAGGGCACCTCCTACCTTAGGCCACACTACCAAGACACAGAGTAAAAGCAGCTCTGCCTAATACATACAAACACACACAGGGAAGCTGACAAATCAAGGATATAAAGAAACATGGCCCAAATGAAAGAACAGATCAAAACTCCAGAAAGAGAGCTAAACGAAATGAAGATAATCTATCAGATGCAGAAGTTATAAGGACATTCAAGGAACTTAATGAGGACCTCAGCAGCCTAAAAAAGATCCAGTCAGAAACAAAGGATTTACTAATCAAAATAAAGAACAATTTAGGGGAAATGACAGTGGAATAGATCAAGCCGAGAATCAAATCAATGATTTGGAACATAAGGAAGCAAAAAACAACCAATCAGAACAAGAAAAAAGAATCCAAAAAAATGAGGATAACATAAGCAGCCTCTGACCCAACTTCAAGAGGTCCAACATTCATACCACAGAGGTGCCAAAAGAAGAAGAGAAAGAGCAAGAACTTAGAAATCTATTTGAAAAAAAACAATGAAAGAAAAATTTTCTAATTTGGTGAAGGAAATAGACATGCACATCCAGGAGGCACAGAAAGTCCCAAATAAGATGGGGGCAAAGAGGCCCAGTCAAAGACCATCAAAATTAAAATGCCACAGGTTAAAGATAAAGAGAGAATCTTAAAAGCAGCAAAAGAGGTTACTTACCTATTGAGGAGTTTCCGTAAGACTGTCAGCTGATTTCTCACAAGAAACTTTGCGGGCCAGAAGAGATTGGCAAAAAATATTCAAAGTCATGAAAAGCAAGGAATCTATCAACAATTGAGTCTTAAAACACAAACTAAGCAAACAAGAAGAAGAGAGACAGAATCATGGATACAGAAAATGTTTTTGATGGTTGCCAGACAGGAGGGGGTGTAGGGAAATAGGTGAAGAGGTGAGGGGATTAAGAAGTACAAACAGGTAGTTACAGAACAGCCATAGGGATATCAAGTACAGTATAGGAAATGGAGTAGCCAATGAACCTATACACATGACCCTGAAAAATAAACAATGGTGGGGAGATTGCCTGAGGGAATGGGTGTGATAGGTGGAGGAGGGGCAAGGGGGGAAAATCAGGACAACTGTAATAGCATAATCAATAAAATATAATAAAAAAATAAAGACATATTCAGACACAAAAACTGAGAGGAGTTATTACCAGTGGAGTTTTACCCACTAGAGCTTCTAAAGGACATACTTTAAGCAGAAAAATAACTCTAGAAAGCAAGGCTGAGTTGCAAGGCGGAAAGGTAAACAAAAAAGTGGTAAAATGGAGGTAAATCTAAACAATCAACAAAACAGTAATAATGTCTAGGGATTTAAAAAAAAAGAGTAAGATAGGATACAACTGGAGTTGTGTTCTAAGATCCTTGTACTATTTGGTAAGGGTTTACAATTGGATTTAACTTTAGATTCTGCTAGGTATGCATGGAAAATTTCATAGGTACCACTAAAAGAAGAAAAAGTATATAATTTTGACATTGTTTAGGAAAACATTAGCTGCTATAATAAACTCCCAGATTTCAGTGGCTTAGCACAGTATGTTTCAGAACAGTCTTATTTTTGATTGGCAAGTGGTTTCCCTCCACAACAGAGATTCAGAGACTCAGGTTCTTTCCATCTGTGGCTCTCCCGATTCTTAGAGTCTCACACCTTCTGCATCCAGAAAGCAGAAGGTGAAAGAGAGTATGGAGGAGGTTCAGGTACTCCTTAAAAACCTTGGCCCCAAAATAGCATACGTCCCTTTGCTTCAAATTCCATTGGCTAAACCTCAGTCACACAACAATGTGTAATGGCAAAGGGGGATGGGAAATGTAGTTTAGTTGTATGCTCAGGAAAGCGGCTATTAAGTTTAGGGCCTCAGCTAGGAGTCTCTGTCACAGCTTCCAAACCAGTGGGACAGGGCAGTGACATAAGAAAACAAACAAAATGCAACCAATCAAAAAAGAGGGACAATAAAGGAGAAGAGAGAAAAATTTAAAAGTGAGACAAATAGAAAGTATAAGATAAAATGATAGTACTACATCAAACATGTCATTAATCATAATAAATATAAAATAATCTGTCAGTTAAACATTAGAGATTGTTATAATGCATTTTAAAACAATAACAATAAAATCCAGCAATATGCTATTTTTAAGAGACACATGTAAAGCAAAGACATGAAAGGTTGAAAACATGGAAAAATATGTCAGGCCAATATTATGTTTTATGAACTTCATGGAAAAAAAATTAAAGGAAGAGAGCATTCATATAATGATAAAACTCTAACTAAACAGAAAGGTATAACAAGTCTACAATAATTACATCTATTAAAATTGCCTCAAGTATGTATAGAGCAAAATTTAATGAAAACAGAAGAAATTAATAAGCCCATTATTTAGTAGGAGATTGCAAAACATGTATGATACAGTAAAAACATAGAGTGCACCAAATAATGAAAGAATGTACACTGTTTTCACATACACATTTTCAAAACTTTTCTATGTGCCACAGAATAAATCTTAATGGGTTTCCAAGAATAGGTGTTTTACAGACCATGTCCCCTAATCACAAAGCAGGGAGTTAAAAATCATAATACAAAGATAACTTTAACATCCGCTTATGTTGGGAAAATTTTTAAACATTTCTAAATAACCCGTAAGTCAAAGCTAAGATTGGAAAGAAAACATATGCATCACAGCTCACAACATCGATGAATAAGAAGCGCAACACCAAAGGGGGAAAAAAAACAAAAGCAAATTGCTACAGCTACTTACTGTGTTACCATTTCTTAAAAAGTACTTGTACTTATGTAGTAAACTACACAACTCTATGTTTTCAAGACAAGTGAATGTTAAAACACAATTGATAGAAGAATGGAACAAGGAAAGAACATTCAAATAACCTCCCTGGCACTGGTAACGTCCTGCTTTTCAGTTGGCTGGTAAATTCCGTAACACGTCCACCTTACCTAGTCATAATTTTATCTGTATCAAATATGACTGTCATCTCATACCCTGGCACATACATCTGTGGCTAATTCAACTCTCTCTGCGCTCCTTTCATCATTTAACATTCCCTTTTATTTAGCAGAAAGCGCCACTGCTATTCACTATTCTCTTTATGTGCACGGATGATGACAATACCTCAGATCAGTCTAGGCTGAGGAGAAAGACATTTTGAATCCCAGAGTAATCTGTGGTACTATCCGGAATGAGTTAACTGACAAGTTTCTAAAGCTTAAGGGACCCAAAGTACTCTAAGGTTCCCGTCTAGAACGTTAGCCCTTTCCCAGCGCAGTGACAACCGCAGGTGGCAGAAGTCTCCAGTGCGCCCTGGAGCCCGTCAGACCCGGTACAAACATACGAAATCAGACGGTGAACAACAACATAGCACCCCCACCACTTCCAATTACAGGAGATGAAAAAAATACTTTTTCCATGACAAGGTTTAAGATATATGTCCAGTGTTTCTTAAATAAGCATTTTTGATAGCATTTTCACTGAACAGCAACAGGAAAGATGGAACTGGAAATTAAAGTTTCTGCTGGAAAAAATCATGCTTCCTTGCTACACTCCATCTAACTGCCAGAATTGGCTTAACAATTAACAAATACCAGTGCTAACTTACTCTGCAGGGAATTGGTTGATGCAAAAACCAGAAAAGAGTTGATCTACACTGGGAATATCTGGAAGAAGGGATTAGAGGGGGCCTGCGGTGGGGAAGCGCTGAAAAAAAAAATATTTGCTAAACTAAAAACACATATGCACACGTGGGAATTATTTTACTTTCAACAAGTTCTGAAAGTAGTAACAAAACAAGCAAGAGTTAAAGGAATGATTTAACACTGATATTCGGGAATGCGGAAAGAGACTAGGCATTCAGAGCTCATTTGGCTAAGTTTGTTCATCTAAAACCTAAAAGACACTTTCATGACAGACAACTTTACTGCTGCTCAGTGTCTCGTCTCCTTAGGCAGCTTACTTCCCGCTCAAGGTTAGAACCCTGTATTCATAATGCCATAATCATTCCCATGGTTACCTTCTGTGACATCACAGAGAAAACACTACTGACTTCCCTGCCGCCCTGATTTCCCAGTCAAAAAGCATGTATTAGGTTTTATTCTATCCAATGTAAACAAAAGATTTATTATTTAAAGTTCTGGGTATAAGATCTTAAAGCCGAAACCCCATTGATCACGATTACAGAAGCACAGAGAGAGAAACCTAGGAGCTACTGGTTAAAACTGCAAACACCAGAGTCCGTCTACCTGGATTCACACCCAGGCTCCAGCGGTTATGAGATATGGTTCTTTGGCCACAGTCTCTAACGTCCCCCACCTGTAAAATGGAAAAGTACTTCATTCTGTCCTGGCAATTCAATGAGACAATGTGTACATGACATTTAGCACAGCACCTGGCAAATGTCAACTTAAAAAAGAAACTATCTTGAGTTCCCCAGAACTTATACAGTTACCTCTGACCTCGGGATATGGAATTAAAGAGGAAGTTATTGTTTTAGTCATTCAGCAAATATTTATCGAGTGCCTACTTTGTGCCAGACAGTGCCTGGGTGCTGGAAAGACAAAGAACAGCATTTGTGCGGCGGCCCTAACAAAAACTGTTTCTTTGCCCGGCTCCTTCAGTTTAATGCTCACCTCCCTGCAGAGGAGGCCAGCTGAGAGCAACCTTGGTTCTCGGCCCTCTGTGTTTTCTCTGTGCCCACACATCCAGGCAAATAGAGCACACATTCAACGACCTCAAACAGTGAGTCTCTGTGCGGATGAGAAAGAGTCCGGGGTGGTCAGTACTGTGTCAATTTACCGTCTCCTCTGAAGGAGGGGATGTGCTTCTTTTAAATGGTATTTTAAAATGAAGAAAAGTCTTCAGCTTGCAGTCAGCTTATAATTATTATTTGGGTTTAAAGCAGAGTGACAACCATCTGAGCCTCTGAAAAAACAATGGCAGCAAATTCCTACCCTCAGAAACCAAAGCATCGGTTCATTCCAGGCCTGCGTAAGTGCCTATTTTTAAAGAAATAGCATCATAATTTTACCTGGCAACTTCATGACAAGTGGAGACCCAGTTTATGACAAACTGAAAGCCTAACCCTTTGGAATCCCTTCGATACGTTACTGTCATCAGATATTTAACCTTTGCACCTAAAGTAAAAACTTAATAAATTTACTATTAGAAATCCTGAGGTGATCATCAATGAAAGGAACTTCAAAAGACTGTTGTGTGCTTTCTACACAGAAAAGCAAAAAAATAAATAAATAAATAAAGGAAAGGAGTAAAAGTATTAAATGTCTCATGGTAATGTCAGTTCTCGTGAACACTATTTGGGCTAGGCTGTTGTTA
The DNA here is from genome assembly GCA_004027475.1 of Anoura caudifer. Lineage (NCBI taxonomy): Eukaryota > Metazoa > Chordata > Mammalia > Chiroptera > Phyllostomidae > Anoura > Anoura caudifer. The sequence goes on along the minus strand of PVKU01000659.1, from coordinate 258,713 downwards.
GAGAAAAAGGCCCATGACCAAATAGGCGTGGGAAATAAAGCGCAGGACTCCCAACGCGCATTGCATCTTAAGGGCTCTAAGACGTTTTGTAGTAAAGAAACCTGTTTATTTGTACTTAACCAAGCATTCCCAAGAACTAGTTGACCAATACCCCACAAAACACACCTAAAGATAGACTGTTATTTAGTACTTTCCAATTATGACGAATATTAACAGTTGTTAAAAGCGTGTCACAGAGTATTAACTCACAACTCAAAACATTTTGCTGTTTGTAGTTCCCTCAAATAAAGATTACCCGGGATTGGTCTCTAATTGCTCACCAATCCCTATCAGAAATAGGAATCATCCTCTATAAATATATATATCATAGCTAGACAATATAAAACAACGTAAGCTGTTTCGACAGTTTGAAGATACACCTAGAACAGTATCTGGCATATAAAAATATTTGTTGAACGAAGGACGGAACAATCTTCATTTTCGTCCTTACTCTAGTCAAGAGATAATTCTGAACTGATCTTCCAGACTCCCGAAGAGGTGTCAGCAATCTGGGAGTCTATGAAAACACAGATTCAGGAGCACATGACAGAAGAACAGAGAACTTGGCCCTTAACAGACCGAGTTTAAAGTCTGGTTGCAGAACTAACTAGCTGTGTGATCTTGAGTAGTTACTTTCTCGCGAAACAAGAATTAGAATTATTTTCATCCCCCGAGACTACTGAGAAGAAAGTGCCTGTCATAACCCTAGAGCACAGATTCAAAAACTACCAGTCATCACATTGTCTCTCTCCCCTCTCTCATTCTAATTTACTTTTCCCTCATTTAAGCCCTGAGGAAAAAGAAATCAGGGATAAGTAAAACTTTACAGTAGGCTATTAAATGAGATAAAGTAAGCCAAAACAAATCCCACATTAAATATGAAAAAATAAAGAACTAGTTTGTTTCCAAAGACTGGAATAGTATTCCCCATCCATTTCCTGAAGGTCTTCAGTATTGTACTTTCTTCTCATTTTTAGTATATATCTTCTTTTAACCAAACTGATTAAATGAAACTTCCAGCACATAATTTCATTAAATTATTCTATTCCTTGTCAAAGGCTCATCATCTTCCAAATCAAATAATATTTCTTAATGATAAAATAATATATGAGGGGAAACCAAAAAAACCTGGCATTATCTTCTGGAGGGCAGGCCCCTTGTAGTACAGGCTTCTCCCGCTAGGTGTGTGTTCTGGGAACCCATCTGTATCAGTGTACCAGCTGGTGTTGTTGTGAGAGGCTGAACTAGTCTTTAAGACTCTTTCAACTCCTTTGCCCATTTCATAATGGATGATTTATGAGTGCACTTGCCCACATTGCACTGAGTGTTCAGCAGATTTGACCAAAAATGGCATGACCCACCTGCCCCTCCATTCACCTGATTTCACCCCCAGCTACTTTTTTGGTTTCCCCAGATGAAAAAAGTCCTCAAAGGGAAACATTTTGCCAATGTGAAAGAGATGAAACAAAAAACAGCAGAAGCGCTAAACGGCATCAAAATTGATTTCAAGAGTAATTTGAGCAGTGGAAAAAACGTCTCAACTGGTATATTGCATCAGATGATCAGATGGAGAGTACTTTAGAGGTGACTGATGTTTAAATATGTAAGAATAAAGATACTTTTTAAAATAAATTCCAAGTTTTTTGGGTCTCCCCTTATATTGCACCTTTCCTCCAACCGCCCTCAAACATAACAACATTCCAACATAAACCATGTTTAGTTTTCCGCATACACTGAAAACAATTAGAGTATGAAGTTGGGTATTTAATATATACCTAATTTACACTAGAAAGACCGAATCTTGTCATCACAGGTGTCAACTTCAAGCCTTTGATGTATCTGTGCTCGCATTCATCTTGCTTCTGGAATTTGAAGCAATTTGTAATATTAAGAAGTTGGGGTCTGCTGATTAAGAGACTTTATCAGAGGGCAGAATTTGCCTTTCTCTGGATCAGTGAGTCATTAGTGAATGAAGGAGAGATGGGAATCATATATTAAAATGGAAATTCACCAGCAACGTGGAGTTACCTGATGTGCTGACAGAATAACAGTGAGTCAAGAGAAATGACTTCATTAAATGTGCTATTTACATTTCCAGTAAACCCAGTGTCTTAAAATTTTGACATTTGTTTTGAAACCAGATTCAAATTTAGTACATAGTGTTTCTCTGTTGGCAAGAGCTGCAAGGAAGTTAATGCCAATAAGTCTGGCTATTTTACACACACTTCTTGTGTGTTAGGGTATTAGAGGAAATATGAATGAGGTCAAAATTAATACCACATGTATGACTTCGGAGAAACAGAAATGACTTGTCAGATTTCCATCATAAAAACCAATTTATATTTCTGTTATCTCACTGATAAGGCAATAATAAGCATGGCAAACTCTCCCAAGTGCTCTCTCTTTCATATTAGTAACTGTGATTTTGTACAAATAAGGTCGGATCACCTAAAAATGCAGGCCAGTTTCCAGGCATGACATAGAAACTGCCCTAAATTGAGAGGCGTAGTGCAGCATTGAGCACATCCTTCTTGGGTCATTTTTAAGCCATTTGGTCTCATTAAAGTGTTGACAAATACTCTCCTGTCAGAAACATCTTCCAGCATGTTTTTCCACATTACTAAGGCAGCTAGAAACTCCGAGAGGAGCCCAGTGACATCCTTAACTGGACTAACAGAGTTTTATCTTTCCCTTTCTTGAAATTTGCCAACATAGTACACTGATACTGGGTGGAATTTTTCTGACTCAAGGAAAGAAAACCAGGAATATTTAAAGAATTTCTTAACAACACATACACACAGGAAAAACCCAAATCCTGACTTGAGAAAACAAGCAAACCATATCCAAGAAGTTCTCAAATCCCCTTTAGCAAAAAAGACCTCTGAAAAAACGATTCCCACTCACGGAACACATTGACACTGTAGCTATGCTTAGAATTCTGGGCCTTTTACAGTTGGTTCTGCCTGTCACTGCCAACATAAGAATAATAAATACACTTTTTAATTCATATTTTTATTTATTTATCTTTAAACATTTTATTTATTTATCTTTAGAGGGGAAGGGAAGGAGAGAGGGAGAGAGGGAGAGAAATAATCAATATATGGTTGCCTCTCGTGCGTCCCTCGCCGGGAACTGGCCTGCAACCCAGGCATGTGCCCTGACTGGGAATTGAACCTCGATCCTTTGGTTCACAGGCCCGTGCTCAATCCACTGAGCTATACCAGCCAGGGCTAATTCATATTTTTAATGGAATAAATAATGATGGAATTGTGGAATGCAGCAAATGCAACAACCTGAGAGACAGAGCACCTCAAGTCCCTCTCAAGAACCGTCATTTCAAGGAATTCAGAAGAGTGGTTCTAAAGGGCTCTCCTGCACATCCGAACACGTCAAGGGGACACAGAGAAAACACGACAAAACCTGTGAAACACTGACTGCTATAAATGACACAGCACTTCCAAATCCCTGGAAATGACACCTCTGTGAGCCATATATGATTCCAGTTACACAGGATGCTTGAAGTTCCACTGGAGTCACGACCCCTTGCAACAGTTTAGCCCCAGGGGGCTAATGCAGCTAGTCTGCCAACACTGCCCTGGGGTCTAATGTCAAATTAAAAAAACAAAATAAAACACTGCTCACAGAATATAATAATATTAAATAAATGAAGTCAAGAAACATTTGGGTCAGCGCTTGCCACGTGCGGTGCTCCACAAAGGTGCTACACAAGGGTAAGTTATACTAAGCAACATTGCTCAAGGCTCTCGGACACCCTGGGTGCTGGAAGGTCCAGCCTTGATAGGGCATGCAGTAAAAATACATCCAGCCACGGGAGCTGTAAGAACGCTACGTTTAGTGCTGTCTGTCATTTTACCAACGGGAAATGAAGAAGCTGGTGAGGGAAGAAGCGAGTGGGGCCGTCACCTACAAAAGAAATGAGATCTGCTAACTTCTGGAGACTCTGCCATCTGCTAAAACAAAATCTCTACATTTTAAAACAAGTCACCACAACACACTAACACCTTTGAGCATTAGACTCTGTCCCGTGAATCAACAGCACCCCAGGAAAGACTGCAAAGCCAGAGCTCCTCCATCTCTATGTGGTCAGCTCCGCTGTGGTCTTCAGCACTCTGGAAGCGTAGCCCTCCAGGTTCCGGCTGCCGTGAGCTCCACTGGGAAAATAAACCCAACAGCAGAACGTGACGGCCAGGCCGGTCCCAGACAGCCTACCTCTGTGGAGGACACTATTTAAAGAGCTCCCTTTTTCTTAACTGCTTGTCCACTGGGACAAAAACCACCAAGACGTGACAGAGGACAACAGGAGACTGTGGTTGTTTATACAGGTGCCACTTTCCCAAGGAGCAACCCTCCCAGCGGGGCTGGGCTCAGATCTCAGGGCTAATGATGACACCACAGGGGGGTGTCCTCCCCTACCACACCGAGAGGCAGGGCCTGTGTGTGTGTGTGGGGGGGGGGGGGTCCTCCAGTCTGATTTGCCAAGTTTTCACATCTGCGGTATAGAGCAGATGAAACATACTAAACTAAGAGAACTTTATTTAGAAATGTAAAGATTCAGCTTCAACTTGCTTATTTAAGGCCTCCAGTTTTGTTTTGTTTTTCCTAAAAGGAAACCACATTCCTTCACTAACCTCCTTCATCCACAACCCTGAGGGCTGACTCCACATATTAGCAGTTTCAGTCCAGAGTTTAAATGACCTTTGCCCTTCCACCCACTTCATCTTCCATAGGAATTCCATTCATCCTATTGTTGCCCACTGAAGCCCACTGTGCCCTCAGCTTCCTCTCACTTTTACTTATTGTCCTAAAGAAACTCTTAAGAGAGAAAGGAAATAGTTATCACTGGGATCACTGGGTATGGGTGGAGGGAGGATGAAAAATAAATTTAACACCATAAAGCTACATTTTTTTTAGTAAGACAGACACAAAATTCCTTTAAAAAATGTGTGTGCACACAATCTATTTTATCTTAGCTTTAATAACATTTGAAAAATTGTTACCGAGTCAAATGTTACTAATGATTGAGTAAATGATTTTCATTCCTAACTATTAAATCAAATAAATACACATAACCTTTAAGTCCCGTCAATGACAATTAGCCACCTTTAATCATACCCACTTTCCCCTGTCCGGGCACCCAAAGACAAACAAGATGAAACTGAGTTTTGAATCAAGCATCAGACTCCTAGGCTTGCCTTATCTGTCTCCTTCAGTCAGGTCCTGCTCCTCAGAAGCTGCCCAACAACAGTTGCTGCAAGAATTTGACCTTCAAGGGACAAGGCCAAGAAGTAGGCTGTGAGCCCTAAATGTGCATAAAACCCCCCACGCACGAATAAAAACTGAGAATTTTTTTTCTTAAGACTACTTTCTAAGGCAAACAAAATAAGCAAGGGTTCAGGAAGGAAGGGATGGAGGAAACAAGGGGAGGGAGGAAGGGAAGGGGGAAAGGGAGAAGGAAAAAAAGAAAAACAAAATTTTTAAATGAGGTAGTTTGTTACAGCAGAGTGGTCTTGGTCTCAGTCAACCTGTCCTTTAGTTCTCAGACAAGGGTCCACTTCATCCAGGACACTGTCCCTGATGTCATACATTTCAGGTGTTGTCACCCCAAATTCCCCTACTGCATTCTCCTACCCAGAGAATTTACCACCATGCCTTATAACTGTATAATTCATTGTCTACCATCCCCACTGGAATTTAAGTTCTGAGAGGACAGAGACCATATCAAGATTATAACTAGTATTCTCACTGTCAAGCTTGGCCCATGATGACAGTCAGTAAATAGTACTAGAAAAATCAAATAATATGAATTCAAACCCTGGGTGTACCATTACTAACTCACACTGGGACATGATTTACTCAAGTTTCCTTGCCTGCAAAATGGAGAAAGTAATATACCTAATATTATAATGTACCAGAAGTGCTGGCACAATTCATGGCACTCAGTACGTGTTAAGTGTTTTTCTTCCTCCATGCCTTCTCACCAGTCCTCACATCTCTCCGTTCTGAGAGGTCCCTTCCTGCCTTCCACCTTCACCAATACCTCTCTCTCCTTCTCACCGCCTTCTTGTATGAGTCTTTCTGCCCTTTTCCATTATCTTGCTTTCCCCCTGCTCTTCCTTCTGTATTGACTTTGCTGTTTATTCCTACCCTTTTACCACATTTGAAAACTGACAATTTTCCTTCTAATTAACTCTAAGATAAAATATTTTATGGGAGTGCTTGACTCAGACTCTAGATAATGTTTTAACCTATGATTATTTATAGTAGGATGCAAAAATTGAAGGAAATGCTAATTTCATAAATTATAATGAAGCATTATGCAGATTTGAGTTTACTAAAGAGATCTAAGCCTAATGGGGTGTTTAACAATTAAAAAAAAAAAAAAACCCTACTGAAGTAGAATTCCATTTACCTAGTCTGTGAAAGAAACTTCTTTTCATAATAATATGCACAACATTGCCTAATTATTACTTTATTTTAGGGATGCAGCTTCAGTGTTATGCTGTCAAAAAAAAAAAAAAAAAAAAAAACACAAGAAACCACTTAAGCCTTGGCTAGTGTGCCTCAGTGGTGTGAGTGTTGACCTGCAAATTGAAAGGATGCCAATTCGATTCCCAATCAGGGCACATGCCTGGGTTGCAGGCTGGGTCCCCGGTTAGAGGTTTACAAGAGGCAACCAATCGACAAATTGATGTTTCTCTCTCTCTTTTTCTCCCTCTCTTCCCCTCTCTCTAAAAATCAATAAACAAAATCTTCTAAAAACACACTTTTATCAGAACAGAATTATTTATTTGCACAGAACAATATAAATAAGAACGAAAGTCAAAACACTTGCATCCTTATACCCAAACTCCCTCCCATAAGAAGTCTCCACTGCATTGGCCACTAGTGAGCAGGTTTTGGTATTTCACCCCATTCTCTAGGAACTAACTCCGAGATCACCATGCTGCCGCCATTCACTGGGGATCTTAGAACAAGCAGGTTACCTATCACATCAGTACTTGTCTACTGTACAGAAGAACCTGGTCCAACTGTTCTTAGATCGTTAGTTCAATTTGGGTGAAGGCCTTGTGTGCTTCTACAGCATTTTTCATAATTACAGCGGAGAAAGCTCCATGAACAATTAGAGTCGAGATAACAAATGTGTGATTGGTGGGTGAAAGCATCCTCATCTTACTTCAGTGAATGTCAGAGAACTTGTCAGAAGCCAATAAAACTGGCACAAAGTTGAGCAGACCTCACCCAACGTCACCATGGGGGTGGCCACCACTCCCGACTCTACTCTCACAGGGCTTTTCAAAGCGGTACTAACTTCTCTATTTTACACACTAATGCCAAAGTTACAAGAAAAACCACAAAAATCAGTTTTAGATGCCTCTTCTCAACTGTAGCTGATTAATCTCTTCAATTTTCATGCCATTACCTAGCCTTTCATGAATAGTGTTTAAGAGAAATACTTCTGTGATATCTGTGACATCCAGTTTCTAAAATATTCTCTGAAATATCTAATCATTATCAAAAAGGTAAAAAAGTTCTAGTTTGAAGCAACGGAATGACACCATAACCTCAAGACTCCCTTTAATATTTAAGCAAACATCTGTATTTTTTTTCATAATTTCCTTGCATTTCCCCCTTGTAAATAGACTTTACCTTTAGAGCAGATTTAGGTTCACAAAAAAAAAATTATGAATTGATTCCCATATACTCTTTGCCCCACCCCACACATGCATAGCCTACCCACTAACAACATCCCCACCAGAGGGGTACATTTGCTGCAATCAATGTATCTACACTGACACATCTTTATCATTCAAAGTCCAATATTTAAGTTGGAATTCACTCTGGATGTTGTACGTTCTATGGGTTCTGACAAATATATAATGACATCACTTAATATTAGACACAATATACAGTTTCACTGCTCCAAAATTCCTCCATCCCTCCACCATTACCCCTGGCAACCACTGACTGTTTTATTGTCTCCATAGTTTTGCCTTTCCAAGAATGTTATATAGTTGGAATTACACAATATGTAGCTTTTTCATATTGGCTTTTTTCACTTAGGAATACGCATTTAAGTTTCCTCCATGTCTTTTCATGGCTTGATAACTCATTTCTTTTTAGTGCTGAAAATATTTCATTGTCTGGATGTAGCATAATTTATCCACTCACCTACTCAGTTGCTTTCAACTTTTGGCAGTTATGAACAAAGCCGCTATAAACATCTGTGTGAACAAATGTAAGTTTTGACTCATTTAGGTAAATACCAAGGAGCACAATTGCTGGATCGTAAGCTAAGGGTTTGTTCAGTTTTGCAAACAGCTGCTAAACTGTCTTCCAAAGTGGCTGTACCATTTTACATTCCCATCAACAAAAAATAAGAGTTTTTATTGCTCCATAACCTCAACAGCATTTGGTGTTATCAGTGTTCTGGATTTTGGCCATTCTAATGTGGTGGGTATCTCATTGCTGTCTTAATTTTCATTTCCTTGATGACATACAATATAGAGCATTTTCCCACATGCTTATCTGCTATCTGTATATCTTCTTTGGTGAGGTGTCTGTTCAGGTCTTTTGCCCAGTTTTAATACAGTAGTTTGCTTTCTTACTATTGAGTTTTAAGAATTTTTTAATAGATTTTGTCTTCTTATTCTCCTGACAGGGTCTTTTAAAAGAGCAGATTTTTAGTGTTAATGGAGTCCAGCTTCTTAATTGTGCCTTTGGTGTTACACCTACAAAGTCATCATCATAGCCAAAGTCACCTAGATTTTCTCCTATATTATCTTCAGAGAGTTTTATACTTCAGCATTTTACATTCAGGCCTAACTTTTATTTTGAATGAAATTTTGTGAAGGCTATAAGGTCTATGTCTAGATTCATTTTATTGCATGTGGATATCCAATTGTTCCAGCAACATTTGTGAAAAAGACTATCTTTTATCCATTGTATTGTCTTTGCTCCTGTGTCAAAGATCAATTAAAGATATTTATGTAGGTCTATTTCAGAGCTTCTATTCTACTCTATTGAATATTCCTATACAACCATGTCATCTGTGACCATTTCTTCCTTCCCAATCTATGTATGTTTTCTTTCCTTTTCTTGTCATATTGCATTAGCTAAGACTTCCAGTATGATGCTGAAAGGAGTGGTAAGAGGGGACACCCTTGTCTTGTACCATATCTTTTAGAAAAACTTCAACCTTCTCACCATTAAGTATGATGTTAGCTGTAGGTTTTTTATAGATGTTATTTGTCAAAGTGAAGAGGTTGTTCTCTATTCCTACTTTAATGGGAGTTTTATCATGAACAGGTATTGGATTGTCAAATGTTTCTTTCTGGGTATATAGATAATCATGTGGGTTTTTTCCTTCTTTAACCTATTGATATAATGAATTGTATTAATTCATTTTGAAATGCTGAACCAGACAAACCTGTAAACCTAGGATAAATCCCACTTGGCCATGGTGTGTAATTCTTTTTATATACTGTTGGATTCAATTTGTCAATATTTTGTTGAGGATTTCACATCTATAATATGTTCATAAAAGATACTGGTCTATGGTTTTCTTTTCTTGCAATGTCTTTTCATAATTTTGGTATTACGATAATGCTGGTCTCATAGAATGAGTTAGAAAGTATTCATTCTGTTTCTATTCTCCTAAAGAGACTGTGGAAAGATGGTATGATTTCTTCCTTAAATGTTTGGTAGAATTCACCTGTGAACCCATCCTGGTCTGGTGCTTTCTGTTTTGGAAGGTTATTAATTATTGACTCAATTTCTTTAATAGATAAGTTTGTTATATAGTTATATTATAATAGATATACATTTATTATAGAAGTTGCTTTTTATTTCTGTCAGAAACACCAAATTCACAAATGTATCTTCTATGAAATTGTGGGATACTCACTTGTTTGTTAATACTCAAGTCAAGTCTATATGATGTATGTTAGTTTTATTGTACAATAAAAACCATTATTTCTAAGGCAGGCAAATAATAAGTAAAGAATCTTTATAAAGTCCATATTCTGTGAAAGGCTTAAGAAAATTAGAAATTACAATGTTTAAAATTATGAGGTTTAAGCCTTTTAAAAATTAGTTTAGCATTCATCTTCATGATTCCTGAATTAAAGATACCCAACTATTTTTATCTGCTTTCTAGCATTTTTTAAAATAATATATGTGGGAGGTAAATTTCCTATAACTGCCTTTACTTATTTTGTCGTTATTGTGAGTATAAATATAATGTATGCCATGACTACTATGCCGCATAACAATGTCTGTCTGCTCAGACACTAGAAAGGCTTTCCCCTCATGTTTTCATACCAAAGACTCGTGTTACTCTCTAACATATGAAGAATATCTCAAGAGAGCAATTCATTTAAAAACCATATCTACATGTGCAATGCAGTATAACCGCCCAGTTATTCCAAGAGAAACTTATTTTCTTTAGTCTACCAGATGCAAACATACACACACACACACACACACACACACACACACACACACAAACCATATATCACAATTGGTGTATTTAACTATTTCTTTAAAAGAGTTAACTGTAAACTAGCAAATAAAATCAAGTTAGAAATAAAGTTTTTAAAATGTTAAAATAAAACGTTAATAAAAACTGTCCCGGGATACTGCCACCATGCAATGAGGGTGGACTAGACTGAGAGAGACCACGGAGAGAGAAGCAGCCCAGGCAGACTTAACTGAGGGGCCAGGTGCGAGGGTGAGGCCACCTTGAATGCTCCAGGTTCCCAGCTGACTGCAGCCTCATGAGGGACCCCAGTAGGAAACACATGGAACAGAAGAAACGCACAGGTGAACTCAGCCAACCCAAGAAGCAATTGTTGGGAATAATAAATTGTTGTTTAAGACATCAGATTTAGTGGAGGTTTATTACACAGCATTAACAGCAACATAACAAATTGTCTTCATAACTTGAATAAATATAATTTCTTAAACATACAGTCAAATCTATTCAAGGGAATTACTCTTCCATCTCTTTTGTACTATTCATTAATTGCTATCTCAAAAATTATTTTTAGAAAAACAGTTAAGTCTTCAGTATTTTTCCTGCTTTTTATGATTTGGGTAAATAAAATACATTTGATATTTAATTTTTTCAATGTTACATGTTATAATAAAAAAACCCTTTAGCACCTTATATAGTAGACTTCCCATGGTCTTCAATAAAAGAAGCTACTTTGATATTTAAAATTTGCCTGATATTAATTCTTTCATGGTCAGGCAAGGTTTGGTTGGCAAGCTGGACAGGAGCAATGAAGTAAAGGCAGTTTTGGGAAAAACAGATTAATCTGGAAAGAAGTCTAGAAGCTAGCAGGCAGAACACCAAATCCTAGAGCTAGGCCACAGAAACATGATTCCACAAAGCTGTCCCCCCATCAGGAATGCCTGTCACCAGGCAGCAAATCAGAAACAGGAAATCAGGGTGCATAATGGCAAAATCAGAGAAATCAGTCAGCCCCAGGGCCCAGAATACTAGTCTGGAGCTCAGGGGTAGTTGAAAGGGAAAGAGGCACAAGAAACAAAAAGGCAAAGCCCAAACCTTGAGGGTATACAAGACAGGATCCTGAACTTGGAATTCCAAACAAAAGATAAAGCCACAGGTCTTAGCTAGGGGAGCATCAGATGTGACCTGATGGTGACAGGTAAACTACTGGCCTAGTCAGGGGAAGAAGGAATAGGAACTTACTGTTCAATGGGTTGAGTTTAATTAGGGGAAAATGAAAAAGTTCTGCAGATGGGTATACAACACTGTGAAGGTACTTGATGCCACAGAACTGCATATTTTAAAATGGGAAACTTTGTATTTTACTACAATGAAAAAGAAAGATCCAAAAACGAGGGGTAAATGTTTCCTAGCATCATGGATCAAAAAATAGTGGATCTCTCCAATTTCCCTAAGAAACTTTGTATGATCCTCCAAATCACTACAGTACAAAGAAGAGTCTACAGAATGAAGTTCCAGCAAGAAATTAATTCAAATGTGAATGCTTTTATCCCCAGAGGGAATAAGCAATAGCCAGGGTTTATGTCAGAATTAAGTGTGACAGATCATCTTTATTCTACATATGTTATATGTAGATATATATGCACACACATGCTTAAATGTTGTATATACATATACACATCCATACACACTTGCACATTTGGAGTGTCAAATATTTTATTATTTAAAATATTTAAATATCTGCACCTCTCGCCATAAAAACCACTGGCCTGAACGGAAACCACCTCCACCCATTTCCCTGGAGCTGGGACCAGGAGCCTCAGACAGGGGCTCAGCCACTCCGGAGCAGGGAGGGAAGACTGTAGAGCAGGGACCAGAAGGGAACACCACCACCCATGGTCTAAACTGCAGACAAAGCCAAAGTCATTTACTGTTAGCTTAAGGTTTAGAGCAGCATTAACTGCCTAATTATAGCTGGTTGAAGCTAATATTAAAATATATCAGGGTATGCCACATAGGTGTACTGTCTATTAAATACATATGCAAATTAATTAATGGGAGAAACATCTCAGAATTTAAAAATGTTAAGTAAAGGTAGTCTAGCAGTACACTTTTGCTTCAGGTAATTAGGATCTAACCATTCTTTCAAGGAACCTTAAAACATAGTGATCTACAGTATTTAGAAGCAGACTTGCAATGGATCCACCCTCTAAAACATAGCCCTGAGCACAGAAGCATGATTCTTCCACCCAAATACAACTTACTGCAAAGCCTCCATACACAAACTCCTTAATAACCCTTCCTTATATAACAGAGAATTCACTGCATGGCTGGCTATCTGATTTCCCAACTCATAAAAAATTAGAAGGAGTAGCTGACAGATGCAAGCATAATAATGCAGAAGAGATGAAAACTGACAGTCTGACCTCGAGGAGAGCGAGGAAAAGAGCCAGGCCCTGGACTGTGCGGAGGCCTGGAGCTGCAGTGGGTGCATGCCAGTGTGGCAGCCCTAAACCCTCCGGGGAGGGTTCCTCCATGCTGTCTGGTCTTTGCTCAGTCGGTGTGAGGAGTGCTTGAAGTATTCAAGGAAAGACAATTAAAATGAACAACAACAACAACAACAAGTTCTGGTATTTGACATAATAAAATTCAGCTAGATAAATATTCACCCACAAGAACACCTTACTTCCTCTCCCATGTTAAATAAAGAAGCCATTGCTTTATTTTCAAGGTTTTCTTCCTAAACGAAACTATTTCAATGCTATCAAAGATGGTCTGCCAAAAAGCCAACGTGCTCTTCTCTGAAATCCCTTACCAAATATTTGAGGGATGTGTCTAAGGGGCAGCTTGTGTTTGTTCTTCTTTGTCTACTGTTTTCTGGTGCCTTCAGCCCGCTTGCAGGCAGAAGGCCAGCAGACAGCTGCTGGGTCACCCCAAGAGCTCAAACTCAAGAACCCTGTTCGTGCATCTTTGCTGTTGCGGCCGGAGGGTTATAAATGGGGATGAGAGGACTTCTTCTTTTGTGCCCCTCTACTATTTTCTCTTATCAAGCAAGCAATTATCTGAACCCAATATTTACTTGTCACCCTCTGTAAAATCATTTTATCCACTTAAAAGTCATGCTTTTAATTCCCAGATTTTTATTTTGTCTCAGCTAATGAAAATGATACTTGGACAGTTTTTTTGTTTGTTTGTCTGTTTGTTTTACTAACAATAAACATCTATGCAATCAATTCAAATTAGTCTGTGGTGATCTAAATTAGGGGAAACACAGAGGGAGGAAAGAAGAAAAGAGAAACTTCTGGTTTATGTTTCAGTGAAATACTAAAATTACTTCAAATCAGTCAAAGTAAATCATGCATCGACATGCCTCATGTACTGCAAGGCCCATCTGTAATGAAGAGAGAAGTAACTAATGCAGGAAATTGTGTTATAAACTGTGCTTAATTTTCACCATTTAGTAATAAACTTTAAATTGCCATAATTTTCTTTCTTTACTCTGAACTTCTTGTGACTACAACTGGCAGAAAAACATCAAGCGGTGTCCACGGCTAGCTGACTCTTCACATGAAGAATAAATTTCATTTTAAATACGTATCATTTCACATATCCTATGATTAAATATTTACCCTAGCTTTCCTCAGTCAAAAATGAATGGGCCCAACGGACTTCTGTTTGATCCTCTCCTCTCCAGGATACATTTTCCTTTTTCTAGTACTTTTAAAGTATATAGTTTGACATGGGTGGATTGAGGAGTGGGGCAGGTGTTAGGGGTGGGGAACCCCTGCTTTGTTCCAAGAAAGGAGCCATCCTCTGGCCTTTGGCAATCTTAGCAACCTGAAGTCTTGCCCCCCTACCAGCAGTCTGGGCACCTGAGCACCCAGCTCCGGTGGAATCAGCTTTCACTGCACTGGGTTCCTCAAACAACCGACCCACCAAGCTCTAGAGAGTTCACGATTATGCACCACGAAGCCTGAACAGAGTAACAGCCTCTTACTATTTATTGGCACATATGCACAGAGGAACCTGTAGTTACATGAAAATCTGGAGTAAGAAGCTATAAATCCATACATTTTATGAGGCTAGTATCTACAATTTTCAAGAACAAAGTCATTGCAGTTTTCATTGTTGTTAAAATTAATGATACTGAAGGTCAGTCACAGGTAAAATTTGCCTTCAAGGCAGAAGTTTAGCAGACAAGTAATTCTGGTTTAGTTTAAAGTACATGATCTCTGAACATCACGTGTCAAAATCATTTAAACGCAACTTTAACACCAAAATGTCTCTAATGGTTAATCAGAAATGAGAGGCACACGCTGCATTTCATACTGTTTTCAAACTGCTGACGCAACATCAGCCAGTGCTTTCGCATGAGCAGCAGTAATCCTCAGTGGCGTTAAGATGAGGCTGAGCACGGAACCATGGGCAAGTCAAGTCAAGATTTTATTCTTTTTGTCATTTTTCTTTCAAGTGGAAGATTCCTAACACTCTCTGCTTCTGACAATGTTTATAAACAGAACTTTGAGAAGCATCTGAACATAAAAAGAAATAGGTCTTTCCAATAAACCGTGATGGACAATCAACCAGCTGAGACCTCATCCTGCAGACATGGCATTGGAAGCATTTTGAGACAGAGCTTCAACAGAAATAAAACTCAATTGCCCAAATTGTTGGTTTTAATCTCCACCAAAGAAAAATAACATATGACTTAAGATCTACCATAATCAGTTATACTAATAGCTCTGCTCTGGGAAAATTTGGAAAACAGTAACATTGGAAAAGAAAGTTCAGTGAAATATATACATTGGGCTAAAACGTTCATGACAGCGTTTCATTGTAACATATAAACTCTATACTCCTTGTAACATGCCTTATAATTTATAACCAAAGGCAACAGCTTTAGTCTTATAAAATTAAGAACAAAGTTGTTAAATCCAAGGTGACATAACATTTCATCCGTTACTCACTAAAATTTGCCATGAATTTTTAAATCCATCATTCACGTAATATCTGCATTTTACAATTCTAACAGCCTTCCTCGGAGGGACTCTATATACAGGACTTTATACAGCATACTGCGACAAGCGCTAAAGCATAAATTAGTGCTCAGCAGATAAACAGGCTAGCATAATAATAAATTATACAATCCATCCTTCTATAAGTAAGCCTTCCTCCTCTCACCCATCCCAAACATTCTCTACTACTAGTTTTCTCTTATAATAACATCAAGTGTCAATGTCTACTATGCGATAATATATATTGTTTTTTTTTAAGGTTGACTTATATTTCCTCCGAAGGCAAAGCATACTGCAATATAAAACCAGCAATGTGGTGATTATTACAAGCTTTAAAATTATAAGTCATCGTTTGTTCTGTATATTTTGACACCTTCCAACAAGGATTTAGGATAATAGAATTAACCCCAAATTAACAAGTGTTGGATAAATACCATAACAAAATAATAACAAAGTCTGCCACAATAAAAGTGAAATCACAATCTGAGGAACAAATTTCAGTCAGTTTATTGCTTCCCTCATTAATCTTTCACCTGCTAAAATGCATTTTACAACTAAATGCGAGAAAGAACTTAACGTTAACAACTCTCTACTTTGTGACACTTCAACTTTTATGGAACGTGTTTATTCCCTGGGTTCCATCTGGCTCCCTACCACGCCTCCCATACATGAGTTCAGCTGAAAAAATTCAGTCTAAAATGAGAAGTTCTGAGCTGTCTGACTAAGAAGCAGGCGCGGTTGGTTGTAAATGCCTGTGTGAAGAGCACCCTGCACTCCCGTGGATTTTCACGTGGTCCAGTGCATGCCCCACCTGGCTGGCCCAGCTGCAGCTCTCCACAAAGGCGAGGCACACGCAATACTGCCTCCACCTTCCTTCCCAGGTGGCATCAATAGTCCAACAAGTCGGCTACTTTGTGGTACTCCTCCAGGGCCTTTTAGGCATGAAACTTCAAGGAGGGACTTCTCTCTCAGGAAGGTACAAAAGCACACCTATTCAACGGACAGGTAATGGATACCCACTGAGTACAAAGTGCGGTGCTCAGCACCTGGGGATAGTAGGATGAAATGAACACAGGCCATGAACCAGCCAGGAAGACAGACACATAAACAGGTAACCACACCTCCCTGCAGAATGCAGCACATACCGACAGGGGTGGGCAAAAGTAGGCCTACAGTTGTGAATGCTGAAACACAGAGTTCGTGCCTAAGAAGAGGCAGGAACTGTCTAGAGTGCAGTTATTGTATTGTATTAATTATTGTATCGTCTTCCAACTGTAAACTGATGTTTGTCCACCCCTGCACGAGAGAGATCAAGCTCTGTGAGAGTTCTGAGGAGGTGGCAAGATCAGAGAAGGGACTGTGAAAGAGGTGACAGTGGAGAAAGCCAGAAAAGGACAGGGAGGAGTCAGAAATGCAAATAAAGTGCCCTCTAAACAGATGAGGAAGGCAGGGACCCCACAGCACGAGGCAGGCAAGGGTCAGACCCCTGCTCACTCCCTTGATTCATATCTTAAACTCATTCTACTCCATACCTTAAAGTGATTCATGTCTTTTTTCTTTTTCTTTTTTTTTTTCCTTTTTATTGCATTCATTGGGGTGACGCTGGTTAACAAAACGCTACAGGTTTCAGGTGAACAATTCTATAACACATCATCTGTAAAAGTGATTCATATCTCCCAATCACTTGGTCAGCATATGTCTGGCGGACACGGTGAACACGGCCCCAGGTGGTGTTCTTCGTGCGAGGGGCACACTGTGAGCAAAATGGGCACAGTTACCACTCGCGTGGAACTTACTTGCCAGTAAGGAGATAGACAAACAGATCCACAAACAAATATACAAGATAAGTGTCAGGTAGTGGTAAACAACAAGAAGAAACACAAAGCAGGGTAAGGGCACAGTGATTTCGGGGATTTCTCTAAGAGTGATCAACGTGAGGCAGATATGTAAGCAGAGAGCTGAACCAAGTGAGAAAAGTGATTCAAACAGTACAAGGAGAGAAGGCTGCTGAACGCATCCAGGAGATCACAGCAGCATAAACTGGGGTGGGTTACAGTGGACATGTGGGAAAGTAGTGATCACAGGGGTGTTCTGAAGAAAGAGAATCAGAATTTGCCTAACGTGGCTCACCCAGCAAAGCGTCAAAGGTGAGGTCTGAATGGAAAATTGGGACAGGACTGCCGGGGCCTGGAGTGCCAGCCCCAGGTGCACAGTCTCTTTCTGTAGGTCACAGGTGCCAGAGAAAGGACTTCATGCGTAAGCAGAGTAATCCAACAGCGCGTGCAGACTAAATGGGAAAGAGAAAGGACTGAAGAGAAGGAGCCCCGAACCCCAGTCCTTGGGGGCAAAGGCAGCAGGCTCTGCACTGGTGAATCCAAAAGGCATCAGTCACAAAGCCCTGGCTGGTGTAGCTCAGTGGGTTGGGGGGGCCAGGTCTCGGGTTGGGAGCCAGGTCTCCGATTAGGGGTGAGTGAGAGACAGCTGATCGATGTTTTGCTTGCGCATTAATGTTTATCTTCCTCTCTTTCTCCCTCCCTCCCTCCCCTCTCTCTAAAAATAAATAAATAAAATCTTAAAAAAAAAAAGACATCACAAAGACAAAGGTAGTGCCGGTTACTGACTAGCTGACCCTGACAGTCAACCCTGGGTGACAGAGCACGGTAGGGCCACACACAAAGCTGGCACCATGGAGAAGGGGGAGGATGTGAGGAGACGGGGGGGTGTGCCCAGTTTCACACACACTGGGTTCGAGTGTTGGCCAACCTTACAGGTAGAAAAGTTGGTTGGCTGAATATGTGCAACCAGAGCTCGAGTGCCGGTCAGGGCTGGGACCCGGTTTGGGAGTCATCATCAAGGTGATGACCTCTAAAGTCATAAGGCTAAAATGGCATCACCAACAGAGAGGAGGCTGGCAGAGAAAATCTTGGATAGAATCCCGGGCACAGGAGAAAGGAAAGAGGCCCTTTCAAGAATTCAGCCGTGTGCAAAAAGGTCAAATGCACAGATGTAAAGCGTGATAAAGACTGAGAAAAAGCTGATGGATTTTGTGACTAAGAAGAGGCAGGAACTGCCCATACTGCAGTTTCATCAGGACAGAGAGCTGACTGCCAAGTGCTAAAAGAAGTGTGTATCTAGGAAATACAGATGGGTGCACACTACCTGCGAGGCTTGTTATAAAAGAAAGCAAACAAAAGGAGCAGTAGGCGTGAGGGAGCAGCAGATTTCAGGGGAGGGGGCTGTGTGTGTGTGTTTCTCCAAAGGGTAAGAATTAATTTGAGGAACTTAAAGAAGAATGAATGCAAAAGCAGAGAATAAAACTGCAGGATGAAACCATCTACTAAGGAACGAGGTAAGAGAAGAGGTGGGCAGACAGGATACCCTTGGAGAGAAGGGACACCACGGGAAGATGATCAGGCCTGTGACGCACTGTGGCTGGTATGCTGCTGACGGACCCCTCTGACCAAGGCTGGAGACAATAATTTGTGAAGTTATGGGGTGACCAAAGAGGCAAGGAATAAAGCTGTATATAGTAACACGCTTCTGATCGTCACTTCTAGGAGGAACAATATTCTGACTAATGCCATTATTCTAGTTAATGTCGTGACATCAGAAAAACCAAATGCTGTGACTCACAAAGTGTCTCCTTTGTTTAACACATTTAATGTGAATGAAAGAGGTGGGTGGTTAAGTACCTTCGGTAAGTGAATGAAGAAGAACCTTCCAGACAATGCAAGGCATGCTATATATAAAGAGAATGTATTTTGTTTCCGGAAATAGTTTAAACTCCTACTTGGTTTGTCTTCTGCAATCTCTTGGCATTTACAATTCAGTTTCAACTTCATAAATCAATGGATTTTGCTTTTCACTGTAGTTGTCGTGTCTATATATCAAGTTTTTTTCCTGGTTACCATAACACCACCACTCCACAGCAGTGAAAAGCAGAATATACATATATATATATAGAATGCTCTAAACAAGGAAAAGTATGGTGAAGCCTGATTTTTTTTTTCAAAAACAGGAGCAAGAAAAAAAAAACAGAAAACACAGAAGAATTAAGTAATTAGTGAGATCATCAACCATAGCTCATGCTAACTACTCATCCCCTGAAAACAGGGAATTACAGAAAAAGCACAGCCAGCAGCAAATGTGTAGGTCAGGAGCTTTTAAATAATTGGCCACAGTGCACTATCAATTTTAAAGGAAACTAGGATAGATAATAAAAATGTGTTTTCGTGACTATATTTTACACAGTGTGCCAAAATGGTCAGTGAAGCTGAAGTGTTAGAGCAGCTGTGATTGAGTGACGAACTGAACGAGTTACACCAGCATTCCTCATTCCAGTTCTAAATCTAAGTTGTACTATCTCAAATACCAAACTGGTTTTAAAAACACACAAAACGGCGTCAGGAGTTCAATGAATTCCAAGTACAAAATGGCAAGAACAGGAAAGAATTTTAAAATACTGGACTATAACACTGATCGATAACCTATTTTCAAAAACAAACCCCAATTTATTAAACACTAGAAAGATTCAAAATGGCAAATGAGAAACAAAGAACTATCCCCTATTTCACATATTTTTAAAATGTTCTATAAACTGTATCTGTCTCCCAATGAGCACATAGCAAAACGATTCACGGAGACCATCCACGGCTACAAAAATAGGTGGATTTCTTAACAGGCGTCAGGTGTCAAGTTGGAATTTATGCTTTACAGCTTGTAACGGAGCCCACAGCAACATAACGTTTCTTTTAAAATCTGAATTAGCATTTTATATTCTGAAACAACATTTGACAGGGGTGGCTGAGCTCCCTGGGTGTTCTGTAACACCCCTGCGTCATTTATTTTACGACACTGCCACTGGGATCTTTGAGTGCTCTCTGCGAGCCTTCCTCCAGCAGTGGACTGGAAACAGCTTGGGAGGAGAGACCACGTATCCCCAGGCAGCAGAACCGGGCCACCAAGGTAAACCCAGGCACTTTTAAGGGGAAAGTCAAAGGGCAATGAAAGAGCTGTGATGGAATTTCCCGCCTGGAAATATACCATCTTTGGAAACTTGAGCAGAATCTACAGCACCCCAAAATGTTTTAATTCAGAAAACTTCTCAGGAAAACTTAAAAAAAAAAAAAAAAAAAACCCAAAAAACAAAAACAATGCCAGAAGAGTAAATGAAGAGAACTCCATAAATCCTGGAGTCATGAAGTGATTCTGAATCCCAAATGCCTGATCTGAACTTTATTAAGGATTTTATTCCCTATAAAAGGAATGTAATGCATTTTCAATTCTTATCTTTCTTCAACAAGTTGTTTCACTATGTTACTACTTTTTAAACTGTTTCCAGGAGCAGTAGGCAGATCACCACTGAATACAGATTTTACCTTCTCTAAGAGCTAAAAATCCGCAGTAGAAAATACTGGCTATAAAATCAGGTGATTCAGATACAGGTAGTTCACCTAAGCAGATCACAATACACGTGTATACTATATTAGTTTCCTATGGCTGCTGTACAAATTCCTGTAACTTTGTGGCTTAAAACAATACAAATTACCTTACAATTCTGGAGGCCAGGAGTCCAAAAGGGGTCCCAGTGGGATACATTCAAGGTGTCAACAGGATTGAATTCCTTTCTGGAGGCTCCAGGGAAGAATCCCTTTTCTTGCCTTTATCAGCATTCACTGGCTCACTGGTCCTTCCTCCCTCATCAAAGCCAGCCACAGCAGTCTGAGTCCTCCTCACCTGGCATCACTGGCCTCTGCTTCTCTCTTCTACCTCTAGCGACCCTTGTGAGCATATTATACCCATCCAAATACTCTAGGATCATCTCCTCATCTCAAGGTCAGCTAATTAGCAACCTAATGCCATCCCCAGCTTAATTCCCCTTTGTCATGTAACAACATATTCACAGTTTCCATGGATTGGGATATGGACATCTTTGGGAGAAAAGGACATTATTCTGTCTCCCACAATTTGCAATCACTTATTAGTACACATAACATTGTATTTTTTTTTCTTATACACATGTAGACATATACCCATATCCACACACAAAAATTCTTTGGATCTCCCTACTCGAATTTGTAAGTTCTAGACTAATTCAACTGAGTAACTCTACAAACATCTATAATTTTATAGTGTTAAAATTATTTTTAAAAAATCATCTTACTTTAATTTTCAAGCTTAACAATAAAAGCACAATAGAGTCCTTTTAGATTCACAAATAGTTTGATATCTACTAGAGTAATTGCATTTCAGGGCTTATTCTAGAAAAGGTCTTAAAGTTCCTGTCTACAGTTATAATTCATTCTGTTAGAGAGGCACGCTGACCTACGGCTATACTTTTGTTAAATTAATTTCACTTTATCTCAGAAGATTGAGCTTTTCCAGAAACTCTTAGGTCTCCGTTTGGTTAACCAAAGGTATCTGAACTCTGTCTCAACTGTCACTGCTTTCCAATAAAAATAAATCATGACATTTTAATTCTAACCTCAGTTGTGGGAAAATGGACTCCTCTTTACAACTCTTACTTTTTTTATTAAGTGAAGAGACTTACAGATTAGTTAAAATACATACTTAAGCTTAATTATGAATGGTTCTTTTGTCAAACAACTTAATTATCTTAATACTTCTGTTCTTTGAAAAATGATCAAAGGAACAATTTCTGAATCTTTGAAACAGCAATTTAAACAGTAATAATTTATTCCAAAATACATGACTTTTCGGTTTCCCCAAATGGACTGTGTTCCTTGAAACACTTGGAAGAGTAAATAAATATACCTTTTTAAAAAATAAAACAAATAGCCCTATTTTGTGGTCACATACGTTTAGGAAAGGATGTATACTATGCCCCCCTTTTGAGGGCCACAAGGCACATTAACTGTATAAAATTCTTAAGCCTCAAAGCACTGAAACTTCTAATGTTGTTCAACCTCACTGTTTTCAGGAAGTTTTCCTCACGCCCCTTTAAGAATCGGGGGCTGAGGCCGGAGAGTGAGAAGAGAATACTAATGTAGAGAGTATCTCCTTCAAGTATTACTTATTGAGCACTTCAGGGCACTCTCATCACAATCGGGAACAAAACCAACCCCCAGCTTAGTCCTCGAGAGCTTCTGAGATATATACTTGCAAACAGTCAAATGTAGAAAGAATGCCAAATTGCATTATGACTAAGATTTACTTGAAACAACGCAAATCTAAAAATATACTGCAGCCTCAAATTGTATTTATATGGATGGGTCATTTAAAAGAAATAATGTTTAACTCAATATGACTTTCAATGATCCAAGTCTAAACAAACCACACCAGGTTTATAAACAGTCAAAATGTATCTCACTCAAAACGCTGGCCCTCGACAGGGCCATAGATGCTCCATCACTGTGTACTTGTATAAACAATTGATTCATAAAGTGCATTGCAAAGAACTTTTCCCTTCATCTGCCAAGTTAATAAAAAATAATGTTTAATTAAAATAAATTAGTAAATTGTTTTAAAATGGACAATTTCTTTTAAGTGGTTTTCTCCCTGTTTTCACTAAACTTCTAGAAATGTTCCAATCTCAATTTAAAATCTCCACTTTAAGCTTAAAATAATAACTATTCAAATACTGCTGGCTCCCCCATTTTGAAAATTCTACAAACATGAGATCTACTTCTTTAAGTGTTTGGCCATTAAGTAAGAAGAACACACTAGGCTCAAGAGGCTAACGGACAATGTCTTTGGCCATGAGCATCTTCCTGCTGCGAGGTGGTCAGGAACAGCTGAGGCCCGCAGGCTCTGGGCCTAGGGCAGGACCCCAGCTCTGCCTCACAGCAGCTCCGTGCCCTGGGCTTATGGCCTTCTCAGGGCCCACACTCCTTCATTTATAAGTGGGAGAGGATAGTAACACCTACCTCATGGGGTTATTCTGAGAATCAATTGACTTAAAATAGTACTGGCACATTGGCATTCAACAAATGCCTCCTGTTACTGTATTTTTGTTGTTTTGCTACACTCTGATCATGTTGGTTGGCCCATATCTGTTATTCATAAATAAGAAGGAAAGTAAATTTCTCCTATACTCAAGATTCTAAATTGTCAAAATAGGCTTAGCCCAAAGCTGAAAAAATACTTACTCTCCAACAACTCATTTCTCTTCCCATCACAGTCCTGAATGGTCAATGCCTTTTTCTCCTGAAGGCTGAAGCCTGAACCATCTCTCTTCAATTACTGATTCACGGAACTGTGTCAAATACCTACATGTTGGGCACTGTTTGACATCAGAAATATAAAGATACTCATATGTAAGTTTCTGGTTTTGTCTTTTAAAACCTATTAGCTTAGAAGAAAAGTGGGGGCGGTTTTCATCCATTTTAATATTTCCAGTCTAGAATTTATTAAACTGGCAAAAAACAAGGCCTGACAACCTTGCTGGGGAGAGAGAGTGCCAAGCCAGGGTGCTGGTCCGGTGGACGAGGGAGAGGAAAGAAGCATGGGTGGAGGGGATGGTGCACACAAAAGCAGCCGTGCAGGAGCTGGCGCAGCGTCTTCTAACTACTGGGGGCCAGTGAAGGCACCAGGGAGGACCTGGGAGGTGAGAGTTGGTGGATGCCAGACCCAACAGACTATCTCACAGACTGCGTTAAAATTTTTGGACTTTATTCTCTATTCAAAGGAGGGCTCTAGAGAAATCTAAACAGGGGAGTTAGTTAGTGTTCAGATCCACATTTGTAGCAATGTGGAGAACAAAAATGGAAGTAGAAACTAAAAATAAAACCAGGTAGACCATGTCATCAAGCTTCATGATTTTCATTACTGTCTTCAGAATCAGTTCACTGTTGAAATAACTATGTGGAGTAGCATTATCATTCCATTTAACGTCAAGCTGAGCTTCTACAAAATCGACAGACTCGCAGAAGGTCACCTAATAATGATGAAGTAACAGCTAAGAGGGCCCCTTGAATCCAGGTCTTCTCATCCTACCAGTCCTGCCTGTTCAACCTCTTGAAGTTAATGAGCTTGGTGTAGCTGGGGCAAATGAACTGAACCTGACTAATAAGATACTTTCTGGTTAACAAAGCACAGTGCATGCATCATAGCTATGTAAAACCAAGCTGGATCAGTAAATTGTTATCAACTGTGCCTCAGTCCTGAAAGCCGGCTGCTACCAGATATGTTTTATCCTTCTTCAGTGATACGCTCAAACTCAAGGTATGATGCCCATCAAACTATTAAGCAGGAATTTAGTGTAATCCCTAAATCCTGAACATGATATAATCCATGAATCTGATGAATGGTGGAAACGGCCTGGCTGGAAATATTGTCTTAATATGTAGCAGATTTATAATAAAACTCTGGTTTACCCAAAATAATTATTAAATGGGATGTTCTATCTGGTAGTTAACATGTATTCCATACATCATAGCAGAGTTACCAATTTTCAAAGGCAAGTACAATCAGTTAAAATTAAAATGTTATTGTGCCCTGGCTGGTGTGGCTCAGCGGGTTTGAGCACCAGACTGTGAACCAGAGAATCGCTGGTTCGATTCCCAGTCAGGGCACATGCCTGAGTTGTGGGACAGGTCTCCAGTAAGGGGCGCTTGAGAGGCAAACACACATCAAAGTTTCTCTTTCTGCCTCCCTTCCCCTCTGTCTAAAAAATACATTAAAAATACATTTTAAAAAGAATGTCATTTTAAAAAAATAAGTAAAATAAATAAAATTAAAATGACATTGAATATGATTACTCATGGCCTTCATTTTAATAGCTACTGAAACTAACATTTATTCAAAGCTTACCATGGGCCAATACTCTTCCAGGTGCTTTACATCTGTTAACTCGTTGCATTACACTTTACCTCATTAACTCACTGATAAACAAGAACTGTCATTGTAAGTCATGAAAAACGAATCCAGTTGTTTTAAGTTTTTGGTGGTTTGGCTTCTGTCAAAATGAAGGTTATATTCTACCATAATAACTCATTGACTGATTTTCTTCATAGCCTCCAGATAATGAGCAACTTAATCAGCAAACCACCTCCCTCGGCCCTATTATTTCACAGAACCATTACTCTTCCATACTTGTCAGCTCTGCCCTTATAAGCTGACATTTCATTACGGGGCATAATTGAAAATCTAGCTTTCAGGTAAGTCTGAGGTTCTTCCCTCCCCCTAGATTTCTCCATCTTTGCCCCTGACCCGCAGCAGCTATAAAACACTTTCTGTGCCTGTGAGCTACCATCTGCCTCCTCACCCTGTACTCTGAGACATTCGCCAGCTATCATTTGGATTCTCTATCCATCCCAAAAGCTGAGAAGTGCTCCAGGTTTGCAGGTGTTATTGTTTTCTGTCCCTACTTCACTCTTATAACCCTGTCGGTTCAGTCCACCTGAATGCCCTCCAAGCCCCCCACCCCGGAGAAAGCAGTGTCCTCCTCGAAATTAATCTGGAACTTAACTGAGTGCATTCTCCCCCTCCCCCACCAGGGAACATTGGCAATGCCAATTTTTTATTTCCCCTATTGTTCCAGTGGAGGTGTACTGGCTTGTACAGGGTAGATTTCAAGCATGTGGCTAAATATCCTACAATGCATGGGACAGACCCCCACAGAAGGAGAAGCATCTAGCCCAAAAGGTCAATGCTGTGAAGTTGAGAAGCCCTGATACAAAATAGGATCTCAGGCAAGTACCGCAATCTTCTGATTCTCACAGGAAGTGAACTGACACAGGACTCCTCAAACATACTGCCACAGCACTTGAAGAACAACGGGTTTGGTGAAGAACATTTACTATATCTAAAGAGAGATATCCTAATAGCTGCTTTCATGGATGAGAATTAACTAACACACTTCTAGCACTACCAAACTGCTACACCTCACAGTACAGCTTTGCTAGAATAAGCCGCCTAGCAGTGTTTGGAAATAGCTTCCTACTATTTCCAACAGGTCATTACAATGGCATTTACTACAAAAGGAATCTGCATGCACTCTGAGGATTCTTTCTGCTTAAAGTAATCCACAGTGAATCAATTTCTACTCTAGGTCAGGGCTTCTCAACCTTGGCACTACTGACTTTTGGGCCTAACAGTTCTTTGTTGGGGAGGGTAGCTGCCCTGTGAATTATAGGGCACTGAGCAGCATGTCTGGCCCCCACTCAGTAGATGCCAGTAGCACCACCTTCCCCTGCCCAGTATGACAACATGTCTCCAGACATTGCCGAAGTCCCCCTGGGGGGCAGAATCACCCCCATGTCCCCACGGACAACCACTACTCTGAAGTTTAAACAAAACAAAAAACAACTTCTACTTTAAGTTTCCCACATCTACATTTTCATATCTTAGGCTTTCTGAGTACAAATAGATTTAATAACTAGGTTAACAAGTTATTTTATATTGATATTCTTTTTGTATTATTTTTTGTTTTCTTTTTATGTGATACTCTTTTTTATTTATTTATTTTTTAATTTTTAGAGAGAGGTGGAGGGAGGGGGAAAGAGAGGGAGAGAAATATCCACGTGCAAGAGATGATCAGTTGCCTCTTGCATGCAAAACTGGGGGCCTGGCCTGTAACCCAGGCATGTGCCCTGGCTGGGAATGGAACCAGCGACCTTTGGTTTGCAGGCCAGCACTCATTCCACTGAACCACACTAGCCAGGGCATCTGCCATGCGTTTTCTTACAATTATGGTCACGGGGCTGTAATAATGGCACAGCCTCTGCAGCCCGACGGCCAGGACTCCCGTCCTGGCTCCGCCACGGTGCGAATTATCAGGACTGGTCACAAACGTTCCAACTCTTCTCTCTCCCTGGGCACCCAGCAGGACTGCGCTTCCCTACTTCCTTTAAATGGGGTCATCGCCAAGTGACTTGTTTGGACAGTGAAATGTGAGCGGCAGTGAAATGTGTCACTACCAAGTGGAAGCTTTAAAAGCCAGAGCTGATCCACCAAACTCCCCCCTTCCTGCCCCAGAAGTATGAGCTGAAACGGAGCCTTCACAGAACTGGGTCTCCAGGTAACTGATTCTCCAAGTAGAGCCCCTGCAATCCCACAATGGACAAGTATTGTGAATAAAAAATAAGTCTTTGTTGTGTTAGCCCTCTCACATTTAAGGGTTGTTTGTTACTTTACCACACAGCTTAACTTCTTCTAAATAATATAGTTGCTTATTAGCTGTGTGACCTTCAACAACTTATGTAATCTCTCTACCTCTCTGTGTCTATTTCTGCATTTATAAAACTGAGATAATAATAATGTTGCTGAGAGAATTCAACAAGTTAATACACATAAAGCACCCGGCACACGGCTTACCACAGACACCCTCACGCAAGCTACCTCGTGTTATCACTGGGGTCATGGGGCTCTGCAACAGGAGCATCAGGTATGTAAATACACACACTATTTCTATGCTGTGTCTTATCATTCTAATAACAAAATGCTAAGTATGCAGACTCAAAGGCTAACAAATAATTGACTGACAGGCATAAAAACTGAATAGCAAAACCCAGAATCTCCTCAGCTACAAAATAATGAAACAAGAATAAAAGAAATAAAATAGAGGAGAGATGACTGTATTTAACCAGCCCAACTTTGGCTTCTGCCTCATCCTCCGCCAGTAATACACATAAAAAGAAACATAAATGCACACACAAACACCCTTCTCAATGAACAGATTTATTTGCCAGTAAACTAGAAAGAGACTCATCAGAAGGAGCCAAAAAAATGTGGTGCCAACTGGCTGTGTGACAGGCACAGTGGTGTCTACTAATGAACCAGCACCTGACATCTAGTAACTGGGAAAAGAAAAAGCAGATAAAAAAGGAGAGATGTGATGCGGAAAACTAACCTGGAATGTTACCAGACACAGAGTGAAGGGGATTGGATCAGAAAGAGGGTCATGAGTAAAGTCGTGGAACATTTTATTTATTTATTTTTTATTATTATTTTTAAAGATTTTATTTATTTGTCTTTAGAAAGAGGGGAAGGGAGGAAGAGAGGGAGAGAACTATCAATGCGTGGTTGCCTCTCACATGCCCCCTACTAAGGACCTGGCCCACAACCCAGGCATGTGCCCTGACTGGGAATTGAAATGGCCATCCTTTGGTTTCCAGGCCAACACTCAATCCACTGAGCCACACCAGCCAGGATAATCATGGAACATTTTAAAGAGCATAATCATCCAAAGGTGATTTTCATCAGGTACTTTTTTATTTAGTCAGGAAAGAAGTGCAACTGATTTTACAAGAAGCGGTTGTTCATACCCATAAGGTGGCTGCCCATATCAACAATTCACATATAAGATTCTTAAGTCTCTATTAGACAGAATTTGGTGAAGAAAACAGAAGAAGACTTTTTAAAAAATATTTTTATTGATTATGCTATTACAGTTGTCCCATTTTTTTCCTACCCTTTCTCCCCTTCACTCTATATCCCCCCCTCCCACCATCATTCCCCTGCCTTAGTTCATGTCCATGGGTCATACATATAAGTTCTCTGGCTTCTTCATTTCCCATACTATTTCTTAACTTCCCCATCTAATTTGTACTGACCATTTATGCTTCTTATTCCCTGTACCTTTTCCCCCATTCTCCCTCATCCCCTTCTCTGCTGATAACTCTCCATGTGACCTCTATTTCTGTGATACTGTTCCTGTGGTAGTTGTTTGCTTAGCTTGCTTTTGTTTTCAGTGTTTTGTTTTTTTAGGTTCAGTAGTTGATAGTTGTGTTTGTTATTTCATTGTTCATATTTTTTATCATTTTCTTTTCCTCAGATAAGTCCCTTTAACATTTCACATAATAAGGGCTTGGTGATGATGAACTTCTCTAACTTGACCTTATCTGGGAAGTACTTTATCTGCCCTTTCATTCCAAATGACAGCTTTGCTAGATGGAGTAATCTTAGATGTAGGTTCTTGACTTTCATGACTTGGAATACTTCTTTCCAGCCCCTTCTTGCCTGTAAGGTTTCTTTTGAGAAATCAGCTAACGGTCTTAAGGGAACTCCTTTGTAGGTAACTCTCTCCTTTTCTCTTGCTGCTTTTAAGATTCTCTCCTTATCTTTAATCTTGGGTAATCTAATTATGATATGTGCTTCCTTGGGTCCAATTTCTTTGGGACTCTCTGAGCTTCCTGGACTTCCTGGAAGTCTATTTCCTACGCCAGATTAGGGAAGTTCTCCCTCATTATTTTTTTCAAATAAGTTTTCAATTTTTTGCCCTTCCTAGAAGACTTTCTTCCAATATGTCACAGTGACATATTGAAAAAAACATCTTGCTCTACTAAAAAGTAATTTAGAGAACTGGTGTAATAAAATGTGTATGTGGAATTTTGCATATTTTGAAATGCAGGTTTGAATAAGGCCCTGAAGGTGGTGAATGCAGGGAAAGACACACCCAGCTGAGTCGCATGTAGTGTGATGGAATCCAGGAAATGCGTTGTGCAAGTTATACAGTTTTGAAAGAATTAAAGAGAGTGTCTTGAGACCAGAAAGGTCAGCAAGAACAGACAAGGCAGTTAAGATGAAGGTCAGCTGGACATATATATTACCGAAAAGGAGTTAGTAATCAGACTGCAGAGCGAGAACATTGTGCAGTCTTCATCAGGAAACAAGAAATACGCTTATTCAAGACCTGTGGTTCTTAACATTTTGGGGTTATGGAGTCCTAGGAGGATCTGAAGGAAGTGTGTGGACCCTCTCTTCAGGGAAAAAAAAAATGCATTTTCATGCACACACACAATTCTTCACACCAATTCAGAAGAAAGAAAAGAAAAAATGTCAGAGGTATCTGGACACTCTAGACCTATGCCAAAGGATAAGAAGCAGAAATAAGAGAACAGAATAAAAAGTTCCTCTTCTGGTAGCTAGACGATGGAAGGTAAAATCAACAGTTTGACAAGAGACTAAACATCAGAACAAAGGGATGAGCCAGAAGGGCAACACGACCTCTCTAAGCACTCGGTCGCCACTCTAGGACACTGTTACAAAAATGTTGCTCAAGTACCATAATCTTTTTCTACAATCATGCTAAGGCTTGGTTAGAAAATAAATTTAAAAAGTTGAGAATTGAGAGTATCTCCAGAATTGAGATGGCAGTCCAAGTCCAGCCAGCACCAGAAAAACCAGCGGAGGGGAAGGGAGTCCACTGGATGTTCTGTCCATGAGCCAAGTGGGGTGGCCCCATAACCCATCGTCACCACTAAGACAAAGATGGAATATAAAGCTGCCATAGATACTCTGCTGCCCTTCCAATTTACCAACACCACCGATCAATGGGATGTTTCTGTTCCGAACACAGCATTCTTACAGATCTGTCCTGACAGACACCTATGAGGCAGGGCAGGCTGAGAAGTAAGGGCTATTGTCTACCACGGTGAAATGACTTTCTCAAGAACAGATCTCACAGCAGAAAGATCAAGAATCAGCTCCGCGCACCTTTCACAAGAAACAAGTCATTGCCTCCATTATTCTGGAACCACTCAGTCAACTATACAGCAGGGATGGCTTCTCCCATCATGTAACTGCTGAATAAAACTTACTACAGGGCTCCTCAGCTCGGGGAATATTCACTTCCACCTTGGAAGCACTTTGACTGCGCTAATATATTACTACAAAGAATTCTTTTACCATTCACATCTTCGTCCTGCCTCACATGTGGTTCCGCCTCCCATCACTTCAAAAGCAACATTTACATTTACTTCCCTATCCTTTTTCCTCCTATTTGATTTTTAGGTTATCTATTTCAGGTGTAAAACTTGACAGGTAAATAATTCCCAAGCTAATTCTCTTTTTTCTCCCTTGCCCTTTTCTTGTTTCTAGATACCATATTGGTCTTTCATGCATTCTCAAAATGATAGTTTAATTGCTGGCACTGTTCCTGCTCAATTCTTAAATATTAGAATATACATTGGGCTCATTTAAGTGATCCTACATCATTCTTTTTTTCTTATGTACCTCCCTCTTCAACACAGAATTTTTGCCTTTCACAGCCCTGTGTTGGTCTCTGTTTTGGCCAAAATTGCACCAGTAAGAAAGGTTCTAAATCTATCCCCTTTGTATAAAGGGACTATTTTTGTTACCATCACATATTTCTATTAAACCATGAAGAATATAATGCAGGTCAATGCACAAGTGACATACAGGAAAAAGTTGACGTTCAAGAAGTCAAGCATAGGAAGAGATAATGAGAGGTTAATGAAGGAGGCTCAGAGTTGCGCTGTTGCTCAGAAAACAGACATCTGTAAGGATCGACCTTGGAGCTAGGCACTGCTACTCAATGTGTACACTGTACGCATTTCGATTAAAGCAGCTGTTCAAAGACTTTTGCAAAGAGATCAAAAGGCATAGTCTAAGATTTAAAATTTTTAACCATTCCAGCTTTAGCAATGTCTGCCTCAGTATCAAATATTTCTAATTAATGAAATGAATGCAGCATTTTAAAGTAAAATAATTGCTATTAACTAATTGCCAATTATAACACAAAACCCATTAATTAAATACTTTTCTTAAAAGATAATTAAGATCTACAGTGGGAATTACAACGCACAAACTCTCAAAGTGGACACTGGTACATCTAAGTGTGGAATCTTAAGACAATCAACTTGTTCAAAGTCATTTAATGAACTAACATGGGAGCATGTTTTATAATAAATGCAGGTTCACTTAATTATTTAAGGAAGCGGTTTGAGAAATTGTGATCAACTGAGGATACTAACCTGCTTCATTCAGTACCTGACTGGTACCTCTTCTACACCATCCCCTCACAGTCCAGTGAGGATCCATGTGCTTACAAGACCTAACTGAACATCATCCAAGCCTCCTCTCATTGCAGGGAGGCCTTCTAGAAAGAGGTGAAGTCTTCCTTAAGAAACATCTACTAGCGGCTAAAAAAATTTAAACCTATGCCCCCACTCAAGTCTATGTAAAATGGACCTAAGTTTAAACATTCCCTGATTAATAAATACATGCTAAATACTATTTAGAAGGGAACTGAATAGATTTCCTTCCACAAATTCACCTACAGCAGATAGGGAGTAAAACTCACTCCCAAGTCTGTATAGAATTGTTTGATCTGGACTTCTGAAGGTTCTGTTTGCATTTAAAATCATTACCCACTAAAGCAAAGGCCTTCAGGAAACAGAAGGGTTGGTGAGCATCTGAGTAACCAGATGTGCTTTTTGGTACAGGCCCACAGCCAACATCAGCACACCTGAGCTCCACCTGGCCCTGTCCTGGAGTAGGGCCCAAATTCAGCTGCTCTAGAAATGCACATAAACCTAAAGGTGTGGCTATCTTTCTAAAATGGAAAAATCAAAAGCACAGGCTGAGATCATACTCAAATGTCATTCAAACAACCAGACCTGGTAGCGTAGTTCCTGAAATACATACTGCTCTAGGTCACAGGAGGCAGTTCCCGCCTATAAGGCCCCGTGATGCATGGCAAAGTCAGCGCTGCGGGCTTCTCTGGCCCAGATCCCTAAGTCTGTTGACCAGGTAGTTAAATAGCAGAAAGCATAGAATCAAAACTTTTTAAAAATATGAGATAAAGTTTCAGCTCATTCATATTTTGAAGAAAATCCGATGATTATATATAGGAATATATAAAGCTTATGTGCTAAAAATATAAATAGGATCCTTTGATGGGAAGGTAGAGATTTGAGCCTTAATCAAACATTTTTCTACTTCAATTACAATACATTTTTTTAACAAGAGTAAAAATTATAATGGTTAATGATTCTCTATCACTATCCCCAAAGGGCAAATGCTCTGCCCAAACCATTTCAATCATTAATCTGACATATGATTTAATCACAGGCATAAAACTTCTTTCCATGAAAACTTTTCTCCCTACATATGCATCTCACTTGTGCAGTGGCTCACGTTCTAGCATCTAAATAATCTTTTCCTTTCAAGCAATATTTTTAGGATAAAATACCACTTCCAAAATGATACCCAGAGAAAAGAGAAATTTGAAACATTAAATTCATATGTCTTAATAGTTAAGATATGCGCTTAAATTTTGGAAGTGTTTTCCCTCATACATTAGTGGGCACAAGAACTTACTCAAAATACCAATTCCTGTGTCCCAGCCCCAGGAAATAGAAATCAATGGGTCTGGGATGAGACTAGGAATCTGCATTTTTATTAAGCTCCCCGTGTTTCTGCTGCAGGTGGTCTTGAAAAATGGCACTGAAGGGAAGAGAATTCTTTCCACTGTAGCCGCTGCCCAGGCTTCAACCCCTTCTCCCAACTCCATGATTATTTTTTTTTTTTCATTTCCCACTTTTTAAACTATCCCAAGCTGGATGAGTGTTTTTCAAGGAAATCTCTGAAATGTAATTTTCACTGCAACTACAGAATAACAATAACACCACAAGGCATGGCAGACAGAGCAACAGAAATTTCGCTGAAAAGCTCACTTGCTCCAAGAAATTACTGAAAATTAGAACTGGATGGAATCATGATCATTCTGAGCTAATTCTGTCATTTTAATCTTTAATCAATATTTTAAGCAGTCCCCTATTAATTTTGTTATCTACATTCTCCAGTTACCTCATTCACGCAACAAAGTAAGATGATGCTTGAAATTTAAATCAGCCTCCATAACCTCTTGCAGTGGGTTTTTAATGAGTCTTGCTTCCCTTTTCCACGTTTCCCTATTTGAATTTTTTAGAATCAGGAATTCTTTATTTCATCCATTTATGTCATTATTTCCCAAAAGATGACCTAGAATCTTCTGGAAATTCCCACCCACCCACAAATGTAATTTGTTGCATTGACTACAGTTAACTTATATTTTTAGATCACAAATTCAGATTTTCACTTAAACAACTGCAGACAGGACAAGCTACCTTGGAGTTGCCAAAATCAATATGTTAAGTCTGTCTCTAGGACAACAGACTAAAGCGTAGTAAATGAGGTTTTGAACTGCATTCCTGTTCATTTCTGATTTAGCAACAGGCTTCTACATGCTCCCATTATGCTCTGGCCATCCTTCTGTCTGATCTCAAAATTACATGGAGTGGCTTTGCGGTTGTTGTTCTACTATGTTTTAAGACGCTCTGTTTCAATTTTTCCACACATATGACTTCTCTAATGTTCACTGTTAGTCATTAAATGCGCTGTGCTACACAACACACACCTACACGCTCCTCACCACCCGTTAAAAATGTTTCCATGTGAAATGAGGACCATAAGTATTCAGTGGCTTAATTAGAAATCTGCAAACCCCTGCACACAATGGACCAATGATGATTCAGTAAATACTTCCTGCTGCTTTTGTAAAAGCTCTTCCCTGTTTTTTTTTTTAAAGCCACTAGATGGATGACGTCTTTCTACCAATTCCTGAGTTTTACAATACATCTTTTTTGTGGACTCAAAAATGCAATCTGCTGCCAATGCCAGTATGTCAATCAATCTAAATTCTCCTACCATAAACTAATAATTTAAATTCAGCTGACTACAACCAGCATTACTTGAAGGGGAATGAACCAAAATTCAGTGTCCTATCTAAGCAAAATACACGTGGAAATACTGAAGATAAACTTCTATGTGAAGAATGTCTAAAAAAATAACACCTAAAACAGAATAACTTTTTTTAAGTTGCACATATTTAACTAGGACACAAGGACAATCCCACAGTG
Organism: Anoura caudifer; assembly: GCA_004027475.1. Classification (NCBI taxonomy): domain Eukaryota; kingdom Metazoa; phylum Chordata; class Mammalia; order Chiroptera; family Phyllostomidae; genus Anoura; species Anoura caudifer. The sequence continues at coordinate 223,560 of PVKU01000659.1, read as the reverse complement.
CTAAGTTTTTCTAAACTTAGTGTTTTCCAGTAGTGTTGTTATAATGTTAATTCCTTTAATATCTTTAAATAGTTCTATTACTTAATATTTTATTAATAAGAAAAAAGAGAGGCATAAAAGGCTCTGTGTGAAAAAGGTGAAAAACTCTTAATTTGGAAAAAAATGCTTATGTTTACCAAAATAAGAATAGTTCGTTTCAAAGATAAAAGGAAGAATGAAGTTCTCAAATGCAACTTTACCAACTCCATCCAACAGGGTAACCTTAAAGAAGAAAGTAAATGAAACCTTTTTCAGCGACCACCTCTGAACAGTCCCACTTAGGCTCAGCCTGCGTCTGTGGATGTGATACGAAGGGAAGGCCCCAGTGGCTGCGCTTCCTGGGGTCGCAGCACAGGCCATGATGACCAATAATCTACATGTTCATGTGCCCGTGTTTCAAATCTCCATCTAGGCTTGCCTACAGTTCACACTACCCTCATAGCCGCTGACGAAGTGAGTTTGTGTTCTTACACCAGGAGTAGCAAAAGTAGTACAGAAAACAAAGCTCCAACTGGCCTAACATCACCAGCTATCTATCTATCAAGATCCTGCTCTGCGGGAGAAAACCTACAAGGAGAAGCCACATAATCCAGTATAAATATAGCAATGATAGTAAACTTCAGTTTTCTGCTTCAAAAAAAAAAAAAGAACAGAAAGACAGTAAATGCCTCTGAAAAAGCAAAATCACTGCAGTAGGTCGGAAATAAATACTATATAGTCATATAACTGCAGGATATCCTATAAAATGAAAATGTGATTTATAAATCATTTTTAATGCTACCAGAAACCAAAGGAAGGGCAATAGGGGAGTATTTGTGCAAGACCACCTGCAATAGATTCTACCCATAAAACAATCTACCGAAGAGAAAAATGGTCACGTTGGTCTTTAATGAAAGGCAGGGAAAACATCTCTGTTCACTCACCTGTGCAAATATCAGCTGCTTAAGTTGGAAAGGAAAACACAGTTTTGTCAGGGGTGTCACATCTATTGTAAGGAGTACCAACTGAAGACCTGATGGGTAAAACAACTACTTCAGAAGCCCAGTTGACATTTTTACCTGGCCCCTGTACCTGGCCTGCGACGGACTCTTTCACACTAATAGTATGTTGTTAGGCGAGGTGTTATTCAAGCTTTACTCTGGAGCTCAAATTAATGTATAACATTCGCAACAGGACTCAGCTATAGTTTACCCCAAGTTGGAGCATGAGAAACATGTTGTACAAAGAGAGCTCAGCTTTCCAAAAATAATATTTAGAAGTCGGGAGGGGAACATAGATCTTCCCGAGCATGGCTTAGTCTTTCCATCTAGTTACGCTGTGTAGGTATTATCTCTAAAATAGCAGACGGAGCTGGGACAATGTGCAGCCCTGCTCATGTGCATTCTGTCACTTTGTTCTGCTCCAAAGACACTCACGAGGTCATGCTTAATGGCCAAAAAAATTCACTAAAGCAGAAAGTAGAAAAAGATAGGCAGGCCTGAGGGTGTGATTATCTATTTAAGTATGCAACTGTATTTTAAACATAATTAGACTAATTGCCTCCCAATCTTAGCTGATGCATCTGCACACACAATTAATTAGAACTGATTTTAAAAGCCCTGTTTGGAATCCTTTGTTCCTTACTTCCTACAAATAGAATTACCAAGGCACAAATTTAATTTTTCAACTTTTATTTTAAGAGAGAGCTAAATTTACATTAACCGGGTCCTATCCACCAATGCAAGTCATTTAGTAATTACTTTACTCTGCAACTAAAAGCTAATTCAAATTTTTTCATCTATAAAATAATCCCTGGAAAATATGACAAGCTTGCAAGGCTACTGTAGAAAAACTTAAATAATCTCACAGCTCTTCATTTAAAAAAGGAAGGAGGTTCTGGTGGTGTGGCTCAGTGGATTGAGTGCCAGCCTGCAAACTGAAAGGTTGCTGGTTTGATTCCCAGTCAGGGCACAAGCCTGGGTTGCGGGCCAGGTCCCCAGTTGAGGGTATGTGAGAGGCAACCTTCCGATGTATCGCTCTCACACGTTGATGTTTCTCTCCCTCTCTTTCTCCCTCCTTTCCCCTCTTTCTAAATATAAATAAATATTTTTTTAAAAAGGAAGGTGGAAGAAGATAAAGTTCCATTTTTCAGGATAATTGGAGAAACGTACGCTTAAAGCTGCCTTTTACTATGCGCTTTATTCTCTATTGGTGTTTCTACCATGAATCAAATGTAGTTAAGGAACTGAAAAAGGGGCTCTAGGGGCTGTTTAGCAGAATGAAGACCTGATGTGCTCCTTGGGAAAAGGGTGATGACTGAAGACAAAGGCTCAGACAGGAAACTGGAGATGGGGCTAGGAAGGGGTATGCAGGACGGAGGGGCCTGAAGAGGCAACAAAAAGTGAGAAGGGTTGGGGGAAGAAAAAGCAAGCTTAATAGGTTTCCACAGAGAATGCAGGGGGTGAACAGGAGAGGCGGTCAAACCAGCTCAGGGATCTTTTCCCAAATAAATATTTACTGAGTGAATGAATAGTGGACAGTGTCCACAGCACTTTAGCGCCGTGCACCTAATCCAGAGGACAATAATTACACATGATAAGTGAGGGGAGCTACAGAGCACACCCACAGGCCTGGCCATGTGAGGCGAGTGTGAAGGTGGGAGCTAGAGCCTGGAGATTCAGAAGCCAGGCAGCCACTTCGAGACCACCACGAGCTGTGCCTGAGCTGTGACCCAGAGCTCATGAGGAGGGCTGGAATCTGGAGGGTGAGGAAAGTGGTGTCACTTGACAAATAATAGTAACACATAGGCCGGGGAGGGGCCCCAAGCTCATGCTGGAGCCCCAGAGAACAGTTTTACTTAGCTGAAGACATCACGGGTGTTTCTGACCTTGGGGTCTGAGTCTGAGGGGGTGTCAGGACATTCCAGTGGATGACGGCAGCTTTGTCGCTGGCAGTGGGAATACAAGGAGGAAAGGGAAACACTCACAGGAAACGTGTTGTTTCCCAATGCAGGGCTTGTTGGAACAGCAGAATGATGGTGATTTTTCAGAGGCTGACACCAAGAGTTCCTCCAGCCTGAATGGCGCTGCCTACTTACAGTGACCCTGACCCTGCAGAACTGCCTGAAACTGTGTCTGGTGATTCCCCCTTAGGCAGCAGAGAAGACATCCTCTAATTCCCCGTGGAAAGCAGACCGAGTCCCAATACATGGTAAAGTACAGAATTATCTGTCCTCGAAAAAAAATACAAAGATGCATTCCCTTGTTGGACACACAGAGGGCAACGATGGGAAAAGCGAACTCCCAGCAAGCTGGGACTCCCTGAGTCAGTACTCGAGAGAAACATGTGCAGATTTGCGTATGGCTGTTGGGGGCACTCGGGCCTGCAGTCACGTTTGTGAGCGCCTGCAGATGGGCACACACGTGAGTTCCCTTTGTGATGTGTGCAGCCAGGATTAGATTAGAAAAAGGAAATTCATTTCTGACATTAATCAGCAGGCTCGGGACACTCAACAGAGTCAACTGACAATTCAGCTGTATTATTCTGCACAGGAAAAGAAAGGATATGCGAAGGCCAATTTGAATCCACACTGCATCATATGAGGAAATATGCTCAAGTCACGACACAGCCAAGATTAATAGGTGTTTCCACCCACTTCTTAAACAGATTTAGGTACAGAAAACAATGTCACTTCCCTCCCCAAGATTCTGTGAAGCATGGGAGCTTGCAGAAATATATGCAAAAGACAGCATTCCTTTCCATGCTCTCGTTCCCTGGCGCTCCGTGTAGCTTTAGAAGTGTGAGCACTGAAGTACACGCACGCTGTCACGCAGCTACAAAGGGTCCGTATGCATTCCCAAAAGCTAAAAACAGATACTGCTCTAGTTTGAGATCACACTGCTCATCTCCTGGGTTGAAAAAAATACAGGCTCACGGCACGATTATTTTTAAAATCATTCCACATTTATCTTCATAAAACAAAACAATACAAAATGAATCACTAAATGAGAAAGTATGATGCTTTAATTGTCTCATCTGTAAAAATTCTCAGTTCCAACCTAAACATCTGAATGATTAACAGTCATTTTTCTATTTGCCACATTTTTTCACCATGAGGTTGGCAGAGCAATTAAGACCAACATACATCAAGTAAAACTCATGGATTTGTTAATTTCACAAACTCTTATTGAAAGCCTGCTACATACCAGGCAGTATTCTAGCTGCTGAAGATACAGATAGGAATGAGTTCAGTCAAAGTCCTGGACCTCACTGAGCTTACCATCAGTTGAGGGGGTAGGGGAGTAGAAAAATAAATATATAATTTTCAAATGGACATAAGTGCTACACGGACAAGTGAAGCAGGGGAAGGCAGGAAAACTGACAGCAGTCGAGGGAGAGGCTTTTTGGAATATGGTGGTCAGAGAAGACCCTTCTAAGGAAGTAACAGTTAAGGGAGGGGCTTTTTGGGATATGGTGGTCAGAGAAGACCCTTCTAAGGAAGTGACATTTACATTTGAGAAAAGGTCAAACTGAAGTAAATGAGCAAGCCATGTTGAAATTTGGGTGAAAGAAGACCTTCCTTTCAGGCAGAGCAACAAGCAAGTAGAAAGGCCCCAGGCCTTGGTGGTTCGATGAACACCAAGAGAACCTGTATGGCTGGATCAAAATATGTAACGAGCTTACAGCACAAGGGGAAGGAAAAGCCATGGCTCAGTTATAGTGATGGGCCATTACAGAGTTCTGATCAAGAGAGAGTCATGTCACACCAACTGAGATGCAAGGGAACAAGTCCAGGAGACACAGGAGGAACAGGAAGATGAGTTAGGGGACTATTTCAACAGAGCTTACCCTGATGCTCTCTAAATGTTTGCGCTCTCTAGATTTTGCAAGGGGGGTGGGGGCTACTTCTTAAATGTAATTCTACCTACAGATATAGGCATGAAGACATTTATACACTCCATACACAGATCCCCTCTCAGTGACTTTATTAGTTTGAGTAACTGAAAACTTATTTCAAATAATCTCAGTCAAGCAGCCTTAAAATCATGCACAAAAGATGACCATCCTTCTTGCTTTTATTATAACTACACGGAAGTCTTGTAGGAGTGAGTAGTTCTTTTGTCCTTAAACAGGCTATTTGAAAAACAGAAGCATACTGTCTTTTATTGTCGATTCATGGTTCACAAAGCCTCTGAGGTTGGCTTTCGTCCTTCAAAAGCTTTTAATCGACAGGTACATTTAAGCCTTATTTGACAGACTGTGAGAAGTGGAATGCACTGGGAGTGGTCCACGTCTCCCTTTTCTGAAAGGAAAAAGATATCAGGAGGCAGTGACCTCACCTAGAAGGAATGCATCGGTGACACGGAACAAAGGTGGCTCCTTCATAAAGGAAACACAATCTGCTGCAGAAAACTGCTTCACTACTTTTGAATGATTTAGGGCTCCACAGTCTACCAGAAACAGTTCCAGTCTTTAATCTGTATTTATTTTATTAACAAAACTGTTAGTGATATCATTCCTTGTTCAAACCTTACCAAAAAAACCTAGCATATTCATTAATCAAAACTGCGTGCAGTTGTTCAGATCACCTTTGATCATACTTGTTTACACTGAGTAGGTGCATTTATCAGGTGGAGGCTATAAACGAAAACGGTGTACAAGGGCAGGGGCCCTGATACGCTGTCCAGAGGCTGAAGAACTATGAGATGTTGAAGGTAAAGGCAACCTAAAGTTTCAGGTTGCACTTCGTATATAAAAGGAAGCCCTGCATTTTCACATCTTAGGGTATGTTGAGTTTCTCAGCTTAAGAAATTTATCACAGCTTCCTTTTACAAACAGTGACATCAGTGCAAAACAAATTCTTTGAGAACAGGATGAATTCATCCAGAGCTAACCCAGATGCAACAAACAGGACATAGTGACTAAAATACGTCTTTACCCATTAAAGAGCACAAAACATCTTGTTACATATTTTCCCCTAAGTTCAGGCAGTCAATAATTTACTTTCTTGAATCAGATATACATTATTCCATAGGAGCAGAGCTCTTAAAATGATTTCCTGATCATTTGAAAGTGATTTTGTTGTCAAAGTAAAATTGTTACTATTTCCATTCTGAAGACACTGATAAGATTGTTGTGATCTAATTACTCCCAACTTTGCAGATTGTATTATCTAGTACGTGGATGCCAATAATTAGCGACTTTGCATACTTGTCAAATAACAGTCAACTGACTAGGAAAATTGATATTAAGTATCAAACTGAAAATCAATTTTGGCGTCAATTTATCATTAACTCACCTACTGGTTCTTTTATTTAATATGCCTCTGTGTGTCTGGTAACAGCCCCAAGAAATGGTGACCTTTAAGCCCAGGCACAGAAAAGAAATATATACTGAACAATTGTTAGAAGCATGCTTTTCATACATTCTAAATCTCAACATATGTTGCTGAACACAAGGCATGTTAAATAAATCCCACATTGGCCAGCGACCACCAGTCACGGAAGGGATGGGCAGGTCAGAGCATAGCTGCAGCTAAATAAAGACGAGACACTACTAGCTCCTTGTTAACGATGAGTACTCCCTGCCCAGGTATGGACCTGATACCACTAAATTGGAAGGAGAAAAGAGCCACCAGCAGGGGCTGAGAAATTTATATATCAGGGTAACGTGAAAAATCAACACCTCTCAGTCCAGGAAGTACAGAAAGCTAGGATCAAAAAGAAGAAACTTAAATAACCTAGCAACACACAAATGTACATAATAAATATTCACACAGCATTGCCACTCCTTCCACACAAAGCTCTTCTTCATTCATAACATACCTAGAAACCACAGCGTGACACATTTCTAAAGTTACCAAGCCCTCTTAACGCGCTGCTCCTTGAGATATGCCATTCTTCTTTCATCTATAATGAAACGTTAGGTACATCTAGTGTGACTTATTTGTAGGTATCACATAGCTTAGTCTCTTGAGAGAGGTAATAACAACTCAAGGTATTTCTAGGCATTATAGTTTAACACTCAGAGAATCAGCCTTGAAGGTACCTGATCTAGAGAGCCTAGGGTCCTTGTCAGGTTTCCTATCATAAATGGCTGGCTTATGATTTGAGAGCTGAAAAGAGTCCCCTGGGGCTAATTTATGCTTATAACTGCCTTTCTCTGCCCCCTTTCTTCTTTGTCCTCAAGAATTTTAATTTAATTGTGAATGTGCATGTTGCCTCTCCTGGGATTTAGCATGGGAAGGTGCCATTGCTAAACACATCATTGCCTATGCTTCCCACCGTCCGCAGGATTACCTGACGTGGGAATTACTTAGTGCATAGATAATCTGCATCAAAACAGAGGCCATATTACACGTTAACATTTTCATTCCAAAAGTAGAGATTTGCTAGCAGAGAAATCACAAGCTGTTTGGTGAAGATCAACCTGCATCCTAATAACTCCATTTCGTTCTCCTCTATGTCAGAATGATGATGTGCCTAGGGAACAGGAGAAAACAGACCACATATTTTAACTTTTATAAAGCTTCTCATTAAACTCAGCAGAACATTCTTCCTAATTATCTAGGAAAACATGATTTCTAGACCACCATGGTGGGTGCAACACAAATGTTTCGAGGGCTGCCCTCCAGAGAAATGTTATTCAGGATCCGATTACAGCTAAGTTTCACGAGGGCTTACCCAGCCTTTGGCTAACTTCCGTCGCTGACTTAAATAATGGAAAATGAATATCATTAAGTACACCAAAAAGAGGTGTGTGGCTAGGTACTCTCTCTTATGAAGACATGAATGTGTCCCAATGGATCTTGGGATTCTGGAATGTGAATAATCTATCAATCCTATCAAGTGTATTTACTGAATGGGATAGCTACCAGTTTCTCAAGAAAAGAGGTTAAAAAACACAGAGGATTCTGCTCTCAAGTTACTTATCACTTGGAGACAAAACTAAAACACAGTTAATTTGTGAGCAATCAAATACCAAATGGGGGAAAAGAATACTTAAAATAAAAGTCATAAACAAGTTATATATGAGTTTAAAATCAGACATTCATATAATTACAAGTATCCATTAAAGCAACAGCATTTTGGATTGACATCCTTCAGTTCCTGCTGATAGCTGCAAATTGCTGACACTACTAGAGGATGACAGAAACAACACGAGGCAGTTTAATTAGGATGGTAGTAAAAGCTAATGGCTCAAATAAAAAATGGGAGAAAACCAATTTGATTAAGTAAAAGAGAAAAATATGAGGGCTGAGGAATAGTGAGAATGAGCTATGCAGTAAGCTTCTTTTTATGTATTTATTTTTAGAGAGAGGAGAAGGGAAAAAGAAAGACCAATGTGTGGTTGCCTCTCACACGCCCCCTACTGGAGACCTGGCCCTCAACCCAAGCAAGTGCCCCTACTGGGAATGGAACCAGCGACCCTTTGGTTTGCAGGCTAGGACTCAATCCACTGAGCCATACCAGCCAGGGCTTTTTTTTTTTTTTCTTCCAAATTTTTAAAGCTATGTAAGATCAGGTATAAACAAGCAGCCTGCTCAGAAGGGTCACCGGATAGCCCTTCCACAGCAAGAACTTTATTACCTGGTTAAGAGCTATTCTGGACCTCAGCAAGACCCGCAGAAGTTGGAGAGCGTCCAAAGGAGAGCGACTAAAATGATTAAAATGTTAGGAAATAGGTCCTAAGAGGACATGTAAAGGAAACACAGTTATTTAGGTCAGATAAAAGATGGCTAGGGAGGAGGCTGGCTGCACAACGGCCTGCAAGGTTATGAAGGACAGTATACAGGGGAGCGCTTCTTTTCCATTACGGATGCGACGAGGGGAATGTGATTAAACAGCAAGGACAGGGGTTTGTATTTGATGGCGAGAAGGAGAGCGAGCACGCGCGCGCTTCCTGGCTCTGAAGGTTGCAAAGCACTGGAATAAGTTACCAACAAACTTTTGAAATGTCCTTTTCATGAGACTTTTTAAAAAGATATTATCAGAAAATGTTCACTCAGTGTCCTTTCTTACCCTACAAAAGCAGGAAGTGAATATTTTAACTATAAATAGAAGTGCCATAAAAAAACAAACAACTTACTGAAAGCTGACGTGCAGTAAGGCTCTTCACTGTTGCTACATTTCCCAAGTCCATCAGAAAGTTATCATTTACATAAATGGACTGACTTAGAGAGAGACAGTCTAGCCACATTAAAGAAACAATCAGCTGCTCTAGGTAGGAGATATAAAAATAATCAAAACATGGATAAACTGACCAGTAATATATGTTTAAGGAACATAATCTTGAGCTAATGGGAAGAGGGTGTCAGGGGTATGAAAAATCAGCCACAAAGGAATCACACACACAGACACACACACAAACTGTATGTCCAATAGTGGCATCAAAAGACCCATGTGAGGGCATAATAATCCTTCCTAGCACTAATTTTTAAAAATTAGAAAAAGCACACTTACGGATCTATTCCTTTTCAATACTATGCGAAGGAATAAAGCCAAAAGACATGCGTTTTAAAACATCTGAGCTATTCCCCATATCATCAAGAGAAAAGAAAAAAGAAGAAAAGAAAAGCAATGTAATAGTCACAGGTGGTCTAATATATACCTGGTCCCACTGGCTGGGTCTCTTATCCCAGAAAGAAGGAACAGGAAGGAGTACGAGAAATCATGGTGTTCGCCACCTCCTTTCCCAGTGAGACCCAGAGAACCAGTGTCGCACTATGGTTATTGGTAGGTAGAACCAGGACAAACCACATATTTAGGAACATCATTTATAGCTACTAACTGATGAAGAGCTTGTGTACCTGAAGTTTAAGTTGGCTGTTTAAAACAGAACCAAATGTCCTGTGGCATTAACATTATAAATGTTGATTAATTAAATTACCAAACTACAGCCATCCACATGCATGCCCTCGTACTAACAGACTTCATTTTACAATATAACCGATATGTGGCACTAACAATTCTGGCATCTGGAAAGAGAGAAAACAGAAGGTACTAACATGCACTGAACATCTACGAGGTCATGGGCACTTAAGATCCCTTATCTCGTGTAATCCTCACAACCCCGGAAAGCAGATGGCCATCATTTTACAAATTAAGAAATTAGACTGAGGAAATAACATGCCCAACAGCCACACAGATAACAAGGCATAGAAGAAGGCTGGCCTGATGCTAAAATTCTACATCACGTTTTCGCTCCAGCAAAACCACAAAGCTCACAGAAAGGAGCATTCAGAGGAAGAAATCAATTCCCTTCACTTCCCCTGCAAATGTTTGAAAGAGCTTCTGTATTCTTTGGCATCCTCCCCATCCTTGCTGAAACCTTCCTCTATATCCTGGGCTAAATCACACTGCCCTCAGCTAGGGTAACCATTCGGCCCTGTTTGCCCCAGACAGTCCAGCTTTAACTTCTGTTGACTCTGCAAAATTATCACCAGCATCCCTTTTCACTCTCAACAGTGTCCCAGTGTAGAGGATAAATTACAGGGTCACCCCACCTAAGCCTCTCACTGCGCTTCCCCGACGCTGGCTTGTCTGACCCCAGGGAAGCTCAGTTCTTTCCATCCCTCCCTTTCAGCATCAACATCCTGTCCATCAGAGTAGGCATCCTCAGGTCAGTAAGAACAGGAAAAGCAATGAGACAAGATGAATCCACACCCTTCCAAAGAGCAGAACATTTTAAAATGTGGGCATTCAATCTCTAACAGCTGGAATTTCAGCCAGTGACAACTTTACGTGAAGTTAATACTCAGGCAGAACAGAGGTAGATCATTCTTGGCTAACTGAGCCCCATCAAGCAAACCAGCCCTGCGTGGAGCTTGATCCTACGTCAGGTTCCCCGAGCTGTCCTTGCTTTTCTGCCCAGCCTTCTTCTGCATGCCCAGATTATTCAGCAGTTCATCTGGAGGTTCCTGTGGCAGGCACCGTGTGGGCCTCCAAGGCGACATTAAAGCAGACGCCGGTGTCCATGGGTGGCTGTGAGAGGCACATTCATCTCACAACACCAGGATGATACCCAGACACCAATCCCAGTTTGTCCTAAATGTTCACTATCAAATTTGGCCTTTGCTGGGGTAATTATTTCCAAAATGTGAGGGCTGCAAAGGGACTCGTATCACACAAGCCCTGGTTTTATAGAAGAGGAAACTATGGCCTGCGGACAGGAAATCACTGGCTTAAAGTCCCAGGCTAGAGACCAGGTCTCCATCATTTTTGCCACTATATAGGTGATGCTCAGTGTCCACACATCATACATTTACGTACTCATGTGTGAAGACCCAATACTTTTCTGTGGCCAGGGTTGGGCCATCTTGGAATACGTGAACATTTCAAGCTGTCACATGATGGTGCCTCTCAACTAACACTTCAGTTTCAACTATATCACTATCTTTGTACAACAGAAGTTAGGCTTTCAATACCTTCCAGTCTTCTGGGCTTGTTTCATAAATTAAGTAAAAAGTAGAAAAATGAAAGTGCTAACACCAGCACATAATATTGAATGAAAATAATTAGGCCTACCAAAAATGGAAAAAATATTTTTCCTCATGGACTTAAGCTCTTCAATTGTGTTCTACTATGTGTGTGTGCGGGGAGGGGGGAACACATGCAATACTGAAAATAATTTATCAAAGAGTGTGCTTAAAAGACAACTTTAACAACAGAAAAAAATGGAACAATTTGCTAACCAATGCCACTGAGAATGAGCTGAGCAAAAACAAAAATTTCAGGTTGAAACATGTTATTTTCATATATGAATGTTTAATCCATGTGTTTAATGTGTTAAAGAAATTTTACAGTTCTTTAAAGAGCTTCAGAAACTAAGCAGTTATATAATCAGGAGTGTAAGACTATTTTTAGGTCTGTAGGAACTGAATCTTCTTCAGATCAGAAGTTCGGCTTTCAAGTACTAGTCCTCAAGCACACTTCCAGGAACCTTCTACAAATGCCAGGGCTACTCGTATCCCACGCTGACATTTTTTTAAATTGGCAGTTCTTCTTTTTTCCTTTTTATTGAATACACTGGGGTGGCACAGGATAACAAAATTATACAGGTTTCAGGTGCACAATTCCACAACACATCATCTGTGTGCTGTAATTTCTGTTCACCACCCCAAGTCGACCACACTGATATTCTTATTCTATTACTACTGTATTATTGGAGGGGGTACCTCACATAAAATTAAAACTGGACATGGAGCACCATATAGGAAACTTTAACTTCACCTCTGCATAATGATTCGTTGCTTAAGTTCACTCACTACACTTTAAAATAATGAAAACTGACTTCTGTTCATTCATTGCTGAATTACAAAAAGTGATCACATAGTGTTTCAAAAGCATATTTTTTTCTTACAAAAAAAAACGCTTTAAGGAATTTATTATTTCCTTAGGCTAACAGAAAAATGTTTATACTTGACAGTCCTTGCCTTTCTGCACTATATTTAATGCAACTTAAAACTGATTTGCACATCCGCCTACTGCTCTTTTTCCATGTTTCACAATGCAAATAATCTACTACTTCACTGCTACCGGCAACCCTTTGAAATGGCATCTCCATTCCCTTCTCAGCTACCCCAGAAGAGCCCACTCACACATGTCTTCAAATTGGCTGTGTTTACAGCTACCCATATGTCACCATTCACAAAGCCACTGCTGCCACCCTCTAGACTAGGCGCTGGCAGGCACTAAGCCTGCAAAGGATTGAAGGGCCACAAAAAGGGGGGTTGGGGCTCAGAATTCTTCTTTTTAAGGTTACTACTTTCAGAAGTCTCTGAAATTAAAACAGGAGGAGGAGAGGAAGAGGGCAGGGGTGGGGAGGGAGACCCACACACTCTTCGTGACAACAGCTTCGGGAGGGTGAAGGGTCTCCGTTCCCCAGTGAAGGAGCCTCACCAGCACAGCTGCCTGCAGGTGGAGTACGTCTACAACATGCATGCCTCACCGCACCACACGTATGATGTCGCTCCACTACTGCGGATCCTCCTGAAGAATCCTGCTGCTACAAAGTGAACTGCAAAGTCATTTGCCTTTTGACCTTAGAATAAAAAAGGCTTGTCGTGCATTGTCTCAGGTTTGCTTAAACCATGTTAAAGCAACAGACTGGAGAGGGGATGGATCACTAAACACAGTGCGTGCCAGGCTGCAGCAGAGGAAAGCAGGCATCCTTCCTGGCAGAGGCGGGGCCAGGGGCTCCTGGAGTGGTGAGGGAGAGACCACAGGCAACAGGAAAGGAGTCAGAGACAGGGACTGACAGAGTACCTTACCTTCGTGCCTTTGTTTTGTGTGCGTGCTTGTTTTTATTCTTCCCTTCATGAGCCCAGAGACTAATGGGGCAAAAAGAGCAATTTGGGAAAGAAACCTGGATAAGCAATTCAAGGAAGGAAAGTGGATCAGCATGCGCCCTACTGTCCCTCTCCCCCTTCTTTTCTACCGTTTCTCCCATCTCCCCCCTCTTAAAATGCAGACCATACTTGAGAGACAAGGCAATGCAATGAAGGAAGGCAGGGAACTGAACACACTACAGTGATTCCAGCTGATGCTGGAGCTGGGGTGAGGGGCTGAGGCCAGGGAACCAGGGGGCAGAGGCGGGACTTTTCACAGACTAGCAGAACAGCAGGGACTGTAACTAAAGCAAAACCAGATTTTTCTCTCCTTTTCTTCTCTTTTCCTGCCCAGCCAGCAACAATAAAATGATTTTCCCTTCCCGCCCACTCCTTCAGTCACCCAGACAAATCAGACAGGGAAAGGGGGTAGCCCCCGGGGGTAGCCAAAGAGAATGGACATTCATCGGGCTGTTTCTCACAGGTCAGGAACCGAAATTACTGAGCTCAGGTCCCCGTTCCGTGTAGCTCTATATCCAAAGGTCACATCCACTGGGTGACCTTTCAAATTCCTTTTCAGTGACTTTGGTTCTTGTCACCCCAAATAGAAATTATATATTCCTTTGTGAGGAAGGCTGATACTTTAATAACAATTATACTAGTAATGATATATCCATTTACATTGACTTTATAATTTTCAAAATGTTTGCACATCAATTCTTGAGTTTATCCACAAAACCACCTATAAATTGGGATACAGATTGAGAGGGAACAACACAAAGAAATAGGTTAAGTACATTTCAGTTGTTAAGAGAATGTTCAGGCAAGGATCCTTATTGGGTGACTAGAATTCACATCACTCACTCACTCACGTGTTCATTCACACATCTATTCATTCTGTTATGGGCTGAACAGTGTCCTCCAAAGAGGTAAGTTCAAGTCTGAACCTCCAGTATCTATGAATGTGACCTTATTTGGAAATAGGGTCTAGCAGATGTAGACAAGTTAAGATGAGGTCCTATTAGTTTAGAGTGACTGGTGTCCTCATAAGAGGGAAACTTCGGGACTCAAACAACAGCATGGCAACTGCCAGGGAGATGAGGGTCGGGGGAGGTAGAGGAGGGTATAGGGGGATGAATGGTGATGGACAGACTTGACTTGACTTGACTTGAGTGGGGAACACGGGAGACAGTGTACCCCTTTATGAATTTGCTACCAGTGTCGCAATTTCTCAAGGTGACTGTACCTCAGGGAGTAAAGAGCGCAGTCAGGCTGGACCACTGCAAGTCTATGGAAAAACCAGGACTGAAGAGACTGGCAGGGGACAGAGAGGCCATTCGACAGGCTGAACTTTAGGAATACAACTCTAGTTAGTGTGTTACTTTGCTAGGGTGGCTGTAACAAAATCCCACAGGTAGGCTGGCTTTAGCAACAGACACTTGCTCAGTTCTGGAGGCTAGAAGTCTAAGATCACAGGCTGGCAGGGTTGGGTTCTTTCGAAGGCCTCTCTCCTTCACTTGTAGATAACCATCTTCTCCATGTGTCTTCACATGGTCTTCCCTCTGCATCTCTCTGTGTCTTAATCTCCTCTTCTTATAAGGACAACACTCATACTGTGGATTAGGCACCATCATATACACTCATTTTACCTTCACCACTTCTTTACAGGTGCTATCCCCAAACACAGCCAAACTTTGAGGTAGTGGGGGATAGGACTTCAACTTATGAATTTTGGGGGGTATGATTCAGCCCGTAACAGTCAGCAATAGGGAGAGGGACAGAAAGGAGGTGTGTGGCTGGAGAAATCGAAGCATGCACGGCATGTGCCAGAAAAAGGAAATTGCACCTGTGTTCCCCCATATCCAGAATGCCCTGCCTTTCCTCTGCCTCCCAGCGCTTTGACACCAAGCTCCATTTCTGTTCTGAAGCCTTGCTGATCACCTCAGCCCCTACGATCTGTCTTTCTCATTCCAAATGCAGAGGCCATACCAGCTACACCACTTATCTGGCCCTGAACCCCATGTAGCCTTTTTAAAAAAAAGATGTTATTTATTTTTAGAGAAGCGGGGCAAGAGGGAGAAAGTAAGGGAGAGAAACATCTATCGGTTACCTCTCACATGCCCCCAACCTGGGACCTGGCCTGCAACTGAGGCATGGGCTCTGACTGGGAATTAAACCAGTGACCCTTCAGTTAGCAAGACAATACCCAACCCACTGAGCCACACCAGACAGGGTGCCTTGTGGTGGCTCTCAATGCCCTGCACATTACTGCACTTGAGGGCTCATCTTAGGTCGCTATCCAGTCCCTTGCTTAGTTCACATCCCCCTTTCATTAGTTCTTTCTAGGAGCTGTGCCCTGTCCCACTGTAGCTCAGGGCCTTTGGAATACTCTTCCCCTCTGCCCCTTTGATTGCCCAGTCCCATCTCAACTAATAATACCACTTCACCCTTCAGATCTCAGCTCAAATGCCTCTTCTTCAAGGAAGCTTTTGAAGATCACACATGCAGACACACACATGCAATGTACCCTCACACTTAACACAGGTCCTTCTCCGATCCTCTCCCCAGTTCTCAATCATTAACACTTATCATGTTTAATCACCAAGCTGCACTGTTAATTGTTCCTATGTGTCCCTCCTACGACAGTGACATATACTCATAAATTCCTAACCAGAATCTGTATCTGGTTTGTCCATCATTATCTATCAAGCACCCAGGGTGCTAGCATCTAAGGGCTCGGTGAATGCTTGTTACATTGAAAAAAATAGTAAGTGGTGTGTAAATTAGTGTAAATCAGTGGTTGTGTGACACATTTTTGCTGAATAGACTCACTTTGAGGTGGAGGCAGTGTGAAATCATTAAGCAGTAACTTAGATGGATACGTGCACGCATACAGATCCTGAACACTGGGACCACGCAGAGAAAGCCGAAGTTTGGCTATCCTATTAGGTCGCAATCTACAGGAATCACTTAAATACGTTTTCCATATCTCGTTTTGCATGTATACATGAAATCTATCCTCTCCAGGTATTTTTTTTTTTGTCCGTTAATCAGATATCTACAGTCACCGTCTCCCTGTGGCTCATTCCACAGCTTGCCTTTGGCTTAAAACCAACAGCAATTCTTCACTTGGGGTAAAGAACTGACGGATTCCCTTGGTGACTCCAACCCAACACTTTTTCATTTTCTTCTTCATATTAGACAGGAAACACTAAAATTCTGGGAACAAGATGTGTGTCACACGTTGGAAATGTTCATATCTGCTGATAACACTTACTCTACCTCGGCTAAACACATGAGGAAGCCACATGGTCACAACCTAACGGATCACAGAACATAACTAATAAACTGAAGCAACATTCCACATGTTATCACTTTCAGCTTCGCGCAACATGTGGAAACAGGCTCAGGCACCGCCTGGTCGTGTCGGAACATCTAAGAGAGGAGGATGCGCGTTTGGGATTTATTGTGGTCAGTCACCTCAGGGAAGTGTCCGAAGGAGGGCATTACAACCTCCACATGTCTGTACCTGGCAGATTTCTTACTTTTTAGAGGAGTATTTTCTAAGACGGTTTAACCTTTCAGATGCTTGGACTATTTGTGTAGCCCTGGTTGTTTTGAATACTTGAAAATAAAAGGTCCTAGAGTAATCACTAACAAGAAATTATTTTAGACTACAGAAAAACTAGTCTTTTTATAAGAATCGCAGCATGTGCATCAACTCAGATAACTGGAAAACGGAGCTGTTTCATCCTCTAGACTCTGTGCCACCCCAAAGTAACAGATACCATCTCCTGTTTCACAGACCCCAGCTAGTCTATCCAAGTTATAAGGCTCAAGTTCAGTTGCCCTTCATGGTGAGTAGTTTCTCTCATGCTAAAGAAAAACACATAAAATAAATTAGGAAAAGCCAGAAAAATAATACTAACATCATCAAAATCTCACCTAAGAAAAAAAGAAAAGTGAAACTCAATTCTGGGAGCTTAGCAGTTCAAATAAACAAACATTACAACATTACGTAGTCAATTTTTGGTAGAAAGAAAATGTTAATTTGAATGCTTGAGCCCGCTTATTAAATTCCTTTTTATCAGGAATTTGTATTTCTCACAACTGAGAAGGCAATGTGTCAACCACTAAGACATTTCTATTCATAGCCAGAAGCTATGCCTTCTCTGGTGTAATTAACGAGGAAACAAAATCTCTCCAAAGAAGCGAAATCTACCTGCTAGTTAATAAGCTAAGCAGGCCTGAGTCAGGTGTCTAAGAATGGTCAACTACATCACTGATTCTGTGATTGAAATATTGATAAGTACATATCCACTAATGAAGGTACCGGGAAACACCATAAAACAGAGGAAGTCAAAGAAGAGTGCTGTAAGCAGATCAATTTCACAACATGTGGGCCTCAAATACCGAAAGAAAACCTCCCTAAACCAAGGTTGTTGCTGTCTTTTAAAAAAATGTGTTAATTACATATGAAATAAAAGAAATCTGATTAGCCTAGTGATGAAACTGTTTTCTAGTGATTAAAATGCTCTACATACTTTAAATCTAGTGATGCAAACACTTTTATATCATTTTAAAAGATGAACTGAGAAAGAAGTAAGGGAATGATTATAGGGCTTCTAGTCTGTTACAGCTCTCTGAGAGTCACATCTGTGAATTCATACTGCCTAACACTGTCCCGGTGGGCTATTCCTACATGAAAGAAGCCAGCTTTGTGTGTCTATACTTGAAAAACATATATTCTCATCCAGATTAGCTGTTGTTTAAAAATATATGTTCTCAGTCTGGCCAATTATCAAAATTGTTTACTCCAACACAAATTGAACTGTTTTCACCGTCTGATGTCCACAACGCCTTCTTATTTTTACACACAGATGAGAGAAGCATGTCTTACTGTTGTGTCATCACTGACCACGTAAATTCAGATTTATTCAGAATACCTTTCTTTCTAGAAATTTAAGTTGTGGTAACTGTCCAAATATTTGGCATCACCTAAAATTATTTCAGTCCAAACCCAAAACCCAAGAAAAATCATTTTGATGGAATGTTTCATTTCACTCCCCGTAAAATCCAACATAAAGCCAGATTCTCTTGCTTTTTAGCATAGTCCTAAATGACATTTCGTTGCTACAGCAACGAAACTCTGCTACCTGTGGCCATGATTTGTTAAGAATTCCTCCAACCAGTAAATTCTGTGCTGTGCATTCATAAAACCAACAGAATGGCTGTAAGCAACATAAAAATTAAGGCTTGACTTCCTACTTATGATTTACCCACACACATATTTATAACACGTATACATAAATGTACACCTACCTACATAATTATGGCTCTCCCAAATCCATCAAAGTGGTAAAATTATAACAAATTTTCATTTTCAAGTGCGCACAAAAAAATTGTTGTCTCATCAATTTCATTGAATTGCTCCTTGTTCCCCAAAATTTATTTTAAAAGTTAATAGAGACTGTCTGGAGAAAATTTAAAATCAAGAAAATTTATTATTTATCTCCAATCTCCTTCCAAAAGGGGAAAAAAATATCCTAAAGCACAATTTCCTACCTGTTATAGTAAGTGTGGCTTCTTTAGCAATCAGCTGATTTAGAAAACATCAAGTTAGAGAATAAAGAAAAAATGTGGTCATTACTACTGTTATTTATCAAAACTCTCTGCAGGCTACTCACCCTCACTGGGGGGCTCCAAGCTTGCACCCGTGGCTGCGGTCCACCCTGGGAGCTCTGCAGATCTTTTGAGCTACAGTTAGCCACAGAGCTGCTCTGCACTCTCAGTGCATTTGTGCAGTTGGTCCCACTGCCTCCACCGGGGCCAGGCTTCCAAGGCCTCTGCTTGATACCATCCAGAAGTCTGACCAGCAGGATGTTACTTGGAAGCTCCTCAACACCCGAGCCAACAAGAGTCCTGCACTCGGGACATCTGAGTTCATTTCGGGAGCCAACGATCCCCAGCAAACATCGTTTGCAGAATGTGTGTTGGCAGGGCAAAACCTTGGCAGAAGCATCAAGCCGCTCTAGACACACAGGACACTCCAGAAGATCCAGCAAGGCAGACTCATCCATCTTTATCTAGTTTACTGAGAAAAAGCTTCAGAAATTTTCATAGTTGTACGCAGCCCTTAAAGTGATTCATGTAACATCCATTTCAGACTTCGCTCTGGAGTCACAGGGGAGAAGGAAAAAGACAAAAAATTAGTATTGTTCTCTGGGGAAAAGGTTCACAGAGGAGCCAAGAACCAAAAAGTACACAAAAGTGCTTCCTCTAAAGAGAGTAGCTTTGTTTTGGAATGTGGTTCCTGAACTCCAAAGTCAACAATTAAAAACAAAATAGGCTTTTAAAAACAATTCAAAATTAATCCCTAGCAATATTTAGGAGATTACTGTGCAGAAACAGCTATGAAGTGCCATCAGGATTCCTGTAATAAATAGGATTTACGAAATACAATAAAGACCATAATTTCTTCAGCTCTCAAAGTGATATTAGCTGCCTTAATAAAGTCCTTAACTCATATGAGAAGCTGAACAGAAGCAACTGAAAGTTTCCTCCACCTGAAATTACTTTTAAATCCAACAAAATTCCCAATTTTAGTGTTTAAGAAAAACCATGCCTCATGTGATCACTTGTGGTAAATGATCCCAATATTAAATACACATGTTTCTTCACTGGCCTTAAAAATAGAACTGTTTAATGTTGCCCAACCAATTTGAGCTGAAGGTTGTGACAATTCTAAAGGACACAACTAAAGACCTGCTTGAAAGCAGCTGAAATATACAAGCACCGTTTGGAGCACACTCGGAAACGGATTTCTGAACGGCCTGTCCTAATCCCATTCAGAAAATCTGGCAAAATTATCACCAAAAGAATTTGACAATGGAATGCTGGACGGAAAACTGGGCATAATGTGAAAATGGGGCCATTCAGAAAAAGCCTTTAAACCAGCGACTGCGCCGCTCTCCCACCACCACCAAAATGAATGTAACTGTGAATGTCGGGGTGGGGGGGGCGGTGAAAAGGTTTTGCTGGGAGCTCTAACAGCTGTTCTTGACAGAGTCGCGGCGGGGGGAGCCCAGGCTGCTCCCGTCTCCCACGCCTCCCATCACAGGTACTCCAGACCCGCAGGAAGGCGCGTCGCAGACACACCCCGGGGCCAGGTGTCGCGGGCACCGGCAGGGGAGGGTGCCCGGCTGGGGCTGCGGCCGTGCTGGTGCCCGAATGGGGATCTCATTCAACAGCCGCATCTCCGCTTCCCTTACAATCAGGCCGGGCACCAAATTCCCCAGCTGGAAGTTTTCAAGGACTTAGAAATAGATCGAACCCTTAAGTTGCGAAAGTCTGCCCCACAAAGTGCCACCGACAAACAGCTATCACCCCGCAGAGAGGAGGCGGGAGTCCCCGGAGACACGCAGCCAGCGGAGAGTGGGGGGGAAGCTGGGCTGCGCCGGAGACTTCGGCACCGAGCCCGGGCAGCTTCCTGCCGGGAAAAGGCTGCGAGGCCGCGGGCTCCGCTCCCGCTGGTCCCGACTCCGGGCCCATGGGGACCCAAGGGTGGGGGACGGAGAGCGTGAGCAGCGCGGAGGGAAGGAGAAGGGGACGCCCGGTCACTGCCTTCAGCGCCGCGAAGCTCTGCCCGCGCTGGTCCCCACTACCTACCTCGCGCCTCGGTTCCTCTCTTTGTTCGCGGCCCCGCAGCGGTGGCTTCGGCCGATGCGGATGCGGCCCCGCGGCGTCCAAGGCTCGCAGTGTCTCTGACGCGGCGGCTGCACCGGAGACTCCTCTCCACTGCCCCCCTCACGCGCGCACACACACACCGCCGCCGCCTCCCACTTTCCCAGCCAAGGAGGGCGGAGGAAGCGGAGGAGGAGGAGAAGGAGGCCGAGCCGCAGCCAGCACCCGGAGCGCGAGGGGCCTCTCTGCACCACAGCGCCTCCCTTCGGAGCGGCCAGTGCACCTCCGGGAACCGCGCCGCCGCCTCGCCCTCCTCCCGGCACTTGGTACCTGTGTGCGGCCCCCGGCGGGGGCGCAGCGGGGTTGGCGGGGCACGGGGGCACTGCGAGAGCTGAGAGTTCGGGAAACGAGGACCTCCGGGGGCTGCGAGGAGGCAGAGTTGGGGGCACACGCCTGTAAAATGAAGCTACAGACGGGGAGAGCCTTGGGGAACGGCGGGTGAATAAAGGAGGAAGGGGCCCGGTCGGTTGTGGCCCCCAGCCGGCCGGCGGTGCGGGAGGGGCTGGGTCCCAGGAAAGGGCGGGAGCAGCCCGGGCGGAAACTGATTGCACCCGGATAGGCTTCTGTTTGCCCAGCCTTGGAGAGACACTGCGTAGGGTTAGAGTCACATGCGACCCCTTTGGTCCCGAGGAAGGCATGTTGATCAGTCGGGCGGACAGTCCCAGGGCAGGTGTCCACCTGCGGATTTCCGGGGCCACCGCCTTCCTGTATTGCTCCCCCTTTGGCCCGCATCCAGGCACCACCCTGCCTCCCCAGGGACACATACTTGACCAACAGGGAGGATTGATGACCCAGAAACTCAAAATGGAAAGGGAGAGAAGCTGGGGACACAGGAGTGTGGGTTCAAAACCCAGCCTTGGGAGGCCCTGTTCTACCTGCCGGAAGTGCGGAAAATTCAAAGTCTGACCTCAAGTGAGCTGGCACGCAAAGCTAACTGAGAGGCGCCTGTTTATCTCAGCCTGGGAGGCAGCCATAACCATCGCTGTAATCTTTGTTTTGGTTGCCTCGGGCACACACCTGTAAACTCTGAAAAGTAGTTTTGAAAAACAAGTTGTCCACAGGTTTAGTGTTGCTTTTCAGACTCAGTTTAGAGGGGAAAACAAGTTAAAATTTTGTCTCAACATTGTCATTTTTCTGTTTGCATGTACCATCAACTTACAAAAAGTTACCCAGATACTTCTCCTAGGTGTGCAGAAACTAGGCAAGAATAAGGGAAAATGTTACAGATAGTATGTAAGAAAGCCCTACCTGGCTACCAACCACACTGACATTTGTAAGGAGAGTCAGATTAGTGTCTACTCTCCAGACAGAGCCACGGCTAAACCATTCAAGACAAATGAGAATCACCTAAGTAAGAAAAATTATAACAGCCAACAATCGTCAGTCATTCACTGAATGCCAATCACTGTGCTAAACATTTTACATGGATTAATCCAATCCTCATGTAACCCTGTTTGTCACTCCTCCTTAACTTTGTCCTAAATGGATTAATGTGCTGAGAGTCATATGTATGAATACCAGCAATAATAGCCCACTTCCCCCTCCATTAGAAGTGAGCAAATGCACATGCACTTTTGCTGAGAAAGATGAGGGAAGAAAAGTACAGAACAAAGAATTTTTAGTCCAATAATCTACAAACAAGGCAATCTGAAAGTGAGTACTTAGCCCCTACATAAGTGTTTCTGGAACTGTGCAGATGAAGGTGAAGCTGACTAGAAGCTTATAACCAGTAAACAGATAAATATTATTATACGCAGTTGACAGTTATTAAAACTGAAGCTCCAATATGTTCACATCATCCCCAGGTCACACAATAAGTAATTTTGAACTGAGATGCAACTCTGTGTCTCTGGATTCCAAGTCCAGTTTTCTTTCCACCATTCCAAAGACCTCTCTTTTGCACAGCACCTCAGACAAACCTGAGTGCACAGTATCTCCTTCCAAGGGAAAAGCATTACTGTTAATCACATAATTACTCTGGAGAGAGCAAGGGACAATTTTTGTTTTGTTCTTAATTTTATTTTTTTGTTTGTTTGTATTTAGAGAGAACATTAGCACAAGATCATGGGTGGTATATGGTACAGCTCTTGAGCATGAAAGTTGCGTCCACTATCAAAGAACTGAAGATGGTGTGCCCAAGATTACAGGGATCAAAGAAGCTTGTAGACGCATCCATGAATATTATTTGGGACATGGCTGCAGCTCTTTGAACATCCCCCGTGCTAGTTCACACTTTTTTAGAACACAACTCTTTCATTAGCCTAATCACTCCAGCTGTAAAGTGAAGTTTTAGGCAAAGTACTCTAACCTCTTGAGCCATCTTCCCTCTGTTGAACAGTGAAAAAATACCTTTCTTAGACTGCTGTTGGAGGAGTCAAGAAGACAATGTGCTGGTCCTCTGCAATCTATACTTCTCTGTTTAAGAAGATATACCCTCATTAGTGTTACCTGCAAAGAACTACCCAGGCTGACTTATACGGAATGAAACCCTTTTTTTCCCATGGTCTTAAAAAAAATCTGAGACAACACAATTGGAGAATCCTGTCAAGGGAATGCAATATAGGTGAAGGGACACTTGGGGAATGAGATGTTCATCTTCCCATTTCTGAGAACTGCACATGAAGGAAAGAATGTAAGCATGATATACTGATGGCCCTTATGACTTCCATTAGATACATGAAAAAATATAAACACACCCTGTACATAATAATGACGGCTTGGATTTACAGTTTTTATTCTCCCAGGACTTCAAAGTACTTTCGTATACGTTATCTCGTTTATCTTCTCAGCATCCCTCTGAAGCCGCAAAGACAGATATAATCATCCCCATGTTGCAGATGGGAAAAAATGAGGTGTAGAGAAGTTATTGCTCTTACTGATGACATTATGACACAAATCGGTCTTTTAAATTCCCAGTCTAGAGCACTCTTTGGTTAAGCTTTGCCATCATACTCGTACATGCATGTGTCTGACCACCATTTTCCTTCAAAACTAATTCCTCTTCCAGCTGCCATGATAATGGTAAATAGCAGCACTATTTACCCAGCTGTTTAATCTGGAAACCTAGGGGTCATCTTTGATTTCTTCCTTTCTTCTTCCTCATCCCTCTCCATCAAGGAGTCTGCCAGCTAACCCCCAAATATGTTTCAATTTCTACACACTTCCCTTTGCCTTCACTGTACCTTTATTTAAGCCATCATTACCCTTTGCTTCTGACCCTCCTACCCAGCCTTTCTCCTTTCATTTGTCTTCCATCTTCCCCTGAATATAGTGGCATTCATAGCAAGCTACAAAAATGGCGTAACAGATTACATTACTCCCTTGCTCAAAGCTCATCAATTTCTTCCCATCACACTTGCAATCAAATGGTTTCCATGTCTTATAAGACCTTAATCACCTGGGCCCTACGCCATTATGCTCTACCACAGCACTTTATCTTTATAATATTTTTTCACGGTCTAATTTTTGATTCTTCACTTATTGTCTGTGCTCCTTACCTGAATATAAGACCCCTGAAGGCATGGACTGGGTCTATCTTCATCACAGTGTCCTTCATAGCCAATCCATATGGGTACCAGAGAATAATTCTCAAATAAGGAATTAATCAAGTACAGAATTATATTTTTTCCATCCTAAAGCTACGTATGTACTTAGTACTTCACTGTCCTTAGATAGAAAACCAGGCAATGTTCCAAATTCTGTTGAAAGTCTTATAATCTATCAATCAATATGTTGTTATGTGGAAATGAGGAAACATGGTTCTTCCTAGTACTTTTTTTAAATTGACTTGAGAGAGAGCGAAAGGGGGAGAGAAAGAGAAATATTGATTTTTTGTCCTACTTTTTATGTACTCATTGGTTGATTCTTATATGTGCCCTGACCAGGGATCGAACTCACAACCTTGGCATATTGAGATGATGCTCTAACCAACTGAGCTACCCTGCCTCTTTTGTTTCACAGTTAAGCTGGAGAAAAAGCTAAATGCCATCTATGGAACACAGAACATAAAGGCAATGCCAGTTTGTCTTCACTGTAGGTATAGTTAATGGGGTCACCATGTACTTACTTCTCAAGCAAGGAAGCAAATGCGGTTATTTCCAATTCCTTTTACTCTGTATGCTTGCTCCCCCACCTCCCATTCAGACAGGTGATCCAGAGATCATCAGGAGTGCTTCTTAAATCTGTCCCTTCCTCCCAATCCTTATTTCAGGCGTGTTTATCCCCTACTTGGATACTAACTACTTTCCCTGCTTCTGGTCTCTCTAGGGTACTTGTGTCTAGAGAGCTCTTTGGAGTTAAAGGTTTCTCCATTTACTAAATGATCTTCAGGCATGTTTCTAGTCTTCTGTACCTTAGTTTTCCTTGTCAAAAGGGCATAATGCTACCACCTACCTCAGGGTTTTCATGGCAATTTCATATAAGTTAATAAAAACATTATGTCTGGAACCATGCCCAACACACGGTAAGTGCTTAATAAAGGGTAGTTAATATCGCTCTTTTTACTAGAATCCAGCTACAATCCTGAATCCACTACCTGTTAACTGAATCACTTTGCAAATTAATTTTCAGAGTCTCAATGCCCTCAGGTACACAAATGGACATAATGTTCTCCACTTTAAAAGCTTGTTGTAAAAAAAAAAATGACAAAACTCATTGAAAAATCTAGCACAGTATCTTTCTGGCACCATTCGTTTCCTGCCTCCTTTTCTATGTATCTATTTGCATCTGTTTCCATATAGTTAGAGAATGGATTGGATTATCTCTAAGGTTCTTTCCAGCATTAAATGTTTATCTCCATCCTAACTGCATAAAATGCCCAAAGGCAACGGAATTCCCTTGTAATCCCGAGGTGCCCTAGTTGTCAGGAAAGTGGGCTCCTAGCAGTAAGCATCAGGCAGACCCAAAGAAGCTATTTTGGTCTGCAGTAGTGGGAAGGTGGTGTGAACTCCACTGTCTGGGGGAAAAAAAAACTAAGCAGATGGCATATTTATAGGCATTCCCCAAGGATTTCATTTCAATTGGAATAGATGATAGGAGATGAGGGGGAGGTAACTGAACTGCGTTTTCCTCCAGCCTTCTCGGAACAAGTCTGAATATTTGAGGAGCTGTTTGACAGGGGAATACTTGGGGAGAGCTGGAGTTCTCCAAACTGACTAAATCCAACTCTGCCTCCAAGGAGTGGTTCTGGAGGTTCAGTGCAGTCAGAATCACCTGCAAACCTCCTTAAAAATGCAGACACTCCAGCATCCTCCCTAGAGATTCTTACTTAGTAGGTCTAGCGTGGGTTCAAGAGTCAGATGGTTCTAATAAAGGAGATGCTGGGACTATAATTTGAGAAATGCTAACCTCGCATCACCCAGAGGCCCATTAAAAGGCGGGGGGGCCCCAGGTGCTGACCAGGGAAGCAACCTCAGGCCCTCTAGGGGTTCGGTTCTTTTGACATGGTTGTAGGAGCTTAGAGCTGGGGACAATGGAGGAGCCACTGAGTGCTGCCACCTGCATTCATTGCAGTCTGCCCTCTTCCTGGTCCACCCCACCGTGCAGTGCTTGGCTTCTCCTCTGAATAAACACTGAACAGATGTTCTACAATATCATTTTAAAAGTGAGCTAAAACATTAGCCTGTCCAGAGGAACACACATGGCTGGCCCTCACGTTCCCTAAAAGTAGACCAAGGTGACCCACATCAAGTCTCGGAAGGTCCTTTGCTTAGTGCTGTTAAATTTCAGTGATAGCATGCCTACAACTTAGGTGCCCCTAGTACATTTCTGACCCAAGTTTAAAGGTAAATTTAACCCATATGGGGAAAATGGAATAGGATTTCTTCCTTTCTATTAAAAATACTTTCTCTGGTCAAATTTTATTATTATTTTAAAAGTTTAAACCTTGAAGTGGTCTTTTTGCTTCTAAGCAAACTTTACCTAACCCGTACTATTAGAGAGAGAGAGTAGATAAACATCCATTACTTTATCTGAGCAAATTTGGGAAATGAAATTCCATAATCTTTCTTTGTGACCCATCTTTATATATTAAAGATTGTTTATCAATGCTCAGACTTTTTTTCTGATCAAACTAAAGATAAATGTTGACTTTTCTAATGCATTTAAATAGGCCAGCTTACACATAAGTGCACACACACACACACAGAAAATGTGATGAATTCACTGGAGACTCAGAACATATGATCCATGTTTCTTTTTTCATCGTAATAGCAAAAGATGTGGGTCTTTCTCAATCTTTCCACCCTAACTCACGTACAAGCCTATTTTCTGTGATTTCATAATAAGTAGAAATGATCACTTCATAACATGATCACTTCATCATTTCATAACATGATCACTTCATCATTTCATAACATTTTCTTTTATCTGCAGCGTAACATTTCACCTTCTTTCTTGCTCCTAAATAAATGTGTATTTATTCATCTTCGTAAGAACATAATTATCATGACACCAGATACTGCTCATGTTGCACTTCAGATTTGTTTTTCTGAAAACTTACCTGAATTCAAAGTGGTTTTCCTCCTTTCACTGAAATCAGTTTCCTCACTATTTTTCTGCCCCGCATTACCTCCACCTATACCGCCAGAATTTTCACCCTATCTTCACATTGTTCTTACAGAATTTCTGTCCTCACAGCTTCTTGACATGCTTGTGTGTGTGTGTGTGTGTG
Source organism: Anoura caudifer (assembly GCA_004027475.1). NCBI lineage: Eukaryota > Metazoa > Chordata > Mammalia > Chiroptera > Phyllostomidae > Anoura > Anoura caudifer. The sequence goes on along the minus strand of PVKU01000659.1, from coordinate 195,802 downwards.
TGTGTGTGTGTGTGTGTATCAGGCAAGCATGTAAAGTTTGTCATTTTGAAAGTAAACATAGGGGGGAGTGGTGGGAGGAAAAAGGAGACAACTGTACTCGCAACAGCAATTTAAAAATAAATAATAAATAAACATAATTTTAAAATTAAAATTTCATCATTTTATGCTTTATACATTAATTGCATAGAATACCAAATAAATTTATCATAAAGCATTCCCCATGTAAATTACATAATATATGATAAAAATGCTGAATAACTCATCAAAAAATGTATTCATGGTTGATGTTAACAAATTAGACCTAAGCACAGCCATATAGAAGGTAGGTTTTAATCATCTCACTCAAAGTAATCTCTTTCCTCTGTAATTCTAATGAGTAGCTACAAAGGTTTTTTGTTTTCTTTTGTTTTGTTTTTAAATAGGAAACTAAGATGCTATCAGTCCAGTTAACATTCTCTCTCTTTGACAAGATTGTGGAAGACTAAAGATTAAAATAATTTCCTTGTTTTTCATGATGTTTTTATGCAAAAATGATGATTTGCATAATTTCTTTTCAGTCTCAATTGAATTTCTGAAGCTATTTTTCAAGCAAACTTCCACATGTCTCCAGTGTACGCCATCTGTCTCATCTCTTTCTCTCTCTCTTTTTTAAGTATTACAATTATCGCGTAACAGGAGCTGTCAAATCTTTATTCCCCAAGGATTCTTTCTTTTGATAAATGAAAAGGAACTGTATATATTGTTATGTGTAGTTGTAGAAATGTGACGGGGGTTAAGGAAAGGTTAGCTGTTCAAAGCAGTTATGGCTAACTTGACATATTGGAGGAAATGTGATCAGGTGGGCTGGCTAGAGTTTTTAAATCAGAGTCAATGAAAGAAAGAAAATGAAAGAATATTTAGTCAAAAGGTCTGGAGGTCTTAAAGCAGAGAAGAATTTGCAAATAGCCTTACTAAGAGTTCTGTGGCCCATACTACGAGCATTAGAGAAAATATGGAAAAAAGAGGGCGACCTTACTCACAGGCTGCAAATTGCTTATAAAGCCTGTTGGCATTTGCAAATGGTTGATGCTTTCACTGCAGGAATCAAGTTTTATGTTTATATTGTAAGGATATACTCAGTAGGAACTTTGAGGAAATTACATGGATTGCCAAGCAAAAGTCCATATTGAAGTATTATTTAGAAAAAATTCTGCCAAAGACATTTAAAAGGCTTTTTAAAAAAGTTCACAAGGAAATGCAATAGAGTTTCTGTAGTACTCAGAATTTATAACCAATATATTTTATAGTATTTCATAAAAATTTTATTTGCAACTCAATTTCAATCAATTTGTAGACTTCTAATTACTGAAATCTAGTAAGAAGCTGCAAAGTGCAGTTAAAGCTTCAGCTATTCAGAATCTCTGAACCATGCGTTACTCTGGAAAATCAATATTTATTTGGATGAAAATATTTGAAAATCCCTTTTTATTTTTTAAAGATTTTATGTATTTATTTTTAGAGATGGGAAGGGAGGGAGAAAGAGAGGGAAACATTAATGTGAGAGAGATACATTGGTCTGTGGCCTCTTGCACACACTCCAACCACTGGGGACTGAACCTACAACCTAGGCATGTGCTCTGACCAGGAATCGAACTGGCAACCTTTTAGTTTACAGGATGATACCCAACCCACTGAGCCACAGCAGTCAGGGCAAATCCCTGGATTTTTAAATAAAAACACAAAATATTAACACTCACAGATGACTCCAGGTCATAATTGTAAATATTAATTATTGTACAAAGAGAATAGTTAAGACTGTGGAGTCAGACAGACTTAGGTTTAAGTCCTGGCTCTGGGAATTTTTACTTATGTGACTTTAAGAATATTCTTCAACCTCCATCAGACTTAGTTTCATCATCTATAAAATAAAGATAATGGTACCTACCTCACAGGTTGTTGTGAAACTTCAAAGAGATAATACATTTTAAAAGAAAAGGCTTAGTATATTTACACAGCACTTCGAAAGAACTCAGTAAAGCTTAACTAGTCTTAGTATTAATATCAGTATTAGTATTGACGTGACTATTTTACATCAAGGAACTTAGAGGCATTATTCTCTTAATAACATCAGCGTTCTACATTTTTAATCTTGTGCTTCTCTTTTTTTGTTTTTGTCTCTCTTCCCTCTCTATTGGCACCAGAAGCTACCCAAGCCTTTGAATATTGAGGGGTTGGAACTGCCTTGCAGGGGAAGAGCAGATGTGAGTCCAACCCAACCACAACGCTGTGTCAACACTTCTACCTCCCCGAGATACACTCCAGACCCATCTTCCACTTACGTGATTCTTACTTACTGTAAGAGCTTGATCCTAAGACTTTCCACATTCTTGGCCTGCGATATCCTCTGATGTTTGACTCTCAAGTTTGGAATCTTCCTCTCCTACTCACCGCCTCTTCATCCACTTTCGGGAAACAGTCATCACCTGTGGGTTTTATCTTCAATTTTTCTTGGAACTCGCTATCAACCTCCCCCCTCCCCCAGCATGTTAGTCACTTGTCCTACTTCCAACTGCTGGTTTTCTCAGATCCCAGCCTTCTCAGCGGGGGCTTGGCTGTAGATCTACAGACTATTCACACCACTTTCACAGTGTGCGCTTTCTCAATTAATTTATCCAAACTGCTAGCATCTTAGTAATCAATTAACTCCGACTGTAAGAACTGTGTGTGCAGCAATAGAAATTAGTGAAAGTGGAGCAATGGAGCAGAATTTGTCATCTCCTCATCTGCATTCACCCTTCCTGTGACCATCTATAAAATGTGTGTACATACATTGGGGAATTGACTTTGTTTAAAGATACAGTTATTTCTTATGTATTTCTTTGTATCTTGTGTTTTTTCTTCTTAAAAATATACTCTAAGAATCCCTTTTAGTCAAATGGTATAGAACTTACTCTTTATGCTAGTTGCATAGTTTTCCATGGAACAGTCTTATCCCAATCACTTTCCTATTAGTAGTCATTCACTATTTTGTTTTTTGCTACTAAAAACAAACCTGCAGTAAACATCCTTGTTTCTATATCCTTATGTAGAGATTAGATTCCCCAGGAAGGAATCTCTAGGTCGAGGGGAATGCATATTTTTAACAGATACTGCCAAATTTAATTCCACAAAAACTGAACAATTTACTTTTCTACCATCGTGGCATGAAAATACTCATTCCGCATCCCCGGACCACCTTTGCTGGCTGCCATTCTTCTTAATTTTTATCATTCGGTAGGTGTGTTACGACATCAGATTAATATTTTAAATATCATGTCCCCGACAACGAGTAAGGTAACTTCTTTTTATGTTCACTTGTCATTTGGATTTTGTCCTGAGTTTGTTAGTCTTCATCTTCCAGTTTCCTAAGACCCCTTTGTACGTTAAAGATGTCGGCTGCATCTGACATTGGCATAACTAATATGTTTCCCAGGGGGAAATTAGTCTTTGCTCCTTCACTATATTTTTATATTTATAGGTAAATTACACATTTGTATATAAACTCACTTTTTAATTTTTAACATTTTGAGGCAATCTCAAATTGGCAGGAAAGTTGCAGGTGCTGTATAAAGACCTTTCGTTTTCCTGAAGCATCTGCAAGCTGCCAGCCCAGTGCCCATCACCTCCCAGACACTCTCCAAAGCAACCACCATACTGCTGCCAAAGTCAGGTCACGGGCATTCACACGTTCTCACCGCTCAGCTCTGTCGGTCATCACCCTCATTGCCAACCACAGCCTTTGGAGCAAAGGCCCATTCAGTTCAGAATCACACGCTGCGTTTGTAATCTTGCCTCTTTAATCTCCTTCAACCTGGAAATCATTTCTCATGCTTGAATTCTTCTGAAGATGGTGGGCCAGATGTTTTGGGGAAACTGGGTTTAAAAAGAGTCTTCATTATTAGATTCGGGTTATACACCTTTTGGAAAAAAATTCACAGAAGGGATGCTGTGCTCCTCACATGGTGTCTACTCAGGTGGCGCATGATTTGCAGCTGGTGTGGCCCAATGTGATGCCTTCGCTGCAATGGCGTCTTCCAGGCTTCTCCAGCGTAAAGTTGTTTTTTTCTTTGTAGTATTTTCTTAGGATACATTTTGAGACTAAATATTCTTTTATCAAACTTTCAATTTATTCATGTATTTACACATACTGGTATTTTCATGGTTTTCAATTTTATTCAAAGGGTTATACGCATTTCTATCATTACTTATTTGGATGCTCAATTTATCCCAGATTTGTAAGCATTCCTTTAGGCTGGCTTCTGTATTCTTTTGCTGCGTCCCCAAATTCTTTAAACATCCTCTTGCTTTTTGGCACTCTATCATGTTCTTAGTTTCTTTTGGAATTACCTTACCCTGGCCCCGGAATCTCACTTCTCCTAGGAGCCCTGGCTCCTTTCAGTGGAGTACGGTTTTCAGGAATCGGCATCCCACTACCTCTGTGTTCACTGCAGTTGCAGTGTCTCTAGCCCAGGCCAGCGCCATGGACTGCTGAGGAATACACATACACACACACTGGCACCCGTATCCATTTCTATATCTAAATACACTGACATCCATTAGCCCAAGGTACTTCTAACTCCAATCAATACCACGACAGAGCTCACTCTACTTTCTCCCTTTTCACAGTTATAATTCCCTTCCCCTGATTCTCACTTTCCTTAGTGCATATACTTCTTTGATCAACCCTTCCGTTTGCAACCAAGCTCCCATACCCTATGCCGGCCCTTCCTTCTTGAAGAAACCCCTCCCCCCGCACCTGTGCTCTGCCATTCTGCTCCCCACACAGAATCTCCCACAAGGGTATCCTCTCTACCTCATTAAGGCTCCACACCCTGGTACAAGCCATCCCCTGTGGGGGCAACTTCCTCACTCTCAGTGCTCTCTGCTACCCTGCAGACGCCCTCCTCACCTGGCTGGGGCCCTGACATCCCACACTGGGATGTCTCCCAGGGGGAGCACTCTTCTTCAGACACACTCTTTGCCCTGCTTGGCCTCTGACAGTTCACACCTGGCCACCCCTCCACGTGGTCATCTTTGTGGGGGCAGTGCATGGCCCTTCCCCCTCCCATGACTGAGGGCTGGTCAGAGGGCCTCTGGCCAGATGCAATGAGTGTCGCTCTGGGAATGGATTGTAACTTCCCCTTTATCACCTTTTGGGAGTGGCTTCTCTTCCTTTACACTGAGGTAATACAGTTTAGAGTCACGAGGAGGACTCGTGCCTCCTTTGTCTAGGATCCCTTAAAACAAGACTTGGACACGGAGGGTGTGGTCTTTCTCACACCAACCCTCTGCTTTCCTGTAATGTAAGGAACGGCATGTCCACATCTGGCAGTCCACTGGGCACGGGTGTTTTTGTTTTTGTGGGTAATACCGTGAACACTTAAGCAGCTCCCCAGTTTGGAGCTCCTGCATTACAACCTTCTTTACCCTGCTCAATTCTGACATCTCCTTCTGGGCCGCCCTCCCACACAGCAGCCCTCCTTCCCCCGTTAGGTCTCTGACACCTTACTCCAGTCTGATGCTCTGTGGGGACAGCTTCATTATCCTTCTGCCCAGGCTCTGTCAGCTTGTGCTGGGGTCACCCTCCCTCATGCCCTCCTCACGCCACTCAGGCGGGGATAGTTCATCCCAGTCCCTGTGCTGCTCCTCTCTACCTCCCCCGCCTCCGACACCACCCATGGAAATCGACCGCAGTTTCATGTGGTTTCAGGACTGAATTGTTCAGGTAGGGGAGGGACAAGGAGGGAAGGGGAAAGGATGGAAGCGGAGGAAAGAGAAGAGAAAGGAGAGAAAGTAGAGAATGAAATGAGAAAAGAGAAGGGAAAAGAAAGAGCTGCTTATGATTTTTTTATTTATAGCTTCTAGATTGTCTTCTGTTTCATTTGAAAGATACCCTAAAATCCTAAGTTACAGTCCCTTAATGGTTGTTGGGTTTTGTTTTGTTTTGTTTTGTTTTTTACATTTAAATCTTTAATCATCTGGAACTGATTCTTTTTTATATGTTTGTTTGTTATGCCTTGAGATTCACCACCGTGGATGGCCAGCTGAACATCATCACTCACCTCTCCACACTCCTCCAGGGGCAAAAGACAAAACTGGAATTTCCAAAGTGGGATGGAAGGGAGAAGACTTCTACCCAGCAGGCGGAAGTTGCCAGCCTTGATGGGCTTGCCAGGGAGTGCTCTCTCTCTCTCCCCTCCCGCCACAAGCCAGGTGAAGCAATCTCTAAGAAATGTAGGAATGGACGTTTGATAGCAAAGGAGGCTGGCACTTCCCTCCCTGGCTGTGGGACCAGAGCAGAGCAGAGCACAGTAGAAGCTTTGTTAGGACAGGCTGACTTGTGTCTCCTGAAACTTGAGGTTCACTTCATAGTGATGGGGGAGACTCAAGAGTTGGACATTTTTAGTTGTAGGTAATAGTCAATAAGCTTAGTCATGAATGCATGTAAAAAGCTACTGTTCCAGGAACCAAAGGTATGACCCAGCCTGACTCCAGGAGGCCAAAGCGGTTCCACCTCTGTGCCTCAGGGGGACTGCAAGCAATCGAGATGGTATCTGAGCCACCGCACTCCAGGGTGAGAAGTCCACTTCCCAGGACACAGATGAAGCAGCACCAGTCAACAGATGAAAGAACGCTGCAGTGTTTTATCTGATTAACCTTTTTCCCTGAATTCCAAACCCCAAGCCTACATTTTTCTTTATAAAAAGGGCTGGTTTGAAATGGAATGTAAGAGTCTCTTAGGGTACATAACCCTCCATCTTCTCAGATCACCGGCCATCTGAACAAAGTGCCCAGAAAGATTCGATCCCTATCTCTGCTTATTGGGTCTGGTAGTGACCAGCAGCATGAACGCCGGCTTTTCCAGTTTCAGTAGCACTAGAGCTTGTCTCTTTCCTTGAGATTGGAGGAGGCGGGTGGACTGTAGCGGTCTTGACAACGGGGCAGGGAGGGAGGGCCGCAGTGTAATTAGGTGGATTTTCACAGTCTCACAGCAGAAGAGTGCTTACTTTTTTCATAGCACCATTAGGTAGCAGGGTTTGAGTCATCTTGAAGTGATTCCTAGAAAGAGGGCTACTATCGGCCAGTGTGAATTCCAAATAAAACAAAACAACCCCCTCACCCCCCAACCCCTGTCAAAAAACAAAACACACACACACACACACACACACACACACACACACACACACACAAACACACACACACACAAAAGGCAGAGGGCAGGGGCTGGGGCGGTTTGGAGGTTGGTTGCTCCAGGGAAAGGTGAGGTGTGGAGCTCTCCAAATGAAATTTCCAAAGACTCAACTTCTTCACACCAAGAAAGAACCAGAATTTTAAAATGTGTCATCAGAGAGGGTGTTTGATTAATTTAAAAAATTGTACAATACATGGTAACCAAAGGAAACTAGACTTTCAGTGGTGAGCACACAGTGGAATATATACATACCTAATGGTAATGTTGTACACCTGAAACACATTATTTTATTATCCAATGTTACTAAAATAAAATAAAGTACAATAAAATGATGCAGTGGTAGAAATAGTGCTTTTCCTCTCCACATACTCCCTGCCTCACTCTGGAGGAGGCCTGGGGGGAGGGGGGGTGAAATGGGCACTCACACCCCATCCTCACCTCCGGTGGGGAAAGCAGCCACTGAGGCCTGAGCTGGGAAAGGAGGAAAAACACTCATCTGCATGAGATGTGGAGGTTTTCATTTAGATTGGATCCAACTACAAAATAGCTAAAAATAGGGCTGTTTTTAGAATTCAAAGTGGACAAAAAGCTATGGGATCTACTGGAAATGTCACCAAGAGCAAGGAGATATTTCTGACCAAGGAAAAATCCAAGTGTGAGGCAGTAGCGGGAGAAAACAAAGCTGTTCCCTGGCCGCGTCCAGTGCCGCCTGGCCAAGTCCTCGAGCCGGTAGTGACCCCAGAGCTCACGGCTTCCCTGGCATCTTCCTTCATCAGCCCGGGGCTTCGTCTGCTCAGGGGTCTTTCACAAGCATCAGCTTTTACATGTACTCATCCTTTGTACTTTATTTCTTTTCTATTCATTAACTTCTATTTTTATTCTCTCTTTTAACTCTTTGACTCATTTTGTTGCTCTTGTTCTAATTTCCTAGATTGAGCTCTAAATTTTTCTCTCTCTCTCTCAAAACAATGTGGATGAAAAAGGGACCACATACTAACTTGAACAAGCTCAGAGGAGGCCTGCATGGTGGGCCCTACACACTCAGGGACCAAAAGTAACCACACAGGATGGACCAAGATGAAAGCTTTCTAGCTAAAAGCAGGTCATGGCAGGTAGTCATGTCCTGGGACTGTGTGTTCCCTGACAAAGGTCAATCTTCACCTTAACTGACCCATTTATTGTCTTTTCACATCTAAGATAACATGCCTTTGGAATGTCAAGATAAATTCTTTTTTTTTTTTGGACCCTTCATGGCACAACCATCACCTCAGAGCAGAGACCTCCAACACCCTCACTCATCATCATTACCCTGTTAATTGTTGACTGTTAACTACCCTGTACCCACCAATGTAAAAGCAGTTTGTGTCTATTCGGTTTACTTTTAATCAAATCCCAGAGATTTCCCCACCCCCTATTTTGCTTCTCTGCCTCTCTGATCTATTGCCAATGAATTTCAAGTAACCCTCTTATTCCTTCTCCTTTCCTTGTATAAAATAAGGTGCAAAACTGCCCTTCTCTGGAGCACTTCCTCAATTCTTTAAGATTGTGCTTCCCTGCAATTGTCAGTTTGGCTAAAATAAACTCATAAAAATTCTTACAGGTTTGGATGCTCCTTATGTTGACAATAATAAAGCACTTAAGGCTAGAAGATCTCAAAAGGAAGAGTTTGAGCTGTCGTGTGTGTGTTCAGTATGAAGTTTTCTGTAGTGTTGCTTTGGAGGGGTTTGCAGTTTCAGTTTTAGTTACATTCTGATGAAGGTTATTTGGAATGCTGTTTCTTAACTTCCAAGTAATTAGAGAAGATATGGGGGGGGAGGGGCATTTGCTTTTTATTATTTATTCCTTTTCTAAAAATTATTACAGTTGGGGAATATACTTTTGTGAGTTGGTTTAAAGATCCTGGATATTGTTTGGGACCAAAGATGAGATGAACTTTTATAAATGTCCCATTAAAATGCAAAAGAAATATAGTTATGAGATGTACCATTCCATACATCATTTAGGTCAAGTTCCCTGGTTATTTTATTCTACAGCCTCTGAATTTCAACCTCCATCACTTTGTTTAAAGTGAGTTTTTTTGGTAACACGTGGATGGACTTTGCTTTTTAACCCACACTGATCGCTGCCAGCAGAAATTATCCTGCTGTCTCCTGATTTCCGAGTTGCATATGGAGATCCAAAGCCAGTCTGAGTCCTTTCCTGTTTCAATAGCTCGTTTTTACTGTCTGGTAGACTGTAGGACTCTGTCATATCCTTGGAATTAGGACATTTTACTGGAACTTGTCTAGTGTTTACCTTTTTTGTCACTCCTTCCTTGGAACTCAAAGAATCCTCTCTACTTGAAGATTCAAGTGTTTCTTTAGCTCTGTAATATTTTCTTCACGTATTTGTTTAAACATTGCCTCTTCTCCCTCTATTGCTTTTTCTTCCTTCTGAAATCCCTATTTATTTCTACACTACGACTTCTGGATCTATCTTCTGGTTCTCTTATATTTGCTTTTATGATTTCTGTCTTTAAATTTTTAGAGCTTTGAGACATTTTTTTCTATTTGTTCTTCCAGGCCAGTTGTCATATTCTTTTTCGATATATCAGCTCTGTTTTTAAACTTAGAAATCATGTTCTTGAGCTCCATTGATAGCCATTTACTGCTGTAATTGGTGCCCCTTGATTGCACTAATTACTTTTTTTGGTTCACGTTGCTATGCACTCCTCCAGTCCATCTATTTTGCTGGCAGCTGTCCACCCAGCGTGCTCTGCTCACTCTCCCCTCTCTGGCTTTGCTATTTTCCCACCTGCGATAGCATCCACCCTGGGTAAAGGCCTTAAGCAACAGCTATCCATCCCATGGGTTCTGGGAGGATCGGTAATTTCCACCCCTATGGGCAGACAAGGTATCCACTGGAAAACTCTCAGTTTCTTACCCAAGCTTCTCTGCTCCCATTGCCTCAGCTCACTGAAGTTAGTTTTCTCCCAGCCTCAAAACAGAGAGGCCTCAGCTCCCCTGTTAACTCACCAGTGACTCTCAAGGGTCAGAGAGACCGGTAGGTCCTTCCAGGGACAGCTGTGTCAACTATAGGGTTGCCAGATAAAATATACTACACGGGACAGACTTGTATTTAAAAAATTATTCACTGTTTATGTGAAATTCAAAGTTAACTGGGTGTCTTGTATACTTCCCCCGCCCCCTGGCTGATCTAGTCACTCTAATCAGCTGCACTGTTCTCCCTCCAACACAGGGTCCAGCAGAAGTAACATCTGCTTCAGTGTGGTTAGTAGGTTAACACTATAGGTGTAATAATTTATAGTTTTAATTTGAACATTTCGCTTAAAATATCATACGGTATGCTTGAGTGTGATATTGTTATGTTACAGAATTCCATGCTTATGATTTTGTAATAAAAGATTTTGTAATAAAAATACAGGTGTTATTTGTGCTGGACCCTGTATTTCCTCTTATCACTGGGTCCCATGGGCCAAGGTCTCCGAAAACTCTGGAGCTCTGATTCTTGCCTCCAGGCACCTTTCTGAGGCCCCAAGTCCCTGCCCTGAAGAATGTCAAGGTCATGTCCAGTACAGGCTCTTTCTACACTGGATCCCACAGTACAGAAGGCCCTGTGTCTCCTCGTTTCCTACCTCCTGGGCTCCACTCAAGGAGTTCATGGTCACGCAGAGTTGGAGGAGGAGAGAGCACAGCTGAGGAACACGGTTAGGCATCTCTCGTGGAATGTATGAGGAAGATGATTCTTATCCTACAGCTCCGTAGCCAGCTGAACTATCCACTATGTAAAAAACTGGCAAAAATATTTTCAGACCTGCACACATGACGAAAGCCTACCTCCCAAGTACTTTTCTGAAGAAGTAATGTGAAGATGTGCTCCAGCAAACAAGGGAGAAAAACAAGAAAAATGTGTGGGATCTGAGAAACACTGGATCAAACCACAGGGCACAGGAATGGAAGGTTCCACGGTATTAGCTATGCAGGGGGCCTGGAGGGAACGCGAACGAGGTGCCGTAGAAGGACAGGCCCACAGAAGAAAGATATTCATACATTAAATGCTGCGTTTGTGATAAGGGGTGAGTGTAAGGACACGACTAAAGACAGACAATCCAAGTCCTGCCGGCCAGCTTCTGTCTGAGGTGTGATCGGATCACACAGGGCTGTTCACACCAGGAATCCCTCTCAGGGTCCTTCCCACTCAGATTCACATCCTGGGGTCAAGTTGAAATCAAACCAATCTCAGAAGATGCATGCCAAACTGATTTTTCAGGTGCCGAAAACTCCAAACTTTAAACTTTTTAATTTCCAGTTTTCCTAAGCCTTTTACAGAACATGTACTTTTGAAGACTCTTTACTTACTGTGTGCCTGTCTGAGAAATAATGGTGTAGACACAGAGGTAGCATACACCACATGGACTATATGATTTGACTCTTAGAGAACAAGTGAGCATCCCACAGGGTCACAGATAATAAGTCTGCAAATTTGGTGTTTCTGAGAGAAATAAAATGCAACTTCCATTATAAACAAAAATAATGTAAATGAATGGGCAATCTGAATATGGTTATATCTATTAAAGAATGGAATTAACGATGACCTTCCAAAACAGGAAGCATCAAGTCATGATGGGTTCACTGGTAAATTCTTCCAGGCATTTAAAGGAAGAAATTATATCATCTCTCCACAATCTCCTTAAGGTAGAAACAGAGCAAATACTTTTCTAGGAGGCCAGCATTACCCTAGCATCCAAACCACACAAACACATTAAAAGAAAATTACAGACCAATATCTCTTGTGAACATACATGCAAAAATCCTCTCAGCAAATTTAATCCAATAATGTACAAAAAGAATTATATACCATGACTAACTGGAATTTATCTCAAGTTTGTAAGGGTGGGTCAACATTGGAAAATCAGTTAATGTAATCCATCACATCAACAAACTAAAAAAGAAAAATCACATAATCGTATCAACAAATGCATGAAAAGCATTTTGCAAAATCCAATACCCATTCATGATACAAAGTCTCAGAAAACAATGAATAGTGGGAAACTTCCTCATCCTGATAAATAACATCTATGTAAACCCTACAACAAACATACTTAATGGTGAGAAACTCGAAGGTTCACCACAAAGATCAGGTACAAGGCAAGCATGTCCCTCTTACCACTCCTTTTCTACATTTTATTGCGAGTTCTAGAAATGCAGTAAGACAGGAGAAGGACATAAAAGGTACGCAGGCTGAGAAAGATGAAATAAAACTTTGTTCACAGGTGACATGATTATCTGTGTAGAAAATAAAAGGACCGACAAATCTCCTGGAGCTAATCAGTGACTGTGGCAAGCCTGCAGGACACGGGGCCCGTGAGCAAACATCAACTGCTTTCCTGTACACCAGCACGGAACAAGTGGGATTTGAAATTTAAAACTCAATGCTGTTTATATTAGCATCCCCCAAAATGAAAAACTTAGATATATATCCGGTAAAATATGCCCAAAGTCTACAGGAGGAAAACTACAAGAGTCTGATCAAAGAAATCAAAGAACTAAACAAATGAAAAGATATTCCATGTGCATGCACAGGCAGACACAATATCATCCAGATGTTAGTTTTTTCCCAACTTGCTGCATAGATTCAAAGTATTCCCAATCAAAATCTCAACAAATGGTTTTGTAGATTTAAAAAACAAAACTGATTCTAAAGTTTACATGGAGAGGCAAAAGACCCAGAATAGCCAATACAATATGAATGAAAAGACCAAAGTCAAAGGACTGATACTATAAATTTCAAGACTTACTATAAAGCTACAATAAGACAGTAAGGCATTGATGGAAGAATAGATATACAGGCCAATGGAACAGAATAGAGCCCAGGAAGAGACTTCTATAAATACAGGCAACTGATCTTTGACAATGGAGCAGAGCAATATGATGGAGCAGAGGTAGTTTTTTCAACAAATGGTGCTGGGAGAATGAAAAATGTACAGTCACACACACACAAAAAAAAAACCAAAACAATTTCTAGACATAGGCTATACACACTTCACATTGACTGAAAATGTACCACAGACCTAAATGTACCATACAAAACTACAAAACTCCTCATGGACAACATAGGAGAACATTCAAATGACCTTGTGTTTGGTGATGATTTTTTACATACAACACCAAAGGCACGTGATAAGATGGATTTCATTAAAATAAAGGTTTCTGTTCTGCAAGAGACATTGTCAAGAGAATGACAGACAAGCTAGAGACTAGGAGAAAATACGTACAGAAGATATATCTGATAGAGGACTGTCATGAAAAATGTACAAGGAACTCTTAAAACCCAACAACAACAAACAAACCGATATAAAAATGGACCAAACACCTTAGCACAGACCTTACTAAAGAATACATGCAGTTGACGAATAGCACATGAAAAGATGCTCCACATCAGGTGCTATCAGGGAACTGCAAATTAAAATCACACAGAATTACCTCCACACACCTATTAGAATGGCCAAAAACCAGAGCACAGAAGACACCCGTTGCTATCAAGAACGTGGAGGGACGGGAACTCTCAGTCATTGCTGGTGGGAACGCAAAATGGTGCAGCCACTTTGGAACACAGTTTGGTGGTTTCCTACAAAACTAAACATGCCCTTACCTCATGATCAGGCAGTCATGTTCCTTGGTAGTTACCCAAAGGTGTTGAAAATTATGTCCACAAAAAAGCCTGTGCAAGGATATTTGTAGCAGCTTTAGGCGTAACTGCAACCCTTGGAATCAACCAAAATGTCCTTCAGTAGGTGAATGGATAAACTGTGGTCCATCCAGACAGTGTACAATAATAACTTAACTCAGTGCTAAAAAACAAGTGAGCAACCAAGCCATGAGAAGACGTGGAAGAATCTCAAGTGCCTATTAGTAAGTAAAAGACGCCGGTCTCAAGAGGATACATACTGCATGATTCCAACTCTATGACGTTCTGGAAAAGGGAAAACTATGGAGACAGTACAAAGATCAGTTTATCAGGGATTGGGGGGAGGGGAGATGAATGGGCAGAGCACAGAGGACTTTTAGGGAAGTGAAACTACTTTGCATGACACTACAATGGTGGGTTCATCTCAATATAAATTTGTCCAAACCCATAAAAATTACACCACTAAAAGTGAACCCTAATGTAAACTCCTGCCTCTGGGTGATAATGTGTTCAGTCTAGGTTCACAATTGTAGCAAGCGCAATAGTGGTCTGGTGAGCAATGTTAATAATGGGGGAGCTCATGCATGTGGGGGGGGGCAGGGAGCATATGGGAACTCTATCACATTTATACATGTATTTATTATACCCACACTTTTGGCCACTGAGTGTATGTGTGTGTGATGCATACTATATCTCCAGCTTTCATAAAAGCAAAGTAGATTTCAAAATTTTTATTTACCTTAATTTCCTCATCTGTTGAGTGGAGCTAAAACCAGCAAGTACCTTAAAGGACTGTGGGGAGGATTAAATGAGTTAAGTACAGAGAACAGTGCCTGGCACCATGCCTGGCACATGGGAAGTGTTAGCTGCTATAATTAGTAAATGACAGCTACACTCTGTGCTATTGAAAAAGTAAGCTCAAGCATCAAATTGGTGATAGGAATGATGCAAGTCTGTAAGGACTATAGAAAGTCATATCACTGCACAAATAAAATGCAGGAGCAAAAACACTCCTTTAGCTGCTGTAATTTGGTGATAGCTGCAACAGCAGTGTTTGTGTATTGAAACACCCACTTGAAGGTTGTGCAAGTTAAACTGTAGTAAAATAGTATTTTGGAATCATTTTGTACAAAAGAGGGCAATCCTTTTCCAATAAAGTACTATATTTTGCTGCAAAAAATTGATGTACATTAATTTTAAATTAATGTAGCAAGCTAATGTAGATTAGCAAGCTAACGTAGATTAAATCTAAACAAATTCTCAGAAAACTTTGTGCTGAGAGAACATGACGCCACCTGCTTCTGGGTGCACTCACAAGACCCTGAAATCCTCTGAGCATGAAAAGTTCGCTTGGGTAACAAGATTGCCACTGTGACCTCATCTTGGCTCAAAGCCACTTGTTTATTTCTGGTTTTCGGCCGTGCTTTCCGCATAGCTCACATGCTCAAGAACATTTATCATCCCTGTTCATGTTTCCAAAGAGGACAGGATTTTCTGTTCCCTGCCATGAGAGGGGAGCCTGGCACGAGGACACCTGCTGTCCTTCCCTCCTGGGGGGAGTAGCTGATATGATGGGGGAGGGCCTGGCATTCCTGTGGCCCTGCTCCTGTAGAAGACAGGATTATGCGTCTCAGGTCACAGGTGGCAAACGGCCTGCGACCTCCCTTTCACTTCCTGCCCCCAGTGTATAAAGTACTCCTCCTCCCTTCCTGCCTCTCCTTCTGGCAATTGGGAGGAGGGGGCCAGCTTGAGGTTTTCTGTGGCTGCTCTATAAGCGGACAGAGTGGCCACGGCCACGAGAGTCTAGATCTCGGGAGGGAGCAGAGGACCCCACCAGACTGCAGCTCTAAGCCTCATTCTCCAACCTGGTTTCCTGGAAACCCCACTCAGCCATTTATCAATAAAAAACCATTAATATAAATGTTATGCTCTGATCCACGTGTGACTGGTGATTCTCACATCTAGCCTTTCTATTTGTGAAAGCCCTACAGGGAAAGAGGAACAAGTAGTCAAGTTCAGGGACTAAACTGCTTCACATGCTGAACACTTCATTTGAGCAAAACCTTACAGAAAACACTGGTGGGACAAGCACTAAGCATCTAGGTATCTACACCCCCCCCCAATTTTTTTCATTGTTAGTTTCATAGAGGAATTATTAAGGTGATTCTAAATTTTCTCACAACATTCCCAGGATGACCAGCTAACGCCCTAAGGTGGAGGCAGCCCCAGATCCTACTCTTGTCCTACCACCTAGAGGACCTATGACCTCAGGCTAGTCACCAGTCACGTGAAGCCTCAGCTTTCTGATCTGACACAGGTATGAAGTCTCACATGTCATCAGGTTCAACGAACTACTATGTAAAGGATCTAGTGGCAAATATGGCAAAGAAGGGCACCCACACATTTTATGCATGTCCACATTTCCCCTTTCAGGTGTAGTGCAGGTGGTCTACAGCCACCAACCACCCCCCCCCCCTGAGAATTCTGTGCCTGGCAGCTGCAGAAGCTCTGCCTGCTCTGTGGTGAATCCAGTTCAATTTGGTGTGTCCAGGATAATCCAGGATCAATCCATTGGCACGGCGGGCTCACTATTCGGTAGGAAGACTGGGGCATGCCCTATTGAGAAAATCTTTGAGATAGTGATGCCATCTTAGTAAAATGCTAACAGCATTAGAACTACCCCGCACCACGTCTGACAAGAACTACCCCTGTTGGGAGGGACTGGTCTTATGTATTAGATTACATGCCAAGAAAAACCACTTTCAGACTGGCCCACGAGTCTTGTCAGTAAAGACCCCAGGAGTATCTCTAAACCGGTGACAGAAATCCAAACCACTGGGTGGGCCCAGCACACTGACTTCACGGCAGCCACTCTGCATGTCTAAGGCAAACTGGCTAAAAACACGCAAACGTCAAAGCTCACTGAGGCCATAATCTCCTCAAAGAAAATAATAAAGGAAACCTTTTATTTGAACCAAATCAAAATTGATAGCTACTCTTTATTGTAGGAGTAAAATAATGTTGTACGTGGAAAATCTGTATTAAGAATGCATGGAAATAACAGAATTGTTCTATGATGGCTTCGTGCTGATGTTCAGTCTCTCTGGGTCAAGGCTTTCTTGCAATTCCATTCATGGGTGACTGGCTGTAAGGGAGCTGGCCTATCTCATCTGATGAGTAAAGTAAGGTTCGTACGAGCTGTCAACACTGAAAAGGGGGCACCCTCACACTGGGGCTGCCCAGGTTCAGATGTCAGGGAGAGTGTGGAAGTAAAGCCAAAACCCAGCCACGAAATTTGAGCAAGTTGGAGATAGACTGTGGTCAGAAACATAATACCTCTTATGCCCAACTTATTTATTTATATTGTTTTTCATGTACAGTTGTCTCCATTCTCCCGCCACCACTTCCCCCCAACCTCCAACCCTCAAGCCCACCCCGCTTTGGCTTTGCAGATGGGTCCTTTATGCATGTTCCTTGACGACCAATTTATTTAAACGGCTGTGTATTTTAATGCCCTGCTGCTCCCCATCAGACAATCTACTCCTGAATGTTTTCTACATCCACGGTGGGCAACCAGTAGCATCTGCTTTGAAAACTTTTCCAGACCAAAACTATTTCTGTCTTATGTTATGAAATTCGCAGTCTCAGGTGACATGTGCAGTATTTAAGCACTAAGGGGAGCCCAAAGCTGTTTATGAGAAAAAAAAAATCTCGATGTGTGTGGCCACCCTCTTTGTGAATGTGGGATAGCCTTCTCCTCTGGCAAAAACACAGGTTAGTCTCCACACCTTTCCTATCTGAATGTGATCTCTACAATCTCCTCTGCTGTTTTCCAAAAGGAATTGACTGGAATCTCAGAGAAAGAGGACCGATACCTCAGCCTTTGCCAGGCAGCAAATAATTAAACTGTTTGCCACTAACTGATACAAGGGCCTTGCAGAGGGGCAGTATTCAGGTAAGGTCATAAGGACAAAGTATTTAGAATTCAGCATTTCTAGGGTCTCTAAATTCTACCTTAATGCAGTTAGCCCACTGAACCCTATGTTATAGGCCCGAATAACTCAGTGCTTAGTGCAAAAATTATCTTTAAAAAAGATTTTATTTTTAGAGCAAGGGGGAGAGAGAGAGAAAGGGAGAGAAGCACTGATGTGCGAGAGAAACATTGATCGGTTGGTTGCCTCTTGCAGGCCCCCAGGCCAGGACCTGGCCCACAAGCCAGGCATGTTCCCTGACTGGGAATTGAACCAGTAACTTAGGTTTGCAGGCTGGTACTCAATCCACTGAACCACACCAGCTACGGCATAAGAATCATCTTGACTGAGTTATACTTTAATGATTCGCATTCAGATTTTACTGAAGAAGGCTGTAAGTCCCACACGTATGAAATCTGTTTTTGTATTTGTTGAAAAAAAGAAAAGTCCTGTTGAGGACATGATTCATTTCAGTGCCATCTCGTCATACACAATTTTAACTTACGTGAAACAATTATTTATGCTTGGACAGCAGGTAGGAAGAGGGAAATTATTTAAATGATGTAACTTAAGTAAAAACTTCCCTTTTGCATATGTTCTACTTAGTATTGATACTTACCTCATGGTTCTACATATGTTGTATAGATGTACGTCTTATTTTATGGACACTACAAGACATTTTACAAGGGCAATTTTGATTACATGTGTTTTTTCTTCCACCGTAAGCTGGAACCTAACTCACGTGGAAGACCAGTCACACTGGACATCATCACTCCGAGTGCCCCCTCTGAGCCGGTGGGGCTCTGGTCGGGCCAGCCCCCTGACTCTGTGAGCTGAAAAGCTCTCCCTGCTGAAAGGTCCATTTTCCTGCCTGAGTCCAACCAGCTCGGCATTTCCCACTCATGTGTCAGACAACACTGCCATGCGGTCTACAGCCTACATCCTGACCTCGAACTCTGCCCACCTGCCAGTGAGTCACCTGCTCAGCTCACAGCCTCTGCTTTCTCTTGCCCACTGTGGCATCACTTGGTGCTCAGCCTCTCAGGAGCAGGGCTCCCTGTCACTCTCTTCCAACGAGCATTTAGCAGAGTCCCTGGCACACAGTAAATGGTGAATAAGTATTTGTTGCACAGAACGTACCTCTGTGCGGCTTTCTCACCGCCCCTGCCACCATGTTTCTGAGAACAGAGTGTTATTAACCGCCTCCCACCCAGCAAACCTCTCTTTCTGTGCCCTGCCTTGCAAGCGCCCCGAGTAAGCCTGGGCATCTGTTCTGTAAAGACCACTGATAAAAAATAATTTTTAGTGTCTAGTGTTAGAAAAATACTTTTCTCCTAAGGAATAGTACACTTTCACTATTTCAATAAAAGCCATATAAATGACCACCTCTCTCATTTTTTTCTTTCTCTCTCTTTTTTTGCAAGAGTTGCTAAGAACCTCAACATAAATTTAAGCAATCTGAGAGACGATGCGTTGACCCTTTCAGGAACCATTTTTATATGCTTTCTTCTCCTTGATCCTGACTTTCAGTCCTGGGATTCTACTGTGAGTTTTCTCAAAATGTAATCTGGGAACCGCCTGCATCAGAATCACTGGGTGCTTCTATTAACAATGCTGATTCCTGGACCCCTGTCCAGACCGATGAATCAGAATCACTAGATGTGAGCACAAGGAATTTGCATCTCCCCAACACCCCAGGTGTTCTAGTGCTCAACTAAGCACTAGAAAATCCCTTGTCCATTCTTATATTCTATTTGTTATAAAATACCCCATATTCTTGGGAAAAAAGGAAATTAAAAAAATAATATCCTATATAGTATGATGATAGCCTAGGGTAATGCTAACAGCATTACTTAAAATAATTAATGTACCATCCTCATTTTTACTTGACCTTTGTAGAATGTATGAAAATCATCATCTATCAAGATTTATGATCACAATGTCCTACAATAAAGCATATTGCTTTTTCTTCAGATATTAAGATAAAATTAACTGGGAGTATTAAGTAAAACAAAAAGCAGTGACTAGGAATCAGAAATAAACTGAGTAATATATTCACTGAATCGAATATTTATCAAGGGCTATGGTCCCGGAGGTGTGCTTTGTCTGGGAGACACCGTAATGAACGCGACTCAGTTCCTGCCCTCAGCCACACAGAGTCCAGGAGTGACACAAAAACAATTCTTCACTCTCCCCAGGGAAATGAGCCCCTTTCAGTCACACTGGAGCAACCAGAGGACCCTCCAGAACCACACGAGTCTCTGGGCTGCTTGTTTTCTCTCTTCTCCACACCTCACCACACTTTACTCCCACTCATCCTCCCAGAGTCCTGGCTTCTTGCAAGAGACGGGACCTGGCTGTTCCTTCCTGCATTTTGCAGAGACTGGATGTCTCCCAGTGGAGCACCTAAAAGACCAGCAAACCACCCTCCAGGTTCAGGTGAAGTCTTTGTTTTAGTGGAGTCCCCCTCTCTACCTTGCCCTGGGGAGGTGCAGGCAGAGGGGAGACCCAGGGAAGTCCACCCTACCCTGCCACCCAGGCCACATGAGCACCACAAGCCATGGACCTGGCTTCCAGCTGGAACCCAGAGCAGCAGCCAGAGGGCAAGAGCGGGCAGGAGGAAGGATTGGGGCAGAGGGGACCACACGTGTGGCTATCTGAAGAGAGCGCTGGGTAGTGAGGGAATGTCAGGCCATTCTACAGGTCCAGAGAATTAATTTTAAGTCCTACTCATGTTTCAAGGTGCCATTTGAATCACAATGTACCTACGAAGCCTCTGGGATTATGCCACCCTCATCTTCCTCTTTCCTCAGCATGGAGAGTGTCTGTCATGACATTGCACGACTTGGCATGTCATTCCATAGCATCTCCTGTTGTTCTTTCGTCTCACACGAATAAACTGGTTTCCTTAACTAGACCATGAGCTACAGTAGGGCAGGGCCATGGTTTACAGTTCTATGGGTAAGCGCTGGCTAGTCAGCTAGTTGAATGCATACTAGTCCAAACACAATCAAAGTGCATTTCTTAGTTGAGTAGAAAAAGTGAAGAGGTCTACAAAATACCTTTCCCCAGGCGGTCCTTTGGGACCCATGTCCTCAACAAGCCTCCAACCTGCTGGCCCCAATGGGAGAGATGATGGCAGAGGACATCAGAGGCTTTTCTGGGCCAGGCCTAGAAGGGGTAAGCATCTCTTCAGCTCATGTCCTATTGACTAGAATTCAGCCACATGGCCACAGCTAACTTCAAGAGAGGTAGGCAATGACGATTAGCTGTATGCCTAGAAGAAAAGGAAGTACGTTCTGGTGAACCACTATCAAGTTTTGCCTCTAGTCGAAAACTAGAGGTGCCCGCAGTGGCACAGTAATCACAGTTCCTGAGCTCTCACTTTGTGCCAGGCCTGCTCCCAGGGCTTTGCTGTCTCAGCCCGCACAGTCCTCTCATCGACCTGGGGGGTGGCATGAACATCCATCCTTATGGGAAGATGAAGAAACAGAGGCACAAAGAGATTACTCAACTTGCCCGAAGTTGTAAAACTAGAAACTGCCTGAGCCAGGATTTGATACAAGACAAAATGACCACTCAGGGCTGTTGGAGAGACTAAAGGAGATGATGTTTGTAAAGCTCTGGGGTGTGGCAGGAAGCAACTGGTGGAAACTGTATTAATGACCTGTTTCTCAGGTTAAACACCGTGTCTCAGAGAAGCCTCATCTAGAGGCCGAGCTTGAGGCTGAGCGGTGGGTGTGTCCACAGAGGCAGCCTCTGGAAGGCTCTTTCCTACTGAGTCCAAAGGGCCACTGGGAAACCTGGATCCATTCACTAAATGAGGTCAATGCTGAACCAGCCAAGTTCATGCACACGCAGAACCAGCCATCATCACCATCTGTACGGGTACTTTCACCAGTAGAAACATGTTTCCATCAAGATCTGCATATCCTTCCCTGTTCTTGTCCTCAAGTGGGGTCAGCTGCTACTTGCTCAACATTCCTGAAGGACCGATGCAGCTGATGGACGACGAGATGCTCTCGAGCAGCCTGCCAACTTCTGCGGGACCTTCCACCACCTCACAGCTGTTGGATGAAGGTGAATCACCAGAGGGCCCCCTGGCATCCCGAGGGACACGATTGCTGCTGGTGTGTGGGGAGGGCAGGGAGGTTGCTGCAGGCTGGGCTTATTCAAATCTTCTGACCATTTTTCAATTGGGTTGTTCGTCTTTTTGTTGTTGAGTTATAAGAGTTCTTTACGAATATATTCTGGGTAATTAGTTGTTTTTTTGCTCATTGAGTTGTGTTATTTATATGTTTCATAGGTTTTAAATATTCCTGTGTACCTAACAGCGCAGGATGGGATTATGTTTGTGGTCCTGTGTATTTCTGGTGTTCAAAAGGATAGTCTGGTTGTTCCTTTATGTTTCACAAATAGGTTGGAATAATATTTTCTGGAGCTGTCAGGTCAACATTCGGGGTAAGGAAAGGAAACTACTGTTTACTGACTGCCTACCCTAAAGCAAGTATTGTGACTGGGAGACCCTCATAACCACCTGAGGGGAGCCCACGTTATTATCCCCAATAAACAAGTGAGCACAAAGCAATTACTTACCAGGTGTCACACAGCTGATAAGTAGTGGAGCTGCTTTTGTCTCTTAAAGCCAATGCTTTTTAAACATCCTGCCCCTTTGTCTCTTCATTAGGTGGTAAAACAAAGAGAAATCAAAATACAGGACTCGTTCCTCAGGCCTCAGATGCAAATAAAATGTCACTTCAGGCTTCATGTATTACCCAAGGAACGAGACAGTTTGTACGGTTTTTCAGCTCATAAATTAATAAAACCCATGCAAATGTTTCTCTTGCAGTGAAGTGTAAGAATATCAGTGTGGTGCCAATTCTTCTGTTAAAAAATGAAGCCCAGAAATGGAAGCGTGCCTAAATTCACTGAATAAGAAAAGAAGGAACATGTGGTTCTGGAGTTCAAGTTGAAAGGACGG
Source organism: Anoura caudifer (assembly GCA_004027475.1). NCBI lineage: Eukaryota > Metazoa > Chordata > Mammalia > Chiroptera > Phyllostomidae > Anoura > Anoura caudifer. The sequence continues at coordinate 172,953 of PVKU01000659.1, read as the reverse complement.
GAGTCCCGCAGAGGTCACCTGCATGTGCCTGCTTCACAATCCGCCGGCACTTTCCAGGCGGTCCCAAGTGCGAATGGTTTCTGCAGCTCACGGGTCTGGCTCCAGGCCAGCAATGAGCTCACTTGAGTTGCAACTGAACAGCCTTGGACTCTGTGCCTGGTGTGCTCGTGTTCCTGCTACAGAGTGTGCTCTCCTGAGACCCACTGACATCTAATTCTCAAGGATCCCATTTCATTCTTTACAGACAAGTGTCTTCACCCTTCCAAGCCTAAATATAGAGGTGAGGTGAAGACAGAGTTGGGAAGGTCTTAAAAGCTCTATGTAAAGTTGCCCCAAACATTAAAAATCCCAACATTCATCTCTGGCAAACAGTACATCTGATTATCTTAATTTACAGCCTATTTTGGAAATGTTTCTTCTGGGGAAAAAAGCCATCTGAAAGCCATTCCTGTTTGTAAATAAGTTATTTCCTTAAATGCCAAAGGAAGACATCAGAGAGTAGAATAAGAAAAATTAAAAGTGAAATAATTTATTAAAATTACCCAACTATATTATGGGAAAGGCATCCTCTAGCTCTTAGAAAAAATAATAAGATTAATACAGCCCTATCAATAGTTTAATTTGAATTATTTTCACAGGGCTTTCCCAAGAAAAAGGATGTATTTCGCCCTATGGCCAAATCAGCCCTGAGAAAGAGGATTCCCAGGAATTCTGCAGCATTTGCGAGAGCGACCACGCCTGAGCTGACCATTCCTTAGGGTTTTCCTTGCATCATGTGTGCCTGTGTGATTCCGTCCTGCTGTGGACCTGTTTCCTGGCTGACGGTTCCCATAAGGCAGGCTGTTCAAGCGCCTGCAGGACACCAGTTCTTGTCAGAATTCTAGGGACAATGGACAGAGGAATTTTGTTTCCCTGTTCTCAGAAAGGGACAAAGAAATGTTTTTCCCCCAAAAGGCCAGTCGAAAATGTTGTGTTGCCCCAGAAGTCCAGCCCTGGACCTTGCTCAAGGGTAAAGGTCACTCAGTGGCTCTGGGTGCCTGGTCCCCGCTGACTGACTGTGCAGCGTAGGAGGTCCTGGGCCTTATCGCAGCTCAGCCCTCTGAAGCACTTGACAGCTGCTGCTGCTGACGCTTCTTATCTGAGGGGAGGAAGTAGCTTCTGAAGGTTGAGACCCTGCTCACAGACCTGATGTTTGAAAGGGTGACACCTAATTTTGATATAACTTTAGAAAAGCATTGTGCATTTGTTTACACAGTGCATGGTTCTTTTTTACTCTATACTTCCCAGGGGACATGTCAATTGAAAGCTCATGTCATCCTATGTCTGGAAGGGATGAAGATGAATGGATGAATTTCCCTCTGGCTGTTAACCCCCTACCTTTTCTTCCCCTGCAGTTTTGTCAAGTTTTATCCATCACGTCTGAAAACCTAGTTTTGACTATAAAATGGATTGAGAGGAATAATGGGTGAAAGAATGTTTCCTCTTAGGTAACTTATTCAGTGGACGCTAAAGATTTTGGGAACTTCTTGACTTGATCAAACATTTGGCCATTATTTGAGTTACAACCAATTTGTGAAAGAATTACACAGAATGAGCACAGAAAATTGTACATTATACAAGAATATGGAAAACATTATTTTAGAAATAAATCTAACCCTCGCCAGGTAGCTCAGTTGGTTTGAGTGTTGTTCCAATACTCCATGGTTGTGGGTTCGATTCCTGGTCAGGGCACATATAAGAATCAATCAATGAAAGCATAAATAAGTGGAACAAAAAAAATTGATGTTTCTCTCTCTAAAAAAATTCAATCAATAAAAAAATTAAATAAGTCTACATTCCTCACCAAAAAGCTGGTCATACTGATGACAATAATGTATTTTTGCTTGATTTTGGAAAGTACAAAATCACCAGACTAATTCCTATAGAACCTCTGGAATAATGGTACTGATTTATTAAGTACTTATTGAATGCCAGTCACTTCATGAATATTATTTCTAATCACCACAAGGTAGATATTATTACTTCTAACTTATAGATGGGTAAACTGAAGTTCAAAGAGAGATCATATGTCCAAAGTCTGAGCCCCATAGGTGGATCCAAAGTCCACAGGGATTTAGCAGACCAAGCAGGTCTAAAGTTCCTACAGCTGAGCACAGTAAAAGACACAGTTATTCAAGATAAGTGTAAAGTGTATGATGTGCCGAGACAACAGGCAAACCTGGGCACATATACGATCACTTAAGCTATAAAGCATCATTTTGAAAATATGTGCACCTCAGCCTCAGTCTTTGCTAATTGTCAAAGGTACAAGAGGTTGAGAGAGTGAAGTGTAGTTTTGGAGAGTAAGAAACAGAAGAGTGAAGGATGAGAAGACAGAATTGAAGGGTTAATTTCAGGGAAGTTACGTAAGAGCTGAAGCGCCAGGAAAGGCGTCTGAACTTCACCTGGAGGTAGTGACACACAACTGCTAAGAGCTGTACACTGACAAGTGCTTTCACCAACATCATCACACTTGACACTGAAAATGTGACAGGTGGCATATCCAGAGATATTAGGTGACCTTCTCAAGAAAACTTAGCTACTGGGCAGTAGAGGTCTCTGTTTCTGAGACACTTGGGTTTCCCCCACTTTTTCATATTAATTGCTAGATTCCAAACCATAAAGTTCTTTGGGACTACACACGGCCACCAGAAACCACCAATAAAAAGCAAAATGTTTTACATGGAACATTAGCCTACGGCCAACCTATTACCCTGTTAGTGTGGATTATGGTAGTTCTAGAAGTGAGCTCAGTCCTAAGGAACAGATGTTAGGAACAAGAAAATAGTTATTCATCCCCTTTTCTTGATTATGAAAGTAATAAATACTAGAAAACTGGGATACAAAGAATATTAAAAAACATAAAAATCCATTAATTCACAAGTAATACATAATTTTAACATTTTGCTACATTTCCTTCTGGTGTTTCCTTCTGGTGCTCTATCCTAGCACGGAACTTGAACGTCATTCCTCCTTCATACATGGCACCCGACACATCTCCTAGTCCTATGACCTTATCTTCTGAATATATCCCATGCCTACCCAGCGCCTCCCAGCCTCTCGCCTTGTATAGGCTGCCATCATCTCTTGCCTGGATTGTTGCAATTTCCCCTTAACAAGCCTCCTTAGCTTCAGTCTGGACGCTCTCCTTCCATTCATTCTCCATACAGTGAAAACGGAAGCTTCCACGGCCCTGAGGACAATGCTCACGCTGCTTACCAAGGCTCCCAATGCCCTTCACCTCACTGCGCCCACCTCACCTGTCTCCCCACCTCCAGCTCCACAGCCCTTGGCCCAGCTCTGCTCTCCCCCACCTCCGAAGGACAGTCTCTCTGCTGGAACACTCTTCCCAGGCTCTTTGCCTAGCTGCCATTCAGCTCTCAAACCTCAGGTTGTACTTCAATTTCTTTGGAAGATTTGACTCCCTTCCTCTCTTTGAACAGGATTAGAGGTTCCTGCATAATCCCCCCCTATAATCACATTGATCTCACTGTATTGTTTTTTGTCTAACTGCCTATCTCCTTCACTAGTGGTAAGTTGTGGAAGGCAGGGTCCGTATCTGTTTTGCTCACCAATGCATACTCAGCATGTAGCTTGGTACCTGGCAGAGGGCAGGCATTCAGTATTATTCAATAAACACACATGTGCATACCATTATATATATAGCATGTACAGTGTTTAACAGCACATTAAAATCTTTCTATAGATTCTTTTGGACTCAGTGTAGATAGAAACTTGTGTTATCTGTGAATACTGACAGGTGGCTTCTTCCTTTCTGGGCCTTCTCCCTTCTTGTTTTTTGCCTGGCTGTGCAGCTATGATCCTTAGTGCGATGTTGAGTAGATGTGTTGATAGCTGGCATATTTGTACCTGATCACTAAAAGAAAATATTTACTATTTCAACATGAGGTATCATGTGGGATGTAGATTTTTGACTGCTCATCATTTAAAAAAAAGTCCCTTGTAGTTTTAGTTTAGTAAATTTGTTTTATAAATTATGAATTAATGCTGAATTTTATCTAGTGCACTTTCTGCTTTTACTGGGATGGTCTATCTTTTTAACATGCGGATATGTTGAATTATATTCAATTTTCTAATGTTAAAACATCCTGCCCTGGCTGGTGTGGCTCAGCGGGTTGAGAGCAGGCCTGTGAACTGAAAGGTCACTAGTTTGATTTCCAGTCAGGGCACATGCCTGGGTTGCAGGCCAGGTACCCAGTTGGGGGCATGGGAGGGGCAACCAATCAATGTATCTCTTGCACATTGATGTTTCTCTCCCTCTCTTTCTCCCTCCCTTCCCCTCTCTCTAAAAATAAAAATCTTTATAAACAGTGTATATGTGATAAAGATTCTTTAAATGTTTGGTAGGCTCATTTATAAAACTATCTGGACCTAGTGCAGGTTTCCGTATATATGTATATGTATATATATGTATATATGTGTGTGTATATACCCATAATATATATATCCATATATATATCCATAACAGAAGTTTGTTAATTGTCTTATTCAAATCATTTATGTTCTTCATCTTTATGCCTTTGATTTTTGGATTCTTAAATTTGTATTTTACATTTCAAATTCAGTTTTCTACACTGTCCAGCCTGTTGCTTTTTTGTATCTTCCATATCATTTTATAAAGTTAGTGTTTTCCTGAAATTGTTTTGAGATTTAAAAAAAAAGGCTGCTTCCCAAGGCCGACTGCCATTCTCCCTGGAGCCCACCTTTAAGGTGCTTGTGTGCTCTGCATGGTCACCAGCCTTGGCTTTCATACTTCAAAAAAAGCTCATGGTCCTGATACTGTCATTTTAGTTCATTCATTCCTCATTAAGAAAACCTGGAAAGATAACATGTATACTGACAGTTGGAAAATATCTGGATAAAAAGGTTATATATTGCTCTAGTACGTATTCTTCACACAATGTCTGAGAAACAGAATTTTTCACAAATTCTGCTCAGCACCCAACACATCCCCCAAAGAGCACAGGCCCACACGTCTTCTTTAACCTGGTGCAGTCTGTATGCAACTTTAGCAACGAGAACTCCACACAGTCCTTCCTGGGTGATTGGTCAAGGCATAGCAAAAAGAAGCTATCGATTAATGGGCGTGTGACGGCAGAGCAGAGGGATAACAAATAGGTCTCACCTCAATACAAACACACACCAGGCAGCGCGGTGCTGCCTGGAGAATGAGGCCCTTTCTGGCTGCGGGGGGGTGGGAGGGGGGAGAGCGTTTTGATTCACTAGCAATATCTGCTGGGAACACAGGAGTGGGGAGTGGCAGAACGAATGCCACTATTTTTGGTCCCTATCCTAATGACTGCCAACAGGTGTGGCATAAAATGTAGAAATCAATAGTCACCAATGTTTAAAAGGCCCTGGTTTCCTTGAAGCTTGTAAGAGACTCAGTTCTACATGACCCAGCATTACTTGACAGCAGTTCTTTCTTATAATAAGTGCTTTCTCCCAGACACTAGTGATCAGAAATTGGCCCAAACTCCAGAAACCGAATAGACGGCCCAGGCCAGCTGCATGATTAAGTGGTGAACTAGCTAAGCCACCACGTGTCCAGATGGAAGCACCCAGCTTTTTTACAGCCAGATCAGAGCTGTATCCACATGTGCCTTTGGAAGCAGCCATCTACTCTGAGACCCGGCCAGGCTCTCCATCCTTATGCTCTCAGCCTCCCCCTGCCCAAAGTGACCAACCTTTGGGGAGCTTAGCCTTCCTCATGCCAGTGGCACTAGTGAGGCTATCACTGGATAGGACTGGGCAAGTGACTCAGGCCTGCCCAGTTCGGAAAGTGGTCCCCAAATGGGTATGTGACCTAAGCTGGAACTGAGCCCTTGTCTCGGATTACATATGAGCACTTGAAGGAAACTACTCTCTCCTCTACAATCGCTGGGCAGGGGTGACAGAAGCCTGGAGCCCTCTGAACCCCACAGCACAGGCAACATACCCATATGTGTCGGGACAGGAGGAAGCTGACGGGGAAAAGCAGAGGGGAGAGAAGAGGCAGCGTCAGACACACATACAGAGGGGGACACTTGCTGACATCGTTGGAGTTTCTTGAGCTCTGATATGCAGTCCACCCCTGGACTTTGATTATGTGAGTCAATAAATCCATTTTTAATGGAACTAGTTGGATATGAGTTTGTGTCCCTTTTGGATTAAATACCATGGCTGTCACTGTTGGCTGGTCTATCCATTGTAGCAGGGACTGATGAACAGAGGCACCATTCACTTGTACTGCAGACACTGCCTTTGAGTCCTTCCAGAGGCCTTGAGGTTCCAGCCTCAAAGGACACACATGGTGGACGGAAGTCACAGAATGAGTGTCAAGAGTAAAGTCCTGCAGACAGGTGCCACTGAGTGTTGAGAAGAGAGTTGTACAGTGTAGTCTAGCTGCCTGGCCCCTGGTTTTCACACTCTCCCTCAAACCTACAAGAAGATTACAGCAAGACTGGAACCTTCTCCCACCTCTTCTTGGCCACCCTCCCTCTTTCTTCAAAGTAAAAGGGAGAGTGCACACAACAGAAATTCATTTCTCAATTCAACCCATCAAAGACAGGTTCCCAGGTTTAGCATATAGCTTTCAGTGTACAGTGTGGCCCACCTGGGCCTACTGTGGCTCTCGGTGGGTGATTCCATTGAAAAGTAAACAAGGACAAATGGGGTGCTGCTAGTTTGCAACAGGGACAGTTTGGAAATTCTTGGGCAGGTATGTCTTGGGGGTATGTTAGGGATAGGGGAGGGCCAGAGCTCTGGCACCGTAGATGACAGCCCCAGGCGGCTGGGAGACAGCAGTGAAGATCCTAGCAAACAATGCCAAGGACAAAATGAGTGGGTGGTGCCAGAGACAAGCTCAGACAGTTGACTTCGCCTCCAGCCTGCCTTGACCAGCTTAGACATGTTAAGTAAAACATTGTTCCTATTCCTTTCTCCTGCCTTGTTTTGACAGGATTGTTGATACGATGCTTTTACAACATCTAACCACAAACGGCACCAATTAGTTACTTCATAAAGTTCAGCATGCAGCAACGGAGTCCCTGTCTCAGCTCTCTGCAGCTGGTGGGGAGGTGGGGGGTTGGGCACAAGATGTGTCTCTTGCCTAAAGAAAAGTTGTCAACAAATCGGTTCTCCATCTAATCTGAGGTGACGAGTAGGAATGATATAGTCTAACTAAAGCATTTTTGACTCCATATGACTTGGTAGAAATAAAATTTGTTCATGTTCACATGTTCATCAATGTCTTCACTCCTTGACTCAGCAGATTTTCAAAAGCAAAAATTTCTTCTTTACTCATTTTCCCTGATGAAAAAATAAAATACTATAATAAATCAACTTCTTTACAACTTATGTGCTTTGACAAATGATGTTCACATAATTTTAGAGAATTGTAAAGGGGGATAGGAACAAATCAGGCATTTGCAGAAGGTGGGGATAGAGCTAAAGTGGTACTCAGACTAATTACAGGAGATTTAAGAATAATATCTCTGAAGAGGCTGAGATTTAACCTACATTCAAACTAACAAATTAATCTGCCAGTTTCCTGGATGCTGGTAGAAGATACGAAACTCCTGGGATTAGAGACCACAGACAATTTATAACTCACAGTAATAGCAGTAGCCAAAGTACCAGCTCTTTCTGCTGGTCCCCCAAGCCCCACTGGTGATGTGAAGAGGACCAGACGATACCTGAACACACAGTAGACTGAACTGTATGTAGAAAACTCTGAGTTTGGGGAACGTGAATCTTTTACAAGGGGCAGTTACCATACCTGCCCTTCGCTCTGAAGGGAGACACCATCTGTTCCTTGGAAAGATAATCCAGAATAAAGGGCAGGACACACAGAAAAATGATATACTCTTGGAAAAACCTCCCCCAACAACAGCCAACACTCATTCCAGCACCACTGCATTAGTTTCCTGAGGGTGCCCTAGCCAATAAATGACCACAAACTGGGCGCCTTAAAACATAAGTTCATCCTGACCCAGCGGTCAGGACTGCAGCTGTGGCGCAGTCACATCCCCACAAAGGCTCAGATCCTCCCCTGCCTCTCCCAGCTTCCGGTAGCTCCGTGTGTCCCTCAGCTCGCAGCCACGTCACTCAGCCCTCTGCCTCCATCTTCCCTTGGCCTTCTCCTCATCTCTCCTGTCTCTTAAAAGGGCACTTGTCTTTGGATTTAGGGACTATCTCAATAATCCAGGATGATCTCATCTTAAGATCCTTAATTAATCTGTAACACTTTTTCTAAAAAGGTCACATTTACAGGTTCTGGGGGCTAAGACATGGACATATCTTTTTAGGGGTCACTCTTCAACCCAAGCATCTCAGCCTTGGGTCAATCTTCCCATGAATATGCCACCACACTGATTAATCTGACTGACAGAGGCTAAAACCAAATCTATTCAGATGGTCTCGCACAGTATTTAATTAAAGCTGCCTATTAATGAGACTCCACGCAACAGGGCAAGTCCAAGTGACAGCGTTGACCTCAACCACACCACCCTCTCTCCTTGCCCGCATGTTGAACAAACCCTGTAAAACCAACAGAGAGTCTACCTTGGAAATCCCCTGGGCTCAAGGCACGGCTCCAAGTAGAGCAGGATGTATTAGCGATTGCACAGCAGGAAGTCTTAAGCAATTCTCTCATCCGTGACCATCCTGTCTGGCGAGTTGAAGTTACCTGAATACTTTCCAGGGCTGAAGCTTTGCTGTTGACGACTCCTCCTGTGCGTGTGTCACTGCGTTTTCAGGAGGGAGGCCAGTTAATGCCTGGCTTCCACGTCAGAATGAAAGTCCTTGGCATGCGCACTGCGCCCTAGAGGAAAAAAGTCTTTACCGTTGTTGGTGCCACTCAAGCAGGAACACCAGTTGGGGACCACGGCTGACAGTGCCTCAAACACGACCTCCTAGCTGGCTGGCAGGCATTAGGATTTCCACTGTGGGGGAATAATTGAGTCTAACCCTTGGTTTGGGAGGCACAGCCTGAGAGTAGTAGGCCTACCCTGTCCTTTCGTCCATGCCACCAGTATGTTTGCTACATGGAATGACTGATGCCTAAAAAAAAGAACAAGAGTGTGAAGACATCCAGAGCTGCTGACACGTGTGTTGCATGAACTGGGGCCATTCCCGGATGTTCTCGTTAGACTTCTCGGTAAGGTTAAGGGGAATGGAGATCACGTTCTGGCCCGAGTTGCCTGGCGGGGGATGGCAGAGCCAGCAGCCAGTTAAAGGTGGGGCAGTCAATGCACCGGGGCACTTTCTTCCACGGGGAAGGCTTCCAGGGGATCCTTACAGATCATTAGAGTCCTTCTCTCCCAGACAGTGTACAAAGCAGGCCTGCTTAGGGTTGCGTTCAGGGGAAAGACAGACACACCATACCCAGGCATAGACAGGGCAGAGTCCTGAATTTCCAAAAAAAAATCTTCTATCACCTTTGTCATGACACTATCTAGAAAGCAGCCAAGAGGAGATGATCACTTTCTGGGGACAGCTGACTCAGTGACCAAACTACCTTAGACAGGTATAGGAACCTGGATGGGGTGGGGAAGGTCGATTCGGAGATGTTCCTGAGCTGAGTGTTGAGGCGGCCATTCCAATGGTCAACAGTATCAGATGTCTGTGGATTGTGGGCGCCATGGAAGGTCCACTGGAAACCTTGACTATGTCAGCACTTTACAGAATAGCTTTTGCGATAAAAGCTGCACTGTCACTGGAATTAAATCATCCGGAAAAACAGAAGCTTGTCGTGGATATATTTCAAGGGCCAGAGTGGCGTGCGCGGACTCAACCGTTCCAACTACAAGAGCAACACGATACCAAAAAAGCAAGGCATCACCAACAGCCCCTAGAAGGATCAATTAATTCAAACTGCCAGGAGTTTATACAAGTAACACCCCATGCAACGTGGCACTCCTCACCCCAGGACAAATATGTTAACTTATGGCAGGAATCCCATGTGGAATGCAGCGGTGGCCTCTGCATCAGAAAGGCAGGGTTTTTTACTCCGTGCCAAGTGTCTGACCGCGGATGTGCTGCCGTGACCAGGGCGATGATGGAACCGGACAGTGATGGGGGCACTCTGGGAGGTGCGGGCTCAGCTGGCAGTTTGATTCCAATCAGAGAATGGGCCTGGGTGTGGGCATCCATGTGAATGACCCGGACAGTTCCATAAGCAGCTGCAATTTGTTTCCACAGCTCACAGCCCCAGAGACAGGTGTCTTTGATCTGCCAGGCTGTGGTTTTCAAAGTGGCATCTATGCCATTGACAGCAGCCCAAGAGTCAGTAAAAATATAACTAGCTTCATCAAGAGGAGTCTTGGCTCGAGTTATGAGAATGCCCTTGATTTCTGCCCACAGAGCAGAATGACCACATTTGGGTTCTCTTCACAGATGGTGCTGAAGTTATACAGACAGAGAAGCCAGCCAGGGGACACCATCAGGTATCGGCTTAGCAGAACCATCGGTGAAGCAGCCCAGGCACTCAGAGAAACCACTGTGAGTTAAGGACCCTGCTGAACCAGAGGCTTTGTTTCAGGTGGCAGAATGGAGACAGAGTTTTCTCCAAAGAAACAGCTGCCACTTTTCCACGTAAAACCAGCATGCCACAGGGGCCAGGCCAGCTGTGTTCTTGAAAGTACCTTAACCGTTTGACAAGGGAGACTTGACGGGACTTCTCGCCTTGTTACCACTGCGTCAAAGCTATCCGACACAAAACAGGAACATAGGAAGAAGAGTCACAAGGCCTCCATGGGCCAGGCATTCAGTTGCAACAAGAGCCCAGCAGCAAACTAAGAGCTACTTTTCAAAGTGGGTATATCTGGTCACCATGTCATGGAAGTAACAAGTACAAAACCCGAAGGACTGACAGGGTGGCGGCTGCCTCCGTTTGTTGGAAGCTCCAGCCAGAAAAATAAGCAGGCGCAGAGACTCACAGCTCAGAGGGTTCATTAGGGTAGGGGAGCGCCACGGGTACAGGGTGTGTCAGTTTGCAGAAAAGCTGCTAACGCGGTCTGTTAGTTGGGGCTTCACTCCAAGTATCTGGATGTAAAGGAACAAGTGAATACCCAATGAAGCACATACTGTTTCCAATATCCAAAAAATCCATGAAGGTTACGGGCACCCTTTTTGATGGTGGTGGTAGTAGCAATAAAGAGACAGCCGTTTTTCCCCAACTGCAAGGGCAACTGGGCATTGCAATCTGCCCACATATTTACCTGGGAAGCTAGCCCCTAAATTTTGTCAGAATTTATCAGCTTCAGCCGCTGGCAGAGGTATGATAATATCACAGTCATGGCCATTGAAACTGATGCTTCCTATTTGCCAACCAACAGGATATCACCTATATAACAAAAGCTTTGGACACCAGAGGTAGAGGTACTTGCACTAAATTCTGACCCAAGGAGCAGGGAAATTTAGGTGCTCCTGGAGGAGTGCTGCGAATGTACATGGGAGGTTTTGTAGCATGAAGAGGAGCTGGATTTGATTATTAGGTGACAGTGGTATGGCAAAGAATGTACTGGCAATGACCTAGACAGCATGCCACCTGCCATCGGTCTCTGTAACGAATTCAGTTACAGTCTCAATGTCTGAACAGCTGGGGCTCTGGGATCAGCCACCGAACTCAGCCTGCAGTAATCTACTGTAAGCCTCCAGCTCCTGCTAGCTTTGTTCATTGGCTGTACAGGATTATTATACTGCGATGCTGAATCTCTTATGATCCCTGCTACCTTTAAATTTGTCATCGAGGGTGTTCTCCCCTGGACTTCTAAACTGTTTCTGTTGGACCACCCAGGACAATCAGGGAGGCTGATGAAGAGCAAGTATGTGTTCCCCTAGCACTTCTCGAAATGCGGCTCTTTTCTGTCAGGGGACTCCCTCTGGACTTGATCAACATTCACAACGCAAGTACGTAAAACATTAATAACAATTATACACTCAGCAGTGGATCCACAACAGCACACTGCGCCGACCCAAAGAACCCTGCGCAAGACCACTTTAGCTTCCCTTCTCTGTTGCCCGAATTCCATCTCTTAAACTGGGAGCCCCTGTGGGAACAGGACCAGATAGGGTATTGCCTTGAGCACTCATATCCAACAGAGCCATAAAATTTTAAGTCCCTCTTTTCCCCCAAACCCCCAGCATACTTAAGATAGGTGAGTTTGGCCTCTAGTGGATCCCCCTTGTGGACAGAGAGATGTCAGCATCACCTCTTAACTGTTTTTCTCCTTAAAGTAACTGAGGTCAAGGGAGAGCAGGAGAGAAGAATCAGGTCCATTAAGGCTGTTAGGAACTGTTTGTATCTCCCCAAAATTCCTGTTGAACACCTAACCCCCAATGTGACTGTATTTGGAGCTGGGGGCTTTGGAGATAATTAGGTACAGACAAGCTCACCAGGGTGGGCCGCAATGACAGGACTCGTGTCCCCGTCAGAGGAGGAAGAGAGAACAGAGCGCTGGGCATCTCCCTCTCCCCCTCTCCTCTCCACCTCCATGTGAGGACCTGGTGAAAAGGCAGTCGGCTTGCAGCTGAGAAGAGGGAGCGGGCTCTCACCAGGAACCGAAATGGCCTGCACCTTGATTTGGGTCTCCCCAACCGCCAGAACTGTGAGAAATACATTTCCGTTGCTTAAGCCACCCAGGCACAGTATTTTGCTATGCTAGCCTGAGCTGACTCAAACTGAGGCTCTGTCCATTAAACAAGGCTTTTCATTTACTTTCGGTCTCAAACAGCACAGCAGTGGCTCACTGCTCAACCCAGTGAACTTCCATTGTTCTTGGCCTTCGCGGTGAGTGCTCTATATTGGGTGGTGACACTCTCATGGCCGGTACTATTTGTTTCAGTCTTGGGAGGCCTTGAATTCGCAGCCACGGCCACAGCCGCGTTGTTTCCTGGGGTCATGAGGTTTATATCCTCTGCTGACTCAGGCACGGCTCACACAGCTGCGACCTTTGAGGAGCTTGCCATAACCGGGCACAACTGTTAGCCCATTACTCAGACATCTCACGTTCTCATCTTGTTTCCACGTCAGGGTCAGGCGATTTTGTCAGGGTGGCAAGACTGACCACGAGAATTTATTTATACTTCTTTGAGTCAGATTCTCATTCTCCAGTTGATCACCTGCATCCGCATTGTAAATAAAACCAAACCAGGGCAGTAAGAGCCCAAATACTGGTCAATGCCTCATCTGTGGTTTCCTGTGGGAACTAATTTGTCCCAGGAAAGTGTCCCTAAGATGGCCAAAGCTTTTCTATGGCAGCTAGAAAAAAAAAATCTGAGACCTTTTGCCCTGCTTTCCAAATGGATCTAAAGGTTGTCCTTATGGACTGCAGGAGGATTTGAGCCTTGATCTTGGTCTTCTCAGCCTCCTACTAACACCCAGCTGTTGTTAGTCTTTCTTCATAAACATGTTCCAACATATCTCATCTCCCATGCAAAGCAACCCAAGTTCTAGTGATCTGTGTGTCCCTGGTTTCTGACCATGGCAGTCATGCCTTTCCCCACTTTCATACTAAGTGTAGGTGCAGATCTCAGTAACTATTACTTGAAAAGAACTTTCTGTTCACCTACGGCAAATCTTGCTACTAGTTGCTACATCGAGGTGTACCCCTGAGGCTGCCTGCCAGGCCCGCAAGGAAATCCTCCATCCGGATTATAGTTAGCAACCACCAGGGTGCTGTTTGGGCAGCTGTCTTTGAATCCATCTTTGATCTGCAACCCAATTCCCAATTTCTCCTCATTAGTACAAAATAAAGTGGAAGACTGTTTATTGCCTCGTTGATAATAAAATTTCATCAGCATGCTTCCTGTTATTTCCCATAGATATTTCTCAAATCCCATTAGCTAGTTACAAGGCCCTCATCCTTCCTCCTCCACAAAGTCGCCTCTCTATTCATCACCAAAACTGTCAAAAACTTGAAGGGTCTGAGATTTTTACCCTACTTGTAACTTACCAAGTTAGCCTGGTACAGTTACATGGATGCTGGTAAAAGACCTGAGAACTCTTGGGTCAGAAGTAAAGATAATATATAACATTCAGCAATAGAAGTAGCCTAAGTATCATTTCTGCACTGGTTCCCTGAACCCTAGTTCCTACAGAGTGACACAAAGGGATCCAGATGACACCTGCATTCCCAGTGGGTTGTGATACAGAGAGGGACTCTGAGCTTAGGAAGCCTAAATATTTTTATATGGGCAATAAACATGCCTGCGTTTTGCTCTCAAGGGAGACACTCTATCTCCCAAGGCTGTTTGCTAAATAAAGCTCCTTGAAGAGATCATCTAGAATGAAGAGCAGTCACTGCCTCACTCATAAGACCTGCAAAAACACAAGAAACCCATGGAGGTTTGGCTCCCAAGAGTGCATGTTCCCGTTTGACAGAATATTCTACTCTTTCAGCTTTTCACAGTTATTTTGAAATGCACGTCTGTGTTCTGAAAAGTAATGAAAGACAATGTAACAAAAATTTTATCCTCAAAGTCATGAGCAGAGAATATTAAACACTCATCTCCAGAACCACTCTGAATTGGACAATAATGAGGAAGCCTTTCAGCCTTTACTGCTCCCAGGAAATAGACAAAGCAATACTTCCTAGGAACTTTTTAAAAATAAAACTTATTTTGAAGTAATTGTTGAGTCACAAGAAGTTATAAGAAATAATAAAGAGATCCTATATACCCTTTACTCAATTTTCCCCAATGATAACGTCTTGCCAGAACAGCATCATCATCATCAACAGCATCAGCTCCAGGCTACTGACACAGATGCAGCCAAGACACAGGGCGTTTTCATCATCACCAGGATCTCTCACGCGGCCTTTTTATAGCTAGCAGCATCTTTTTAACCTTCCCACTTTTCTCTAAATATGCTTCCTTTGCTAACCCAATATTTCATTTTATCCGTGAAGAAATAAGGTTTTAAGTAACCCATCTTGTTGGTTTTAAGAAATCAGTGCTTCAGCTAATTATATTGTTTGTCAGAGACCAAAGGGATAAGATGGTTTACACTAAAGAAAATATTTATATATATATATTTTAATATATAAAACAGCTCATAATGGAACATTTAGAAAGCACAGTAACAAGGAATGGGAAAACATCATCTACTACCCAGAGACAACAACTATTTACCAATGTGACCTATAGGTATGGCAAATGTAGGTTTATAGTTGTTCATGTGGAAAATAATTCAATAATTACTAAATAATAATTTAAGAATATGCTGTTTCACATACAACTATAAACATACTTTTGCCCCATCCTGTATTTTCTTTAATTTTTTTTCTTTTTTGAGAGAGAGAGAGAGGGACAGGCACACACACATTCAGAGAAAACTATTACTTATCTATCTGCATATCTATATATCTGTGTATTAAATACATTTTTTTAACATTCTGGAAATCAATCACATCATGAAAGAGACAGACAATTCTTATGCCCTGTTCTCTTGCCTTTACTATAAGGAAGACAAAGAAAGCAGGCAGCAGCTTTTACAGGCTGTTGGTCAAATCTCCAGGTCTATAACCAACTACAATTACCCACAGCAGACACGGGGTTGTCCATCGGCAGGCAGACAGCCAGGGGCTTCTGTCGGGGCTGGAAGAAGAATAAGCCCTCTAGCTTCTGGGTTTGGCCAGCAACTGGAAGGAGCCTGGAGTGCTAAGGAAGTGGTTGCCCGCCAGAATGGCACATTTTCAATAATCATTGGGTTTACAATAAAAAAGTTGTCACAAGCAACAGTGTGAAATAAGTGACCTCAGAAGTCAGAGCATGAGTCACGGTGAATCACAGTCAAGCTCACGCCGCTCATCAACTAAAGGCATCGTTCCTCTATTCTGCCTCCACCCTCACTCCAGCGCCAGGCCCCAGCCACAGGACCAGTGGTGACAGGGGAATTCTGCAACAGCATTCCAAATGCCAGGGGGCTCATAGGTCGATGCTGGCTCAAACGAGCCTTCCCCGTGAAACGGTAACTACCTTTCCCTCTCAGAATAGGATTTACAAATGCATTATTTATGTATGATCCTTTTACACATGCTCTCATGCATTTTACTCATCCTAATTCAGTATTTCCCATTAGATTTTGGTCTCTTATGAGATTTTATTACAAGGAAAAGTCTCTTATATGGATGACATTACAAATGAATGATTGGCATTAAAATAAAACTTTGTTAACCATACATGGCCACAAAAGTGTTTGTTTATCCTTTCATACATTTCTCTTTATATTAAAAATGCTTCCTTAATGCTTCCTTTCATTTAATTCTTAAGTGAGGCTATGAATCAATTAAGTTTTAAGTGCTAAGGGATATGGTTTCTAATAATAAAACAAAATAACTTGGATGTACTTTAGAGTAATTATAACAAGATTTTATTCAAAAGTTCCCCTAGAACCTTAAATAACTGTGACCTTATGAAAGTCTATCTGATCACCAATTTCATAATCTATAAAATGGGGGTGATTCATGCCAACCTCACAGCGACATCTTGATTCAACAGTGGAGGCTTGTCCTGTGTGGTCATCCCAGGAGCCCTAAGGGCAGATGCTTCTGTGTCCTGACAGCCTAAAGGAGTCCTCCTGGTGAAAATCTCAAGTTCAGTCACTGACCCCGAATCTTAGGAAACAAGGCAATACTGAGGTCATAAACTATCATCAACCAGCTGGTGATTATGAGTAAGGCTTAAACTCTCCAAGTCTCACTTTATTTACGAAATAAATGTGGAGGAGAGTTGGGGAGCAGCTCTAGATCAAAGGTTCTTAACCCCTCTGGTACATTTCGGTCTTCTGGGGATATTTTTAAAGTCCTAATGCCCAGACCACAACTGAGGTCAATAAGACAGATTTTGTGTGGTTAAATCAGCATCAGTGATGTTTGAAGCTCTCCAGGTGACTCCATATGCAGCCCAAACTGAGAACCTAAGAGAAATATGCTCTTCAATCTTGGAGAAATTTTTAAGAAGAACTTTTATTTTGCACATTTAGTGAGGAATATTGACTATTTATTTAGAATAGGCAGACACCTAGGAGATAAGTATCATAAATAGGGTTTTTTGAAGCACGTCATGTATACCTCAAAAAAGTTATTTATGTAACTTAACCACAGTTTTTATGCTTCATTTGAAACCCTCAAGATACTAAAGTTCTGCTTATTAAAATTCTGTATGCAGAACATAGGTGAGACTATACAATTAAATCATCTACAAGAATAATGAATTCATAAATCTCAGTAAAATGTAACATTCTATTAAGAGCAAAATGCAGCTCAGAATTATGTTTCTGTTGATAAATTATAACCATAGTTGAATTATTACTCAAATTTGAACCAGGAAATGAACAGTTGTAAAGTCTGTTTTTATGTGTATACATTTTAATAGGATTCTATATTGATCCAAATTTCTCCAGCTTGCTAGATAGTTTATACGTTTCAATTAAGTTGAAAGTCACATTCTCTCTTCTACGTTATTTTACATAGTGTGTGTTATTCACAGTGAAACTTAAATAGGTGTTAGACTACCGGGACAAGGCCGTGCTGAAGCCAGAATGGGAACGAACCTCTCTGTAGCGACCCAGAGACTTTGAGTTATGTCCCATTAGAATGTGTTAGAAATGTGTTTTTTTTTTTTTTTTTTTTTTCTGTGTATTTTAGTTAGGTAAATACCTTTTGAAAAAAAATGTAGGCTAAAAAAAAGTGTGTGTGCATGTGTGGCTATGAGGTAGGCAAAGGGGTGGGGTTGGAGTTGACAGTTGTCATTATTTTGCTGACCTGGATCTGAACCTTCTTATTTAGGGGAGACTCCCCATTGGGTGAATACAGAGACACAGAACTCCCCTTTTCACTATAAAGATTTGAAAGATCAGATCAGAAAGATGTTTAAAAATCAGTACTCATGTTCCTTTTTTCCCTTGCAACTGGAGAATAAGCATGTAACTGAGACTCAGCCAGTGAGAGGCTCCTAACCAGAACTTTGAACTAGGAGCAGGGGAAGGAAAGAAGGGAAAGGGGGGGGGGAGGGGAGGAAGAAAGAGAGGGAAAGAAAG
Source organism: Anoura caudifer (assembly GCA_004027475.1). Taxonomy (NCBI): domain Eukaryota; kingdom Metazoa; phylum Chordata; class Mammalia; order Chiroptera; family Phyllostomidae; genus Anoura; species Anoura caudifer. Next base: position 154,871 of record PVKU01000659.1, on the reverse strand, counting down.
AAGAGAGGAAGAAAGAAAAAGAAAAATTAAAAGAAAAGAAAGGAAAAAGAAGGAAGGAAGAAAAGGAGGCTGTGCAGAATCCACTCAGCGCCCGTGAGCGGCAGGGCAGATGCAAAGGTGCATGCGTACAGTTCACAGTGGCAGCACCCCCCACCCCCAGCCTGCACTGGCTTTGTGGTGCGGTGCAGACTGCGGCCCAGCTGTAGGGGAGCCCCGAGTTCCTGATGATTTCTCCAGCAGTCCTGGTGATTTCCTGACCTGACCAATATGCTTTAAATAGATTACTCTTCTACTTGCAGTAAAAAAAAACAAAAACAAAACAAAACCAAAAACAGAATGGTAAGGCTACATAAACAACATGATAAGCAAGCTTTTGGATGAAAAATAGCACAGAGAATAGCACATTATTAGGTTTTGTCAAAGGAAAAAGAGAAGGTGGTTTGGTCTTGGTTGTTGTATTTTATCTTCTCTTTTACAACTGATGTTTGTTGCCAGATATATATACACATATAAAATCTCTGTCTCCTAGTCTCTTCCCTAGGATTTAAGACAGCTTAAAAAGAACTATATAATGTGCCAAGTTTCCATTAATTAAATGTAGGTAAAAAATGCACGGCAAAGAAGGAAAAAATAAAGATATAAAATAGAACTAGAAATAAAGATAATGCAAGAATATATGAATTTCTATATACTTACTAAACACAAAGGAACAAGCTGGATTCTAAGCTTTCTACCAGCCAGCAGAGAACTGTGACCAATGCCACAACTCATAGTTCAAGAAAAACACACCAACCTAGTGGCTTGTGAGAAATGTATCTATTTCTGATATTAATATCATTTATTACTCCAAGGGTCTTTCATTAATAGGGTATAGTATAATAAAATGAGCACAAATCTCAACAAAAAGAGCTGTCGAGTATTCTTAGTGCAGTAAGTAGTTACATTTGGAGTGCCTGAGTTAGGGCCCGTCTCTCACTCTGTTCCGTTCTGTTCGTGGATCTGCAACGATGTCACATGTGCCTCGGCACTAGTTAAGATAAACCTGAGAGAGGAAAAAGGGAACCTGCATATGCTGGGTGCTCGCTGTGGGCCAGACACATTGTACATGTTATCTCAGCCTCAACAAGGCATTTTTCGTTACTCACTTAACCTCATCATACTTCAAGGCAGTCCTACATTATAACTTGAGCTAGGTTACTAGACTAGAAATCACCTGTTTCTGGAGAAAAATTCATCAGTCTAAGTGACTGCCTTCTGAGTACATTATAGTTTTATACAAAACTTTGTGACCTGAAGAGGCAGGCCTCTTATTTGTATTAAGTGCCTCAAGAGTGTTAACAAAACTTCAATAAATTTCTGAAGTTCCAAGCTAGACACGGTAGGGAAGCCAAGGGGGACCAAACATAATCCCTTTCCCAACTATGGAACGCACAACTTAGTGAGTTATTCCTTGTGACATTTTGATTAGGTGAGTACATATTTCAAATAAACGTGGAAATTTCTATTACAAAGTACTGTGCCCGTAATGCAAGTCTTTATTCTGTGCTTTATTCCTTAATCTGAAGACTATGGTATATTGTATATAATGGCCTTTGGCTAAAATCATGAATTAGTTTACTCTATTTAAATTTTAAATGTTTAAAGCTTAAAGTTCTACATTGGAAATCCATTCCCAGAAAGAGGAATGGAGAAGGAAATAAGACTTAAAATACTTAGGCTGTAATTCAAGGAGCCCCTTCAAAGATAATTTTCCCTCTTCTACGATCCTTTCCCTTCCAGCTGTAAAAGGGCATAAAATTCACATGGAGTTACTTCTCTGAGCAATTTTTATCTAAAAAGATGAAAAGACTGACTACTAATAGACTTACGCACATATAGATGACAGATTTCAAGATGACTAGATATTGCCTTGGAAACAAAAGCATGGTCTTCACAAGTAAAGACAGTACACACGAGACCTCTTGACGGTGGGGGCCCGAGCAAGCAAGGGGCAGAGTGAAGGTGCCGACTATCCAGAGGAAAAAACTGAAGAGATGTGAGCAGAGGCGCCTAGATGCCAGATTCCAGTTACGTGAGAAGCAGTTAACTGGTGCTATACAGGGATGAACAGGGTGAAGCTAAGATCTGAGAAACACGCTTTTTCCACACCTAACCTGGAGAAAAAGCCGAAAGCATTCATTCTATGCAAGGGAGTTTTTTCTGCTCTTCTGAATATCTACAGGTCACCTTTAGTCAGGCACATGCCATTAGAATTGTCCTAAGTTTCATCTAAAGACCATTTCTGTAATGTCAGGAAAAAGAATCAACTTTTTTCCCCTAAGTCATTGTGATTCCATCCGACAACACAACTTGGAGCTTGGACACAACAATGGCAACCAGTTTAAGCAGTTAATTAGCTGATGCCCGCTTCCAGAGTGACGTCAGGGAAGGGCCTGGACAACCACGAATACTGCATTTGGCAGTGCAAGGAGCCGTGACTGCCAAAGGGTGCTATCTACTGAAGCGTGAAACCAAAGCAGGGCAAGATAAAAGGAGCTCAGTCCTTATAAAAATAGTATTGTTTTTCATTAATGAGCTCTTTTTAATCAAGTGCTCTTAATCAAGAATGCTTTCCTCCTCCACTAAAGGTTTCAGTTTCCATTTTCAGGTAAAAACCTTTCTGTGCCAAATGTAAAAGTTATCTGCTGAGGCTCAGTAACCTTTATCGGCACGCTAGAGGGAGTTTATCATTTTAATTGCTTTTGCCTAGTTAATACAAGGCACAAACTTTATACTGAAGATAAAATTTATTCTCTAGAATTTCCATAGGCTCTAAAGGATTTCTGTATTCAACCGCCCACAAACACTTACTGACTACCTACCGTCAGCCGGGCACGGAGCCAGACACCAGACGTGCAGAGGCAACTGTGGCACAGTCACTGCTCTAAGACCCTCATTGAGCCGTCGGGGGAGGAACATTAAATCAGCGATCTGTGCGCGCAACGTAAGAAGCGCAAAATTAGCACTGTCTGGGGACAGTAGGAAGGCATGGAGAATGTCAAAGAAGACTGAAGTGTCCCATCAAATGGCAGCTGAACTCCTGACTGTACCACAGAAATGAAAACAAATACCCTACCAGCACGTGCCAACGTAATCATTTTTACTTTATGTACCATTTATGCCACTATTTTCTTGACATTATCCTTTTAAATGAATCACTTTATAAAAATTAAATTCAGTTTTTTGATGTGCTAGTTACAGTTTTCCCCAAAATATTTGTAGTGGACAATGTTCCCTTGGATCTCTTTTTTGAAAATTTTTATTTATTTTTATTTTTATTGTTGATACTAATGCAGATGTCCCCATTTCCCCCCTTTGCCCCCCTCCTCCCAGCCCTGTCCCCCCTTCCCTCTGGCCATCCCCACACTGTTGTCTGTGTCTGTGGGTGATGCATGTACGTTCTTCGGCTAACCCCTTCACCTTCTTTCGTCTGGCGCCCCCTCCCTACTCTCTGACAGCTGTCGCTCTGTTCCACTATCCATGTCTGTTTCTCTTGTTTTAAACATTTTTGTGCACTCTCTAGGCTTCAGTGTGCTTTTGCTTCCAACAGTCAACACCTGTGACTTTTCTTTGACTAAGAGCCCTCGGGCTAGGCTACAGGAGCCACTTTGCCCACACTTGCAGAGCCTGAATTGGTAGTGTGGGTATGGCTTTTAAGCAAAGCCTGAGCATATGGGAGTGTGAGAGCTCTCCTCCCTCACTGTGGGGTGGGTTTGGGTAATTCCTCAGAGTTCCCCTGGGAGATCAGGCAGAAGCTACCCTTTGTGAAACTGCCTTAAACTGTACGTTCCCTGCCCTACTCCCACCTCCCCCTGTGTAAGCCTCCCCTGGGGTCACTTCCTAAAGAAATCACCAGCACACAAATCCTTGTCAGGATCTGCTTTGAGGAAGTTGATTTAAGACAATTCAACCCTCGCCTCCCTGCAAAAAGGAAAAAATGTTCATCCTTGTACTCACAAAAAATCTTGTCTACCTACTTCAGTGACACACACGGCTCAGAAACACTAATCTGACAGTTACACGTTCACTTCCACCACACAGAAAACTCTTAGAGTTTTGGAGCGGGTGCTTTATATTCTTCTCCAAGAAGGGACTATTTAATGAGACTGAATCTCTGTTAGAAAAGTTTTACTTTTTAGCTTTCTCACCTCAATTCATTTGCTTATCATCAATCCTTTAGCTACCTGTCTCTGTCCTCTGTGGCCCTCAGCCCAGAGGCGCACGTCTGTTGGATTCTCTCCCACCCAGAGTGAACCCCATTTTCACCTACTACTCTCTAAACTACAAAATAAATTTCCTGCCCTTTTACAAATAACTTTTTAAAAACTTAGCAATTCTCTTCTGTCTGGCTTAGTAATTCTTACTAATTAAAATTTAGTCTGTCACCTTTCTTAATGTGATTATATCTACCTGCAATCATTAAAATATATATTTGTGTTTATTTGCTGATTCTCTGTTGCCTCCACTAGAAGCTAAACTCCATAGGATAGGACTTTGCTTACCTTACCGTTGCTATGTCCCAGTGCCTAAAAACAGTGCTTAGCACGTAATAAGTACTCACAGATTTGTTGAGTAAATTGTGTAGAATTTTTCAACAAATTCCAAATTCAATTCTCTATTCTAACTCCCTCTGCGATTACTGATTATACCTATACGAATATCTATCAAGTTTGCGTAAGTATGCCTGTCACTCTTATTAAATAAAAAACATGATGAGGAGATGGACCATCCCTAATCTATCTTGGTCACCTCTGAGAATCCGAGTGTTTGGCAAATCAACATGACACCCAAAATATGTACATGTATAAAGTTGCATTCACCATCAATGATAGAACAGAGAGAACTGAGCTGGTCTGCACCATGGCCGCGTCTCATTTTCTGTTAGCCCACTGACACGAACGGTCAGAGAGGGAAGAGGAAAGCACGTAGAATGACCTCTCAGGACATCTGCATTTGAGTCTAGCTTTGCCTCGGTCTTGTATACATCACAGATGTTCTGAACATCAGTTTCCTCTCTTATAAAAATGAGGATAATAATGAACTCCTTTGATCTCCTAGGATTATTATAATTAAACCTACACATTTATGTAAAAGCTGGTAATACAAATTGCTAGGTATTATACAACTATTAACATTTATGATTATTTTGTTGAATATCACATACAAAGTACACATGAGTTCTCTACCTTCAGTTCACCCACATCTTCAACTACCAAACATATTTGAAACAAATGTACAACTTGTATAAGGAAAGACTATTATAACTTAAATTAAAAACTAATTGCAACCAAATGTTGTCAGGGATGTGGAGCAACTGGAACACTCACGCAGTACCACAGGGAGCACAAACCAGGACCACCGCTGGGAAAACTGTGTCACCGCCTACTAGAACTGAGCATGAGCATCTCTCATGACTCAAAAATTCTATTTTTAGGTGTATATTCAACAGAAATTCATACATATGTTCACCAGAAGGTGTGTAGAAGAGTGGTCACTACAGCTCTATTGAAAATATCCAAACTCTGGAACAGTAGAATGAATAAATAAATTGTGTAATATTTTAATAACATAATACACCAATGAGAATGAACAAAGTAAACAAACTATACTCGGTGCAACAACATGGATAAATTTCAGACACAATAGTGGGCAAAAGGAACCAGATGCAAAAGAGTATGTACCATATGATCTCATTTACATATAGTTCACAAAACAGGTCTGTGATTTCAGAAGAAAAGACAGAGGTTACTGTGAGGGGTGAGAACAAAATGGGGCTTCTGGGATACTAGAAATCTTTCCTTTCTTTATCCACATGCAGGCTACAGGAGTATATTCTCTTTTGGAAAAATAATTGAGCTGAGCAATTATGAATGGGCCCTGTTACAATGTTTTCATTTCAATAACGAGTTTACTTAAAGGAGAAAAAAGTCAATGAAAGTTTTAAAGAGTAGATTAGCTTCAGTGGTCTGATGGCATACGGCCTTCAGGGGAAAAAAGAAACCTTGACATAGTATTTGCCACATCCTACGCAGCAGATACTCTCACCAGGTTTGATTTCAGGCTTGTAACAACCAGCGCATAAAAGTTCTGTATATTTAACAATGAAGATCTCACAAGTTGCAATGAGCCACTCCAGCACATCAAGAAGATAACACCAATGCTAAAATTCACTCTAGAAGTGATTTTTGCCTTATAGTAAACTAAGGGTTTTTTTTTTTAACTGAAAAAATTGATTTGAGAGAGAGAGAGAGAAACAGTGATCAGTTGCCTCTTCCCAATCCCCAGATCGAACCTACAACCTAAGAGCTTTTGGTACATCAGATGATGCTTCAACTGAGTCACACCAGCCAGGGTTAACTAATGTTATTTAAGTCTGGATATGCTTTTGCCTTATAGTCCTCAAAAGAAAATTACTATATTATTATAAAAGTATTAGTTTATAAGAATAATATGCAGCTAATAAGACAGCTTCAAAATATATACAGCAAAGATGGACGAAAGTACAAGAAAAAAGAACAATACAATCATAATGGGATATTTTAGCCATTTCTAAGTAATTGATAGAAAATCAATAAAAATCAATATATAATAACAGATGAATTACATTAAATTAAAAGTTTACCCACTGGGTATACAGAACATTGATTTTACTTCTGCAGAATGCATATTCTTTTAGGCAAAAGCATAGCTCAACAAATTTCAATTATATGGTAATGTACAGGAAAAAAAGTAAAAAAAAATATGGCCTGTGGGCCAAACTCAGGCTACCATCTGTTTCTGACATATAAAGTTTTCAATAAAATAAAGTTTTATTGCAATAAGTCATGATCATTTATGTATTGTCTATGGCTCTTTTTACACTATAATGGCAGAGCTGAATAGTAGCAATTGAGACTCTTTGGCCCATAAAGCTTAAATTATATGCTGTCTAGCTCTTTAAAAAAACTGAAAAGAGCCCTGGCTGGTGTGGCTCAGTGGTTGAGTGCCAGCCTGCGAATCAAAGGGTCGCCAGTTCAATTCCCAGTCTAGAGCATATGCCTGGGTTGCCAGCCAGGTCCCCGGTGGGGGGCGCACAAGAGGCAACCGCACTTTCATGTTTGTCTCCTTCTCTTTCCTTCTCCCTTCCCCTCTCTAAAAAATAAAGTAAGTAAAATCTTTAACACAAAAAAACTGAAAAGAGAGTTAAGCAAGATTATAGAATACAAGGTCAATATTAAAAATAAATTTTTACATACCGATAAGGAACAATCACAAATAGAAAATTTTAACATACAATTTATAATAGTATCAAAAATTATGAAATACTGAAGGATACATTTGACAAAAAAAGTGCAAGATTTTTGCACTGAAAACGATAAAACATTGCTGAGATATACACCATGATCATGGATCAAAAGGAGCACGAAAACACAGGGGAAATCTTAGTTTAGGTTTGGCAAAAGTTCCTTAAACAGACTTCAAAAAAATACAAATTCTGAAAGAAAAAATCAGACTTCATAGAATTTACAAAGTTTTACTTTTAAAAGGACATTGGTAAAAAAATGGGTAACTAACAGCACTGTGTAAGACCTAGAACTTGCCTCATGCTGGCCATCATGCAAGTGCCTTCATTCATACTAAAGCTCTACGCACTTGCCTGTTGAATGAAGACAGTAGTAAATTGCCTTCATAGCCCGTTCCAGGTCTACTATTCTATTAACCTGCAAATGCTTCCACAGGTAGCCTCCAACACCTGGAACACACCTTACTGACCAGCACAGCCCTCTTCCCCACCGACACAGACGACCTTTCCATAACAGCACTCCGGAGCCACGCACCACCAACTGACTAAAGGTGACACAAACCCTGTTTGTCATCCCTACTCTTGTATATATGACATTTTTTGAAATATGACTAAACAACTTTTCTACTACATACCTTTATTTGCTTTTCTAATAGTTGTGATAGGTTAAATAACCCCCTCTCCAAGTTATTCCCATCTTTCAGGATTATAGAGAATTAAATTATAGAATTCAAATATTCTTCTACTAAAAAAAAAAGAAGAAGAAAATCATCAGGTAAAACAAACAAAAGTATTCTCAGCTCTGAGTAAAAGAATTCTATTGAGAATAGTGCTAATAAATATGCAACAACCAACAGTGTACTTCAGGTTGACAGTAAGAATTTAATAGTAATATTACAAAATAAATGTATAAAAATCAAGTAGTTTTGGATATTAGAAATAATACACATAATAAATTCAGCACAGTACTGATGATGCTGCCAGATATGATTTTATTGTTCTCATTATAGATTATGCCAATCAGGCTGTTCTGTACTCAAGTTTAAAAAAAAAATCTGCTTTTATTACTGAAAGCATCTGGACTTGAGACGACACTAATGAAACTATGTAACGAAGCTGCGTGAGTGACTATCATCTTAATGATCTTCTCATAATGGAAATAAAAGAGGCAGACGTTTCCCCTCTTCGGAATAACAGTTACCAAAACTGTCGCAGTGTCAAAATAAAAACAATTCCTTTCTCCTTTTTAATCTCAAATAAGCGAGGAACAACTTTGTGCTATAAGCTAGGTCAATGTTAAAACTCACAGACTAATTTTTAGATGTAATATTCCTGGTCCTGGTCATTAAAAAGAAACAAAAGTAATTAACCATTTTTTTTAACATCAGGAAATAGAATTTTGCTATTCTTTCATAATCAAATTTTTCAATGATATCTAAGACAGTTTCTATAGACTTCACTGAGCTAGTTCAGGAAACACACTGGTTGAAAAAGGACAGAGAATACAAACTTGAAGGCTAAAAATTCCATCTTCAAAATGTAAAGATTTAAGTAGAGCCCTTGACAAGGTTATTTGACACTTAATTGCTTGGTCATGAAAACAAGTAAACAGAAAAAAAAGGGTTAGATTTAAATACTCAAATGAAACACCAACGGCAGGTCTTTTACAACCCATGTAATTCTTTCAACATAAAGACATTTGCTGAATGTAAAAGTTACCTTACTTCATGGTAAATCTTCTTCAAAACCATTAAGTCCAGTTCTGGATCAATGTCTCTTTGCTTTGGTTGGAAGATTTAATAAAGTATATATTCTGCAGGAAGTAACTATAGGACTCAATTGAATCTGAATTGAAAAATATCATGTTTGTCCATCTTTTTCATGCAATCATCATTCCCATCTTAAATCTGACATATCATTTATAAAAAATTGCTACATTCTCCACTGAAGCTTGTTACTCTGATGAGCCAAATTTAAATGCTTTTATACAGCTGAAGATTAAAGAATGTTCTTAGGATTACTCGTCATTATCTGTAGGAAAAAAACATTTAATTAATTTCACTTCAAATAAAACAGTATGTATCTAGTTGTAAAAAAAAAACATATTTTTCATTGCTGCAGAAAAAGAGCTTTAAAAGAGTATTAAATGTAGCTTTTATTATATCATCACATACTCAGTGTAAAATATTTAGACAATACAATGGAGAATTAAGTGGGTTACCATCTATAACCCAAAGACAACCTACATTAATAATTTTATATAAATCTTTCCAGGTCTTTTACTATGCATATACAAATATCTTTTTAAAAATTACAAGAAAATGCAGTTTTGAGACCAGAGTTTTTCCCCTTAAAATACATAATGAATGAAAAGATGGATAAATAAGTAATAAAGCAAGACAATAAAATGTTAATGGTAGAATATAGGGGGTGGGTATATGGGTGATACCTGGAAAGTTCTTTCAACATTTCCACATAATGACAATTTTACAATAACATGTTGAAAAAGAATGTTATAGGTATATTCCATGTCAATTTCAATGGCTGCATTGCATTTTATTTTATGGAAATGAAATAATTAAGCATGTCTATTTACAGACATTTTGGTTAGTTCCAATTTTTCTTTATTCTAAAAAAAACATTATTCAAGGACTTAAACAGAGAACTTAATTTAATCTTAAGTAACAATCACTATCTTCCACACTCCAGCAAAGGTGATTGTTCGTTAAAATCCAAGTGTCATCTCAAATCACTATACTGCTTGCAACCCTTCACTAGTGCCCCACTGTCTGAGGAGAGAACCTGTGCCCTTACACGGAGTGCAAAACCTTCATTATCTGGCTTTTTAAATATTCCTAGCCTTTTCTACTTTCACTGCTCATTTTCCCTAAGCATCCCCACAAATTGTGCTTTAGTAACACTGAATTGCTAATGGTTCCCCTAATGCAACATTTGCATCCCTCTGTGTGGAAGTACACATGCTGATTTGGGGGTAAATTCCCATTCATCTTTCAAAATCTAACTCCGATGCCCTCTTCCCTAGGAAGAATTGCCCTGATACCTTTATTTCTCCCAATACAGCTGGTTCATTACCTTATGCAACATGTACTTTATTCCTTCTAATGTTACAACTATCACTCAGTACTATAATTAAGTTATTTTTTACAATTACACAAAGTTTTCAAATAGTCAGGAAAGTAGAGAGAATAAAGTAATGAACACACATGTACCTAATTACCTAGAATTAATAAAAGTTATCTTGTGGCCATACTGGTTTGGATTATTCATTAAGGAAAAACATTTCACAGATAGAATGTATCCTTTTCCAATCTTATTGACCTCTGGTCTTCTCCAAGGACATTATCAGCATCTTGAATCTGATGTATGTCCTCCCCTCCCATGGTTTTCACTTTTATCAGATATATGCACACCTAAATAAAATCGCTTTTGAACATTATATAAATGATACTATGAACTTACTATTATTCTACTGATGGTATTTGTAGGCTTATCTATACTGATAGATGAAAGCTTAGCTCATTTGTTTTAACTGCTACATAGAATTTCATTACATAAACACTGTACAATATCTAAAATGAATGTGGAAAAAAATATATGTATTTCCTGCTTAAGAAACTAAAAGTCTGTACTTATGCCAGTTACTTACACCATGCCGTATTGTAAGAAAGAGCCCCACTGAAATTCAAATACTGTAAAAACTGCTGAGGATTATTTTTCAGCCCTTTTTTATAAAATGGGGTTCAAGATCTCAATAAAATCAGGAATCCACAAGTTCCAGATAATGTTTTAATTTTATATTTTTGATTTGCTGATAATAAAAATAATCTTTTAATATTTTGGAAAAAATCTGCTTTATAATAATAAGTCACAACTAACAGACATTTTCAAGAATTAAGACTGATTTTTTTCACTGATATCTAAGGACTTAGATTCTTGGAGTCTAAAAAAAATCTTCTCCTTTAATGGGATTGACATGTTTTTCAAGTTTTAGGAGCACTGTATCACAGTCCCTCTTTTTAAGAACATGGAAATTTTTTTCCTTTCTCTCAATACCAAAAATAGCTGTCCTCCGAGTAACTGACATGTTTTGTCTCTTGAACACTGTGACTCATGTGCTTAATTAGGTTTCCTGCTTTGCTAGAAAGATCAGCCCCAAATTTGTGATCTATTTTCACAAAATGTAGAGACCATTTAAGCATAATTTTGTATTCTTACTTCAGTTTTAGCTTAATACGATACTGTTTGCATGTATTTGCCTGACACATTAACTTTCCCAAATGCTTGTTCTTAATTTAATTTTACCTTGTACTACATATATTTTTAAATGCAATCTTTAACTTTTTTGGAATAGTATAAAATATAAATAAAAATTTATATTGTTAAATTTAAGCATCAACATTTTAAATTCTCAATTTTAGTCCATAAATCATACATTAAAGCAACAGAAGTTTTGGACAAATATTATAGAAATATGTTCTTGTTCAAAATAATCAGAATCAGTTTATATATTCATTTACTCCTTACTTCATGGTAAAATATTTAAAACAAAAAGACCACATATTATTTACCTTGATAATCCACTTCATTCACTAAGCTTGATTTTAAGTAACGTGGAAGCTTTTTCCAAAAAATTAAATGCTCCCAAGAAGGATAATCAAAAGAACCTGGTATACAAGCTGTCCAGGAAATTCTAGAAGAGAACTTTCAAGATATTTTGTGCAATGGAATATCTTTACATTAAAATCTTACATTTTTCCTCCAAATGGTGTTATTTTATAGTTCTTTAATAATTTTTTTGTAAAAAACATAATGTTTGGTAGATTCAGAAACTCTTAATCAGACCTTGATTTTTCTCTTCCAGTTTTTTCCCTAATGCAGCCAATTCTTTTTTTTTAATTGTATTTTTTTCCTGTTATGATTTAGTTTCCTTCTACCTCCTCTCTTTGCAATCACCACACTGCTGTCCATGTCCATGAGTCTTTTTTCCTTTTTGCTAAATCCCTCCACCCCCTACCCGGTCTCCCCCTACCTGTCAGCCTGCTCTCTCCATATAAGGGTGCCTCTATTTTGTTTGTAAATTCAGTTTGTTCATTAGATTCCACATATGAGTGAAACCACATATTTATCTTTATCTGACTGACTTATTCCACTTAGCATAATATTCTCCAGGTCCATCCATCCTGTCCCAAAGGGTAAAATTTTCTTCTTTTTTTATAGCTGAGTAGTATTCCATTGTGTAAATGTGCCATGGATTAAAAAAAACATTATTTTAACTGTTATGATCTTAACTACTAAGGGAGCTAAAGGGAACCATAATGAATGATAAATGCAGCACTAATTATTGGCTTATGAAGAAGACTGGTCAATATTCAATGCATTACATGTTGCCAATGACTCTAACTTTTTTTGACAGTTATTCTGTTAAGAAGAATAACGAAAATACAATGTTTTTTGATGTTATAATAGTATTCACTGTACCTGAAGATTTTCTAGTTTTGATTTATCAATAACTATTAGAGTTTTTACAAGACTTTTACTTCTGTTAAAGCAATTTGAAGAAATATCTTTTGCTGAGCTTTATAAAATGCATATAAAAGTTCAGGAAAAAACAGTCAATGTAAGTAAGGCTATGTAACTGTAAAGCTGCTCCCAAAACTTAAAAAAATTACTGAATTTCCTTTTAGCAAACATTTTTCATGAGTCAAAATATCACATATTTTTATAAAAAGCCTTGCTCTGAAACCCATGAGCCGAGTATCACCAGCTGCAGCTCTACGAACACTAGCTCCAGGCCTGCATCACCTCGTGCCCATACGCACCTATGATCCAAAACAGACCCTCCACCCAGCTCAGCGCTCTCCATGCCGCCAGAGCCCTGCTGCCAGACTGAACTCTCTGAAACCTCTCATGCATGGTGTCAGTTCTTTCACTCAAAAAATCCTCACTGATTTCCTATGTATCTTAAACACTTAGTTTCAAATGACAAACACTAATTCTCAATAAGAAGCTTCAAATACAGTCAATTTAATCTTAATACACATTAATTCCTGGTTCATTCTGTTTTCCCCACAAGTCGTTCCCTCTACATTTCTCTCCATTTTTGGCAGTCCAACCTCCCCTTCTCTAATACCTACTGCACTAAAAAGTATTTAAGGTGAGCATTTTTATACATAGTTTTAAACTTTCCTTCATATATTCATGTCTCATCTCCCAAGGAAACTGTAATCAAAGATTACATTTGACCAAAGACTAGGTCTTTTAATGTCCAGAGTAATGAAGTGCTAGGCACATAAGAAGCACACAATAAATACTTTGAAAACCAACGACAGTACCTTAGATTATAGATCAACTATCTTTACAGCAAAGAAACAGAAACTTAAGATAAAATAAATCACTCGATGTCACATTACTAGCTTCCTGAAGAGCCAGGACTGTTAACACTGGTCTCTTGGTCCCACATTTAGTGCTCTTGACGAAATTTAAGGAGAAATTATTTTTAACTGTAACAACTTTTAATTAAAAAGTCCTAACACATTTTGAGTGACTCTATAGGTAAATACTTTCCAAATATAAAAATGGGTTACATTCACATCACTATAGATGAACTCTACTCACTCTGGAAGAGATTACAGTTAGTATTTAGGAGAAACTTTACATATTACTGAAGCACACGTGTCTAAAAGTTTAACACTATATCCTTGATAAGAAAGTATTATAGCTTCTAGAGCTGTCCAACAAGGAGACTTTAAAAAATCTCATTCAAATACTACTTATAAATGAAATAAAAATACTGACTTAAAGGATGTAAGCCAATAAAAGTATATCAGTATATGCCAGAATCAGTAAAAGTATATGACACAACTAATTTTATAATTATTTAAAAGTATCCTAGATATGGTTCCAATACAGATTTTACTAAAATGCACATGATATAAGCTCATCAATTTACATTTGTCATTTTGTTTCTTTGCACGTTTATTTAAAGTATAAAGATGTGAGGAAATCTTACCTTCTTGGTAGGCCCCATCTGCCATGACTAAATGAAGAATCTTGGCATAAAGATGCTGGTGTTCATTTCCCAAAATATTCTGAGCTATGGTTGAACAAATCTCAATATTTTCATCTTCATCTTCATGAATAGCCTATACCATATTTACAAATATAAAATAATATTTGAATGTCATCTTTCTCTAATGAAGACTTTACAAATTATTTATAATAAACCTACATACCAATAAAAATCATTGACATTTTGCGAGTAATTTCAAACAAAGCATATTTCAAAATTAAATGTTTTATCTGACATTACACTTACCTTTATTTTCTCATAAACTTCAAAGAACTTTTCAAAGCCTATTTCCTGCTCCAGGTGGAGTCTCAGCTCCTCTAAATGGTTAAAGACACTGTCATATTCACACTCACTAGTTATCTCACCATCACTGTTATCTAAAAAACATTAAAAAATAAGATCGTTTATGATTAAAGACTGAATAATTATTACCCTCATAGACTAAAATTCTGTAAGTGAAGGTCATTGAAATACACTACTTTGTACTTTAAATAAAAAGTTTTTGTCATTATACTTGTCATTTATGCAGGTAATTAATGTATATATAAATCTGTTTTAATAACAATGATACTCTGAAAATCTTTCTTTTATAGACATAAACAGTAAACCAGGTTAGAATAAAAACTTTCTGAGAGTTGTCATCAAATTTAGTAAAAAAAATTTAAAAAGCACACCCACATGTTCTGCATCAAGGTAACCAACCTTAATGACTATTTTTAAAAAGTAGGTAGTAAACAGGGGCAAAACATAAAAAAAGCATGCAGAAGGCAGACAACCTAAGACACACACCATAAAACTTTAGTCAAGCACCTAAAGAGCATTATAAATGCTCTATATGTTTTATGTCAAATACACGCCAAAGATACTTTGAAAAATTCTACTAAAGACATAATTACTAAAGAGTCATTCCTTTCCACATTGAGTTCCTCTTTCCAAATAAATAGTTAATGAAATACACAAATTTTCTTTGCATTGTAGGGGTAGTGCTATGAACAAAGAATAGTTTCTAAACCGAAGTTTTAAAAACTGTTTTTAGTATTAACACACTTCTGGTTAACCAATATACATAGATGCTGTCTGCAAAACATAATATGCTAAGAAAACTAAGTTACTATCTTTATTACTAAAAAAATAGAAATGAATATTATTATTCTGTCAAGAAGCAGAATAAAAATGCTTCAAAATACATTTTCATAATTTAATGGGAAAAATGGAACCACTGTTATGTGCATTTGTGTGAAAAGACAAAGAATGAATAAAAAGTTAGGACAAAGAAGCATGTTTCAGTTTTATTTAAAATTGGAAATGGTTCATATCAGGTATCAGAAAAACACTCCACCTGAAACACCTGTGCACCTGAAAAAGAAAAAGGCCCACCGCAGTCATGGTCACGCACCTGAGTGCCACTCCTCATTAAGGGCGCTTTCACTGCTGGGGTTGTCGTCCTCATCTGCCGCATCTGTCCCATCTGCAGTCTGCTCTATGTCACTGTTCTTTAAAACCGATTCTTCCTCCTCACTGTATTCTTCCCCAGGTTCTTCCCTAAGCAACTGCTCCATAGAGGCCTGAAGCTCTTGTAAATCTGTGTCAGTTTCTTCAAACACACTGAAAATTAAAAAATTAAACTTTAAAAGTACTAATATTGGATAAAAAGAAATTTGAAATAAACCTACAGTTTTTTAAAAAAAGATTTTATTTAATTTTAGAGAGAGGGGGAAGGGGGTAGAAAGCGAGGAAGAGAAATATTAATGTGAAAGAGAACATTGATTGGTTGCCCCTTGCATGAGCCCTGTGAAGGGACTGAATCTGCAACCCAGGCATGTGGCTTGACTGGGAATCAAACTGGTAATATTTTGTTTTGTGGGATGACGCCCAACTGAGCCACAGCAGTCATGGGGAAAAAATCCTACATTTTTTATCAAAAGAAATAAGAATTAATACAACTGATAAATAAAGTACATGACACATAGTCTGGAATGCATAAGCCAGAAGATGACTTGTTTAAAATGGTCATGATGCCCTGGCCAGGTAGCTCACTTGGTTATAGAGTTTGTCCCTTTACACCAAGGTTGCAGGTTTGAACCCCAGTCAGGACACACACAAGAAACCACCAATGAATGCATAAATAAGTGGAACAACAAATAAATGTCTCTCTCTCTACCCCCGCCTTCTTCTCTCTCTCTCAAATCAATAAAAAGTAAAATAAAATAAAATGGGTCTTGATTTGCCAAACAGAATCATGTAACTTTCAGTACTACTCATTGCTTAAATTTTGAAAGAAAATGTCAGTATTTTAAGAAGATAGTCTAAAGAGGTTTTTCACTTGTTTTCTAAAACAAATATTGAATATGCAAATATTTTTAATGCAGTTTTGAAAGTCAGCAAAATCTTTGTGTATAGCACTCTATACAAAAAAACTGTCCGTATAAACTCTCACTGGACATTTGACCTCTTGGATTAGATATACTTAGGGAAATTATATGTCCATGTTAATAGGATGACCTAGTGAATAAAATGGTCACCAGAAGTCTTATCTTTAGATGCTTATTCTTGAAAATATTTCTGAAGCCCTCACTGGAGTGGCTCAGTTGGCTGGGTACTGTCCCACAAAGTGAAACACTGCTGTTTTGATTCCTGGTGGGCACATGCCTTCGTTGTGGGTTCGATCCCTAGTAGGGGAGCGTACAAGAGGCAACTGATCAATGTTTCTCTCCCCCTCCTTCTCCCTCCTTTCCCCTCTCTCTAAAAATAAACAAAATCTTAAAAAAATATTTCTAAAGTGCATAATAAGTAGACATTGCTGCAATTATAATACACTAACCATAATAATCTTATCTGAGGAATCTTGTTTCCAAGAAATTCCTCAGGATATTAATTCTATTTTCATGGGCTTATAAATGCTAAAGTAAACTAATTTATGCAAATAATATTTTATATTTATATAGTATTTTAGTTTACTTTTATCCTATTCTTTAAATTTTACTCCCGCAAAACTCGCTTTAGAGCCACGGAACTGCGAATTCAAGTGTTTCCATGACTTACTCAAAGGCACCCAGTCAACAAATGACAAACACAGGACTGACATACAGGTCTTCCGACACTTGTACAAGACCCCACAATGCAGCCACCATGGCGTCTCCCTTACGATTTGCTTCTTTCTCTTAAAGTGGCGTGCAAATAGGAAAATTTGCTACACCAAATACAAGGGCTGCTAAAGACCTTTCCTAAGGTTTATTCTCCAATCAAATAGACAAATGTTTACTGAAGGACTAGAATTTCAACAATATTATGTGAGACAGTGAATAAAATTTCTATTAATAAAAAAAGAAAATAATCTTTCAATATAGAAATATCTTTACTTTGTTACTTATGTGTACAAACTGCTATGCTTTGACTTTGAGAACCTGTAGAAAAGCAAAGCATCTATGAGAAAGAGAGAATGTGTAATGCTTTCGGATCATCCTACCAGTAGCATTTAACTTACTATTTAATTACCAGACAAACATACCAGGCACACCTGCTATGTACCATAACTACAGTGACTGGACAGTAACCATTGATAAAATCTTATTTTAAGCAGGGCTGCTAAGTCTATGATTGTGAGGAAAATACGAGAAGATTAAGATCTCTTATGAAGTGAACATACAGAAAATTGTCTCAGGTACTTTAAAACCTTATCCCAAATTCACTTTTTAACCAGACTTTCATGTTGGACTATCTTGAGTAAAATTTGGATCGAAAAAAATTTTTTTCCACAAAGGAAATATCAAGTGAAATTTTCCTATATAGACGTGGAATAACTTACTTTGAAAAATCATTTAGTTTTCAAATTTAAAAAATCATGTTAAAGTCTTCTAATTTAAATTTTAAAATAAACTGTAATCAAGCAGTGACTGAAAGGACAGAAGCCACCAACAAGCTACAGCTCACTCAGATAAAAACTGATACCTTTATCTAAAAACTGAGGAAGAAACTGTACCCTAGCACTTTGTCAGCCATAAAGGTGCTGAAGTGTAGTGTTCTCCAATAGGCTTAATAAAAAGACAGTTAAAATGCTAATGACCACAGCTAAGCAGAAGGAAAAAAGGATGAAAAGGTAACTTTTCCTCCAAATTTTGAGCACACAAGCAAAATTCTACAAAACTCTATGAAAAATGAAAATAAAGGGCAACATCTAAAAGATAAAATTTGGTTAGAAACTTAAGAAGTAATCAGGCTGAAGAGTAACAAGAGAGAAAATAAAATGTAGCGGATGAAGTGGCCCTGGCTCAAGTATCACAGGGGAAAATGGTGAGACTGATACAATACGTTCAATGAGACCAAAACACAAGTTATTTCTACTGAATGGCAGAGGTGAAAAGAAAATCAAGTTAAAAAATCAGAAAATAAATGATACAAGTTTTAATATTTTGTAATATATTTCCTTGCGACTTAAATACACTGCCCCTTCTCAAACACTTTAATCCAGGGTACTCTGGCTTTATTCCCCTGAAGTTTGCGCCTTTGTCTGAGGGGCTGAGACGCTGACCGGTGTCAGAGGCCGTGGAGCAGGATTACTGTGTAAACGGCATTACTTCCAACCCCCTCAGAAGAGATGGTTAAATCGCCCTCCTAAATTTTAGATTCCTCATGAATCATGAAAAAAGGAATTTTGTGAAAGCTATTACATAGCTATTACATGCAGAACATGTAAGCACATGCAGACACACACAAATCGAACAACTATTCCCCCCAGTAACTCTCTGCTGCCATGGTTTTGAAATCATTCATGTCAGGAGAGAAATGTGGATGGAGTTTTTGGTCCTCTTCCTGGGAAACTGTAGTCTACTAATTAAGTACTTCGGAAATTCCATTTGTAATCCCTGTGTCATGTGGTGTGACACTGCTAACATTCATTCACTTAGTATTTATTAAGCACCTTCCAGGTGCAAGCCATTGTGCTGGATGTGAAGTGTTGAGTAAGAGAGAGAACACGAATGGAAACTACTTTCTTTCTTCTTCAAGTGAGATTAAGTTATGTCATTCGGAGGCAGAAATGAGTATCAAAATTTGCGTGACTGTACTTTATGCTATAAAAAGTTAAAGGAGTAATGAAAACTTAGCTACAAATCTTTTTAAAAAACTGTCTAAGTAAGTCATCTCTAGAACATATACAAACTTGGGAATTCTGTTAGTGTGACTATCTGTTACTGATGCCATACGCACATGTCTTCAGAATCAGAAGGTCCTTCTTTAATGTGCTCATCTTCAATTTCATCTACTTCCAGATTGTCTTGGCGTACATCTCCTACGGTGGGAACATCCATCAGTGTTCTGAACAGCTTTGAGAGATCTGGAAGTGAACATGTTCTCAACATCTAAAAAAAGCCAACAGATTTCTTATTACAAGTAAGATAATTAGAAAATAAAAACAAAAAATTAGAAAATTAGAGCTAATAATTTTAGAGCTATTATATACATGTGAGATATATGTATTAATGGCTGACTTGTCCAAGGTGAGAACAAATTCTCTTCAATTTCAGGGAGGAAACTAAACCTGCAAGCTATGCTTGAATTTCAGCTCAGAGGTTTCAACACAAAGTCACCTTCAAAAGGCAGGGAGAGTTGTTTATGTGGGGTGTGCACACGGCGTGGAACTGGCCACGTGCCAGGAATCCAGCAGTGCTGGAAACTGCCAGTTTACTCCTTCGCACTCGTGGTCCATAATGTCCCATGTTCACCGCATCTCTGCTAAGTCTTCCTCTACCTTCCTAGGGCCAACCCTCCGTATATATTTTTGCCCAAATCCTAGAGTTAGTCTGAAGCCTGGCTAAGCACAGTACACATAATTGGTGGCTCTTTATATCACTTTTTCACTAGGAGTTACTGGTTCCCTGCACAATGGACTACAAGTGGAGCCTTTCAAGTGTTCGTAGGGAGAATCACTTGTAGCAGCAAGATGAGAAAAAACTCAGCAAACTGAGCTGAGAGAAACAATGCATACAGTTGAGGTGCTTAGAATTTGAATTTGTGCTGGATAAGACCAGGGATATTAGGACTAGCATTTGTCCACCAACAATGAGAATGCCAATGGATGGACAGGGCTACAAAACACACACCTATTATACAAGTCTCAGGGCTGGGTTCACCCCAATGGAATCCTGAGATCTGAAACAGGACTCCCAGGGCCCTGATAAGAACCAGCACCAGATGGGAGACTGTGAAAACACAATGTTCAGCATGTTAATGAAAATTTATATACTTGGCTGATTTTATTGATACAATCTGTTTTTTGAGAATAAAAAAGGATAAATTTCCATTCTTTGAACATAATTTACATATTATAGCACTCAGGAGGAAAACATGGTTACAAACTACAAGATGGTAAAGATACACTGCTTGTTAAAGCACTTAATAATAGTACTGAAAGTATTTCTTTTGCTGAATCTCCTACTGTCAGCAGAATTTATGCTTGCCTTGTTTATTATAACGGTTTGAACCATGTATATTATAAATCAGCAGTATGCAAAATATACATCCAGCAACAGTTTCTCCAGATACACGCTAATCAAAAAAATTAATAGCATATATGCATTACATGCCTGAATACAAAGCGACTACATGAAAGGATGCAATATTTTTTAGACTGACATAAATTTTAGCCCTGGAAAATCATCTCAATTCTAATTTATTCCTTTCACTAATTAAAATAACTTTCATAACATAAACAATAACACAGTTAGGAAGGCATTTCAAGTGCTATGTAATTTGACAACCTTCCTCTCAGAATGGGTTTACACACCTACCAAATCAACAGCTTTCTGTCCTGTGTTAAAAGTCATTAATGTTCATCATCTTCTTTGATAAACTGTTAAAGTTTTTAACAGGATATTCGTCTTTGGTTAGAACATTTCATGTAAGAAAATTTTGAGCTTTATAATTCTGATTCTACTAATTTTTTTTATCTTGTTAAAAGCAATATTCTAGCTTTAACATTCAGAGATCTCTATTTATAGCCAGACTCATTTTTTTCTAGATTCTTCATAGCCTGATTTAACACAACTAGCATTTGATGCCATTATAAATCAAACAGGAGAGCAATGTTTTAGAAAACTTTAAAACATTAAAAAGTCCCTGGCTGGTGTAGCTCAGTGGATTGAGTGCGGGCCTGCAAACCAAAGGATCGCAGCTCAATTCCCAGTCAGGGTACATGCTTGGGTTGCAGGCCAGTTCCCAGCAGGGGATGCACGAGAGGCAACCATACATTGATATTTGTCTCCCTCTCTCCTTCCCTTCCCCTCTAAAGATAAATACACAAAATCTTAAAAAAAAAAGTTTGTTAAAAAAAAACCACAAAAACATTAAAAAGCATATGCTTCCTTTAGATTTTTTAAATTGCTGGATTACTTCTATTTTTTCCCCAAAAATGAAGACAGCCATGTAAGATAGTAAAAGAATTAATACCAGTTGCACTAACAAAACTTCACATGAAATTGTACTTGAAAAAAAAATATTAACTCACTTTTACGTCTGTAGTATTTTTCACATAAAATTATGAATTAGTAATACTCTGGTAATACTATGAAGTGATTTATAATGAGCACATTTGTTTAGCCTTTCCTTACTGTAATTAAACTACAAACTTGTGCTCTCAAAATAGCTTCTACAAGTATTTGCTCACTCCAACCCATAAACCAGATTAAAAATGAATTTAAGACACTAATTTAAAAATTGTGAGTATTTACCAAAGGTAAAAATTATGAACATTACCTAAGGCTTGATATCAAAAGAAGACAGTTAAGGTATGTGTCTAGTTGTGAATTGAAAGAAAAGAAATTCTCAGGTATTTACAGAGATTAGTTGTCCACTCCATTCCCCGGATGAGAAAAGTATCAGTGGAACACATCTGGTCTCTCTCTACCCATTATTCACTGTCTCCTAGAGTGAGGAAGGACTAAAGGGAAGGATAAGTAACTTTTTCATGTGGCAACCTGCATTCTGTTCTTACACAAGTCAGACCACGAGAAGATCACACCTTTAGACTTATTTTGACTTATTAAAAATTTACCTTCACTGATCTTCTTTAAGTGTTATACTCTCAATTTTATCCAGTCATTCTTTTTTTAAAGATTTTATTTATTTATTTTTAGACAGAGGGGAAGGGAGGGAGAGAGAGAGAGGAAGAGAAACATCAGTGTGCAGTGCTTCTCATGCACCCCCAACTGGGGGACCTAGCCAGCATCCCAGGCATGTGCCCTGACAGGAATCGAACCAGTGACCCCTTGGTTCACAGACTGGCACTCAATCCACTGAGCCACACCAGACAGGGCTACAAAAATACCTTGTGAAAGCTGCTACTTCATTAACAGTGTTTCTTGTTAGAAATAATGCAACCCAGAAGACATAAGTCTGGATGTAATGAAATATCCTTTTGAAATGAAAATGAAATAAAAATATATTTAAATAAGCAAAAGCTGAAAAAGATTATTACTAAAAGGGCTACACAAGAAATGACAAAGGAAATTTTTGAAGTCAAGGAAAATAATACCTGATAGAAACCTGAATTTTATACAAAGGAATGAAGAATGTCAGAAATAATAAATATGTAAATTTAAAAGACTATCTCAATTTTTAATTTCTGTAAAAGATAACTAAATATTTAAAGCATAAATAAAAATATTTTGTGGTGTTTCTAAAATATAACAGAAGTAATAACAATATCACTGATGATACACAAGAGAGTAGAAATCAAAGTAGGTATACTGTTGTAAGGTTCTTATATGTGAAGTGGTATAATACTATTTGAAGAAAAACTGTGATAAGCTAAAGAGGCATCTTGAAAATTGAGAAAAACTACTAAATATTTTTTAACATCTACTTTGTAAGCAAGTAGTAGAGATAAAAGACTAAAAATATTCAATTTAAAAGGAGAGAATAAAAGTAAAAAGAAAAGAATTAATGAGACAAAAAGCAAAGTAAGTTTAAACTCAATCATAATGATAATTTATCAAAAATTACATTAAATCTGAATGGTCTAATGACTTTAATTAAAAGATTGTCAGATGGTTAAAAAACAAAACTCAACTATATGATAACTTTAAGAAATCTATTTTAAATATAAAGTGTTTGATTAAAAGTAAAGGATGTAAAAATATATACCATGTAAACATTAAGCACAAGAAAACTGGAATGGCTATATTAAAACCTGACAAAGTAAATTTCAGAACAAGGTGATATGACCAGGAAAACAATTGCATCATTTCATAATAATAAAGGGGTCATATTCATCAAGAATAATAAAGATTAATAATTTACATTCAACTGACTAAAAATTTCAACACGCCTTTCTCAGTAATTGATAAGGAGAAGGAAAATCAGTAAGGCTATAGAAGACTTGAATCAAAGAGGAACACTTCCTAACAATAAACATATCAATTTATCCAGAAGGCACAACAATATTAAATTTTATTCACACAATATAAGAACTTCAAAATACACGAAACAAAAACCGACACCATTGAAAAAATAATTGTACAAATATAGTTAAAATGTTCAACCTTTTTTCCTCAGCAACTGATAGTTAAAGTAGACAAAAAATCATTAAAGGTAAAGACTTGAACAACACTATGAACCAGTTTGATAGTGTTCGAACTGGTTCTTGACATTTGTTCCTGACATTTACAGAACACTTCACCCAATGAGAGAAGAGTACACATTCTTTTAAGAAGATATATTAATAGTAGTAGCTACCTGCCAGCAAAGGAAACTGAAGAGTAACTAATGACCACAGAGAAAATCGAGGAAGTTGATAAAAAGGAAGCCAACAGATAAAATGATTTAAAAAGTAAGGTGTATATCAATTCTGTTGAAGGAAGAAAAGTCAAGAAAGGTGTGATAACACCAGAGTAGTTGATGATTTGAAAAGAGTAATTTTTAGTAAAGCAGTGGGCTAAAAACCACATTGGAACATATAGGGAAGTAAATGGATGTGGAGGCTGGAAAGACGCAACATATTCAAGATGTTCGGTTGTGAAATGGACCAGAGATATGGGCTGGCAGCTAGAGAAGGACATGTGCTCAAAGGAAGTTCACTATTCATGATGGGACTAACTAGTGCATGTTCAGGAAATCCACTCTAGTGGAAGAAGTTGACCATACAGGTTAGAATGACAAAAGTAGGAGTGAATTCCTTGAGAAGGCGAGAGAGGTTAGGATCCAAAGCACAAGATGGATTTCCTTTAAGAGAAAAAATAACACAAGTAGTGTAAAAACATTTTTTAAAAAGAATTTTAACAGAAATCTTTGTAAGAGGTTAATTATCCCATTTTAATAAACAGATTATATAAATGCTTATAAATAATTTTTACCTTTTCTTCATGATTCAAGACCACCATTTACTGATTACTCACTATTTTGGCCCAGTGATGAACTCTCATATTTCAGAGATTTATGGGACAGGCAGATACAGTTTTCTGTCCTTGCCTGAGGTGGCTACAGATTGCTTTGATTTTCTTGTGTTTTTTCTTGCCCTTTCTTCTAACATGAAACCTGCTTTGCTGTGTATACTCCCAGAGTAAGTACTTTCATAGAACTCAGTGAGGCTAAAACTATGGTCATGAAAGAAAATCAAATAATCACATATATTATGCCAGTAGTAACCTTAGAGACAGCAATAAGTTTTTTAAAAGCTTTGGGCTGAAGATGGTTATATCCTCTTACCACAAAAGGAAGTACATGAATTATATGATCATCCTTGTCTGTTCCACCAAGGATACACCAAGTTTTTATCTTTAAAAATCTAAGTGCTATTAGTTAGCAATGTCTACATTTAAGATAAGCATAAAAAGACACTCCACTGCCCTGGCCGGTGTGGCTCAGTAGATTGGGGCTTCATCCCACCACCAAACCTGGCATGGGTGCTACGATTCCCAGTCTGGGCGCATGTGGGAGGCAACCGACCAGCTGATGTCTCTCTTTCCCCCTTCCTAGCTCCCTTCCTCTCTCTCTAAAAGCAATTAAAAAAATGTCCTCAGGTAAGGAGAAAAAAATACTCCACAAAATAAAAACTTATCTAATTGGAAAATTAAATTTAAAATCAAAATGACATATTGAAAACCAATAAAGGACCAAAAATTCAGGCAATTCATTTATAGATGAATATATTAAAAATGATCAACCTTACTGGTAAATACAGAAATACAAATTATAAAACATTAATGTAATTACTCATTCACTAAATATATAATTTTTAAGTAAATGACAATAGTTGGTGCTGTTTAGGGGACAGACTTTCACTTACTACTGAGAGCACTATGAACCATTTCTTGATGGGGAAATTAGGCAATATATAACTTTTTAAATTTCACTTACAGAAATTTATTTTATGGGAATAATTGTGTATATGTACCAAGATGCAGATGTAAGGGGTGGCAATCACAAAAATTGAAATGTAAAGGCCCAAACCTAAAGAAATAGATTTTAAAAACTATGATATAGCACAAACAATGAAATTTATGGTCATTAAAGATAATATTACAATCTGACAATATGACAAAATGCTATTTTTGTAGTATTATTTGTAATAATTTTATAATCTATATTACATAGAAAAGCAGGAAAGAGTATGTATATATCCTGTTTTTGGTAAAAAAATTATATATGTGAAAAGTAAGATAACAAAATGATATGTGATTTCTTTATTTGCATTTTTAAATTCTGTATAATGTTCTAATTTCTTACCAAGAAGTAAATTAGTTACATATTTAGCAAATGAGAAAAGAGGTTTGAAAAACTTTTATCAAAAAGTGCATATGAACATCCATTAATCTTTCTTTGTATGAATTAGGCAACATGGTACTTCTATCCATTTAAGATATATTGCTTAAGCACAATCTCATACTCAAATTGAAAGGTGGGTTGGGTAGTGGGAAAGAAAGATAGAATAAAAGGGTGTAAGAGGGATCTTTTGCTAAATAAGAGAAGACCCTATATAAAAAGAATCTTGAACACAAAGTCAATGAAACAGTCTTTGTCCTGATTGTTTTCAGTATCTCACAAGATAAAATGGAGGTTTTTCACTGTTTCTGTAAATTGTTCTGATGTGTGTGTGAGTATATGTGTTTGTGTCTTTAAGGGATTAAAACTCATTATGATTCATCAAAAAAACCCATAAAGATTTTATCAAATGAATAACATTTTCCATGTAAACGAAGTGCATACTTGCCTTTGGATTGTTTGCATCAAATAAACCAGTTGAAAGTCCTATCAGCAAGGAATTCTTGGTTTTATTTTTTGGTGGTGAATCAGAGCGAGATCGAAGTGGAAAGGATTCTTCTGGTGAACACAGAATTGACTGAATTTGAGAGACCACATTCAAGCATTTGGAATGAACCACTTTATGGAAGAATGGCTCTGGCTGCATAGACTTATCTATGTCACAGTTAGAGTGCTCAGAATCATCTATTCTCGGTTCTGTGGTATAAAGTAAAAGATCATGTGATAAGTGCATACAGAACTTAAATAAAAGTTCTAAGCTATATTGATAAGGCACAGTATTTAACACAGTCTAGCGAAAAAACTTCATGTCTATCAGAAAAACCAAATCAAAATATATACAGTAGTCCTCAGTTACTGTTGCCAGTGTGTTCTGCAACTTTAACCGAAATGACACACAGCAAAACCAATTTTATGATAGGTTAATTCATATAAACTGGAGTGAAATTCCTACTGCATCTCATCAATGTTATAATAAAATAATGTTATTAGAGGACCTGCTGTATGTAATTATACTACCTTGTAAATAATCTTTAACAAGATATAATGTTTCATTTTCAGAAAGCAGATTTAATGTTACATACTTTCAACACATTTTAAGTTCTACAATGTATACACTAAAGCAAGAAAATATGAAGAAAAAATGTTTAGACATTCATCTTTAGTTTCGGTTTATCTTTGCTCCTATATTTTAATTAATACTATTGAAAACGAGGGGACAACTTATCAAAGCCCTTCATTTATTGGGTTACTTTCGGGAAGCAATTCTTTTCAGTTGGAACATTCAATAAAATAATTGACTTAAAAGTTTTATTGCTCACACTGTCAAACAATCAAGGCTTATAAATGCAGAGTCCAGTGCTCTGTGCCTATGACATTGTTTCAATGATTGAGGTGGCTGATGAGGAATGTTCTCTATTAATATATTGTTCAACTAAAACTGGTTAGTGTTAACGTTCCAGAAAGTAATCAGACCAATACAATGATGTTTACCCATATGAACTTCACTAAGTTGATCCATATTCCTCGAGACTGCATCTTCAGAAACTTCATTTTGCTGAGTGGAAATGCTATCTTCAAATCTGCCACACACAGATACACCAGTTTTTAAAAAAGCTAACAGTTTGCTAGCAATAGGACACTCAAATACAAAAAACAAAAAGAGAACTCAAGTTTGCTAGCATGTTGTGATCCCTCTTCCAAATATTTTTCTCATTTATATATACGCGTACACTTTCTCTGACAAGCACAATGTATTTTGCCTTGTACAAACCTTCACCAATCATAATCATTCACAACAACCGGCCTCGGCATTTATTATAATAGTGATTCCCAAAGTGTGGTCCCTAAACAGCAGCAACACACACAGAAACTTGTTAGAAATGTAAATTCTCAGTCCCTATAATAAACCTATTAATCAGAAACTTGGGGGGATAAGTTCAAGCAATTTATTTTAATAGATCCCAAAGCAATTCTACTGCTTGCTGTTTGAAAATCACTACTTCAAGCAATCAAAATGCCCCTTAATAGCACAGAATATAAAGCAATCATGATATAGTAATACTAGGAAATATCATGAAGCTGTTTAAAAAATGAAGCAGAAATCTATATAAACTGATATGGAATGAGAGTCAAGATATATTATTAAAGTAAGCAAAGTAATTTGTAGGCCAATCAGCATTAACGGGTACTAGTTTAGATTCTGAAAAACTGGTGTGCAGCAAAGTAAAAGAATGGAGTGACACGCACAAAAATGTTTTAACACTCGAAGGGAATGAATTAACAGAGGCTGAAAGGTAAAGAAGAATTCAATTTTTATTTCAATATAGCTGGGAATTAAATTCATGTATTATGTTTTTAATAAAAATTTAAAGACTAGATCAGTGATTTTTAACTGCTGTCCCACAGGAATTTTTAAAACATGCAATACAGGATTATTTAGTCAGCAGAACTGACCTCTTTTCCCTTAGATAGTCAAATAAAAAAAGGCAACAGGCAACACAACAATAGCCATTTGGGTGAATGAATCAAAATTATACCCATTTTTTGATGTGCTGTAGAATTTTAGTCATTACTTTACATGTGCTATGAAATGAAAAAGATTGAAAATTGCTGGGCTAGAAGAATATATTCCAAAGGTACCAGTAATTTATTTCTG
This sequence comes from Anoura caudifer, assembly GCA_004027475.1. Lineage (NCBI taxonomy): Eukaryota > Metazoa > Chordata > Mammalia > Chiroptera > Phyllostomidae > Anoura > Anoura caudifer. The sequence goes on along the minus strand of PVKU01000659.1, from coordinate 126,050 downwards.
GGGATCTGGTTTATAGGCAATTTTTATTTCCTTAATACTTTTTTAAAAATTATATTTTATTGATTATGCTATTACAGTTGTCCCATTTCTCCCCCATCACTCCCCTCTATCCTGCACACCCCCTCCCACCCACATTCCCCCGCTTAGTTCATGTCCATGTGTCATAAGTTCTTTAGCTTCTACTCTTTCCACACTATTCTTGCCTTTTCCCTATTTTCTATCAACCGTCCATGTTACTTATTCTCTGTACCTTTCCCCCCTCTCCTCCTCCACTCCCCTGTTGCTAACCCTCCATGTGATATCCATTTCTGTATTTCTGCTCCTGTTCTGGCTGTTTGCTTAGTTTGCTTTTGTTTTAGGTGAGGTTGTTAATATCTGTGAGTTTGCTGTCTTTTTATCTTCTTTTTCTTAGATAAATCCCTTTAACATCTCATATAATAAGGGCTTGGTGATGATGAACTCCTTTAACTTGACCTTATCTGAGAAGCACTTTATCTGCCCTTCCATTCTAAATGACAGCTTTGCTGGATAGAGCAATCTTGGATGTAGGTCCTTGACTTTCATGACTTGGAATACTTCTTTCCAGCCCCTTGTTGCCTGGAAGGTCTCTTTTGAGAAATCAGCTGACAGTCTGATGGGAACTCCTTTGTAGGTGACTGTCCCCTTATCCCTTGCTGCTTCTAGAATTCTCTCCTTCATTTTAATCTTGGCTCATGTAATTATGATGTGCCTTGGTGTGTTCCTCCTTGGGTCCAACTTCTTTGGGACTCTCTGAGCTTCCTGGACTTCCTGGAGGTCTATTTCCTTTGCCAGATTGGGGAAGTTCTCCTTTACTATTTGTTCAAGTAAGTTTTCCCCTTGTTGCTCTTCCTCTTCCCCTTCTGGTACCCCTATAATTCGGATGTTGGGATGTTTATGATGTCCTGGAGGTTCCTAAGCCTTTCCTCATTTTTTTGAATTCTTGATTCTTCCTTCTTTTCTGTTTGGTTGTTTCTTTCTTCCTTGTGGTCCACTCCATTGATTTGAGTCCCAGTTTTCCTCCCATCAGTATTAGTTCCCTGTGCGTTTTTCTTCATTTCACTTATTGTGGCCTTCATTCGTTCATCTAATTTGCGACCAAAATCAACCAATTCTGTGAGCTTCCTAATCACCAGTGCTTTGAACTGTGCATCTGATAGGTTGGCTAACTCTTGGTCACTTAGATGAATTAGCTCTGGGGCCCCAATCTGTTCTCCCGTTTGAGCCATCCTTGTTTTTTTTTTTTTTTTTGTCTGTCATAGCTGTTATGAAGTGAGGGGTGGAGCCTTAGACATTCACCAGGGCGGGGCAACCCAGTCGCTCGCTTGTGATGCTGGATGTGGGGGCAGGGTCCGAGAGGGAACAATGGCACCTGCTCCACTCTTGGATTCCAGTCCCTTCCCCTGCTGTCCCCAAGCAAATTGGGCCCTTCTGGTGCTGATTTCTGTGTGGGTGGGGTCGTGCACGTTCTAGGACCCTGTGGGTCTCTCCAATGAACTCTCCTGTGAGGCTGGGGCTCCCTCCTGGAATCCCTACCCCCACAAGTGTTCTCAATTGGTGCCCTTTAGGCCCTATTTCCCGGCGCTGGGGCCCTGCGCTGCGCAGTCTGTCTTGCTGCCCATTTTCACCTGGCTTATCTGTGTGCGAATGTGCGACCGTGGTCAGCCACCTTGTGCGCCTCGCTTGGTCTGCTCGTTGCCTTCCTGCACTCGGTAACTGCCACCTGTGCACCCAGGACCACCAGCTACTGCTTCTCCTGCCACGACCCCTCTCTGCTGGCCGCTGACTCTGCCCCTCTTACTGGTCTGAGTGAATCTTTGTCGGACTTCCGTTCAATTCAATCCTCTATCCATTCTGGCTGGGGTTTTTTTGGCTCTATATTTTTGTTGTCCTTAATCTTGGTTGTGAGAGGAGGTGCAGTGTGTCCACCTACACCTCCATCTTGACAGGAAATCCTATTAATACTTTTAATCCATCTCAAATTTAAGTAGTTTTTACTTTTTCAGTTTTAAATTTTGAATCATTTTCTATTTTTATTTTAAAAAATTGCCCTGGCTGGTGTGGCTCAGTGGACTGAGTACCAACTTGGAAACCAAAGGGTCATCCGTTTGATTCCCAGTCAGGGCACATGCCTGGGATGTGGGACAAGGTCCCCAGTAGGGGGCACACAAGAGGCAACCACACATTGATGTTTCTCTCCTTTTCTTTATCCCTCCCTTCCTCTCTCTCTAACATATTTCTTTGTTTAAAATGTAATATTCCTTGGTTCCTCACAAAGATAAACACAGAATTATCATATGCTGCAGAAATTCCACTCCTACGTTAGGTCTACACCCAAAAGAAGTTAATCAGGCATTGTAACAAAAACTTGTGTACAAATGTTCACAGAATTACTATTAACAATAGCCAAAAGTTAGAAACAGTCCTGGAAATGATCCATCATCAACTGCTGAATGGATAAAAATGTATGCTATATTCACATAATGGAATACTGTTTGGCCATAAAAAGGAAAGTACTGGTCCATGCTACAACATAGATGAACTCTGAGAACATTGTGCTGAGTGAAGGAAGACAGACAGAAAAATCCACACATGAAGTTTCATACAAAATATTCAGAGCAGACAAATCTACAGACAGAAAGCACACAGTGACTGCCAGGGGCTGGGAGGACGTGCAAATGGGGTGTGGCTGTGCAACGGGTGCAGGGCTTGCTCTCGGTGATGAAAATGTCCTGGAACCACACAGTGATGATGGCTGGACAAGAGTGTGAATTTACTACATAATGCTAAGTTTTACATTTTAAAATAGCTACAATGATAAACTTTATGTTAAATAAATTTACCTCAACCCCAAAAAACAAGTATTTTAGGACAGCCCTAACCACTCAAATATCAGATCCCTTGCTGTTATCAGTTTTGTGAACATCTGACCATATGTTCCCTTTAAATTTACATACATATATATGTACCTGAGTGCATATATAATAATTTTTACATAGAATTATCATGGTGTTATTCTACTATATGAAAATGCTTTTTATTTGATATAGTTTTGTTTCATTAATCACTCAGTATTTTGGATATATTTCCATATAAACAGAGAGAACTCACAGAAAACAGAAATGAAACAAAGATTTGAAAAGAATTGCTCAACTTCACCAATAATAAGAGGGATAAACAAAGACCCCAAACCAAGATACTATATTTCTTATGTATCAGATTGGCAAAAATAAAAACACTGACAATAAAAGTTTGGCAAGGTTGTGGGAAAAATATGATGTTTTATATATTCTTTCTGAGAGCATAAATTAGTACAACCCCTGAAGGGAACAATAATTTAATTAGAAATGCAACTTATGAAAATGCAATTGACCCAGGATTATAAAGCTATGTATTTATCCTATAGACTTATATTCTTGCAAAATGATCTTATTAAAAGGTACTCATTGCAGCACCATTTGTAATATGCATCCATGTAGGACACACTGAGTTGAGGTACATCTAGATAATGGAATAATAAGTAGACATAAAATAAAATGAAACACTGTATTACTACGAAAAATATTCCCAAATTGCTGACTAAAAATAAAAAAACACGAAAAATACTATGTCTATTATACTAACAACTGTATTTAAAAGGGAGGTGGACAATATATTTGTTTTTGCTTATGTACATATGAAAAATATCTGGAAGGAAAGTGGAAATTTGCTGGGTGGGGATGGAGGTGGGAGAGACTTTTTACTTCATGTTTTTAAATACCTGTTGATTTCTGAACCATGTAAATGCAATATCCAAAACTTAAATGATTTTTAGAAGGTATTATAATAACAGGATCTAGTGTAATAGTAAATTATTATTACAGTATTTCTTAAAAGGGAATTACAAAATAGGACCCAGGTTTTGACATGTATGAAAAGAGAGGTAACATACTCAGTTTCCTTTGTTTCTTTAATCTCACTAACCCATACGTCAGTAACAGGGCAAGGTGAGCCACCATCTTGGTTTGCTTCACTTGGCTCTCGCAGGACTTCTGTTTCCAAGTCATCTGGTTCTGAAAAGCAAAAACATAACAAAAAACATGTCTCAAAGCAAAATCAGTTTAGAGAAAATGTAATAAATTTCCATAAATTATCAATACATGGTTTTAGGCTGATATATTGATTATAACAAAAAAAGTAAATGTTTTATTTATAGATATTTAATCTTATTATTGTGTTAATTCTCTAGTTCAGCTACTTCTCTTTTCCTTTCACATTTTTTGATTGCACTAAAAATACTGAAAAGAAATACTATACACTGGATTTTCATTAGTATATAAAATTTTCTCTTCCTTAAAATTTCAGTAATATGCAAACTGATTTAAAGAAGGTATAAAAAGTAGTTTAAAAATAATAATATTGTGGTTAGAAACAAGTAAGAATAGACTGTAATAAGGATCATGGATTCAAAAACTGACAAGAAAATTCAATCATCAAATCTATCGTTAAACAACCAAAAAAGAAAAAAAAAAAAACCCTCCTATTACCCAAACTTTTACAATGATGTTAAGAACAAGCATAATATAACCAACAACACCGATATTGAGAACAGTCACCTGAGAGGAGAGGGGAGGGAATTTCAGGGGGAAAGGGGAAGGGTTTGGAGCAACAAGTATAAAAGACACATGGACAAAAGCTAGGTGGGGTGGAAATGGGAGGGGGATGGGGAGGGCTCGGGCGGTGGACTGGGATGGGAGTAGAAGACAGAAAACTATACAAGAACAACAATTAAAATTAAGTTAAATTTTAAAAAAGAACATAATTGAAGTGCACTAAATCTAATTTCCTAGACCTTCAAATAATTAATAACCAGGGCATGACCGCTGTTTTCTGGTAGTGGCTCATTTTTTACCTGGTTGATATTTTCTGACAATAAACAGTATGAGAAGAGCAATTCTTTATTCATTTGCTGACTTCTCTTTTCCCTCTCTAGTTCATATATCAATGCTACCTTGTTTAAGCCACCATCACCCCCTCTTTTTTCCTGAAATTCAGATTCTCTTTCCTTCTAGATTTTAGGTTTCCAATTATCTGTCTTATTTAGAAAGATAATTGATACTGTACCAATCCTTAAAGTTTTTAGCTTTTATTCAAATGATTTTTTTGGGGTCACTCATACAAGGTAAGCACTTGGGGGAATCCTTTTTTATCTACTTTTTAATGAACAATTATTCTCCAACACCTGAAGCCATATAAATATGCCTCACTCTGCAAACTAAATCTGTGGCTGTTTTTCCTTCAAAGTCTAAAATATTTACCATATGGCTCTTGTTAGAAAAAGTTTGCTGCCTCGTGCACTACGCTATACAGCCTCTATTCTATGCCTAACAGTGTTTTATATTTTAAGAAAGGCTTAAACTACCTATTAACTGTGATTCTAATGAATAAGACTATTTAAGTTACAGCGGTGAATTAAAGATGGTCACGCATACAGCAAGTCTCTGACGTCTGCCTCACCCAGAGGGTCCTGTGTTCCCCTCCCTTGAATTTGGTCTGCACTGTGACTGCCATGACCAACTGAGCACAGCTGGAATGTTGCTATGTCAGCTCCAGATCTGGCCTTTGAGAGAACTGGCATTGTCCACCTTGGAATCTGGAAGCCAAAGCCACCGTAAAAGGAGTTTAACTATTCAGGAAAGACCACATGGCAAGGCCATGAGACTAAAACTAAGAAAAGGCACCCAGCTGAGCAGGTCCAGCCGAGCCCTGCCAAGACAGAGTGACATCATCTTGTACCCCCAGAGGGGCCTGACATTGACAACATCTTTAGACCTTGAACCAATGTCATAATAAGATGAAGCTTTGAGAAGGGGTAAATGTATTTAGCATGTGGGAGAAATGTAAATAATTTTTTATTAAATGGCAGACTATGGCAGATTACAGATGGCTTCGAGTTCTTTTAGCTCTTGAGAGGTGGAGTGTGTTTTGCCATTTTATAAATCCAGGCTGCCCTGTGACTGCTCTGACCAATGAAGAAAGACAGAAGTGATGCTGTGCCCGTCTGAGACTAGCTTTCAGGGGTACAAGTAACTTCTATCTAAGTTTCTGGGAGCCCTGGGCCACCATATATGAAGCCAGACTGTCCTGCTGTAAAGAGTGCACAGAAAGGCCTGTAAGCTACATGAAAAGGGAGAGGCACCCAGCTTAGCTCAGCTTTCCAGTTACTTAAGCCATTGAAGCCGACAGACCAACCTGGCTGCCAGCTGAATCCTGCCAAGCTATCTTAGAGACGAAAGCACATGGACTAAAAATCACACTAGCCAAGTCTTGATGCAGTTCCAAGTCTTGATCTCACATAAAATCGTGAGATATAAGAAGAGGGTTGTTAACACAAAGTTTTGGGATGATCTGTTGTGCTGCAATAAAAAAAACAGGCCAGAATCTAAAAGTATAAAAACAGTGAATCTAATCTGAGATGAATTACCCAAACATATATGCATATTTTGATGATTCATTTATAAATAAGAAATTAAAGTATTAATAAATTAAATATAGCTCATTTTGACCCATTAAAACATACCATCCAAATTTCCTTTTGGTTGCAATGACATCTGTGGAGCTATCTCCCTGAACTTTGGGCTGGTTGTCTCAACAGAAGAATCATCAGCAGCTGATATGTTCATTTCAAGCGAAATACCTTTTGCTTGCTCTTCTCTGGTAATTAAGGGTTTATACTTCCCCCCTTCAGGAGAAATCTCTGAAACAATAAAAATGAGAAATCGTGCTACATTTTCAAAGTGACTTGAATATTACCTGTAACAGCATTTAGAGAAAACCTCAAAAATTGCATTCTTATAACAGGTAACTGGTTAAGCTGTTATATATTAGAAATTGGTAATTAATTGAAGTACATATATCCAAGTTTTATTTAAATTATACATAACAGTTTCTAGGGCGGTTAATATATGATTTACTTTTTTTCTTCCTTCTGGTGACACTAACACATATGTTACAGTGGTATTTTGAAATTATTAACTAATTGTTTTCATTTGTCTCTGGTAGCGCTAGTCACTTCTAATTGCTTAGAAACTCCCCATGCTTTCAATCGATGCCGGGAAAGAATGCATTTACCTCAGAACTTACTGCACCTATCTAGAAGACACCCAAGTCTTTCCCTTGCATTCTTTCTAGCTCACTGACAAACCTTCCCAACACTAATTCTTTCTTAGCTGACTAAGTTGACTTCTATACCTACACCAATAATCCTGCTGGTACCTGGGCTTCTCAGTTCCTCTCCAATGATCTTACATTTACCACACCTCAGTCACTCCAACGGTCAGTCATGTTGGAGTTGGAGACCTTTTATCATTACCATAGCTCCTCAAAATGTTCAATGTTAAATATCCCACCTTCTAGTTTCTAACATGCTATTCTCCCTCTACTACCCCAACTCTAATAAATGCTTCTCCACAAGTACCTGCAATGTACTGATCCCACCACGTTTCCTCTCCCCGTAGTCCCTGTTAAAATCCATCTAAAGTCCGTCATTGCAGTCATTCTCTGGCATACATCCTCAACTCACTGTGCTCCCATGGCAAAATCCCAGCCCTGTAAAAATCCAATTTTCTGCCTCCTATGCCTTTACACAAATGGTTGAAATGGTGGGAGAAAAACCGAGAACCTTGCTTAGTGGTCTCGACCGCAATTCAGGTAGGCCCTTTGTGTTGCCTGAAGTCATTCCAAAACACTGGGTAGGCAGGAACCGCCCCTGGTTCCATTACCTTTCTTAGGAAAAATGTAGTGTCCAGGTATTTGTAAATTTGTAAACTCTTACTTCTTCCTAGTCAACAGAGAACAAAACTGGTGCTGCTCATGTTCTGAAATAATCTTCCCTTCACCAAGCCCATTAACAAACTGATTGTGGTGGAGGTCACATCTGTGTTTTCACTCATTCAGCCTTATTGTTCTGCTATAAATAATGTCTACTGATATCAGGAACAAGAATGCCAGATATCATCATCACTAAAGATTGCTTTGCATGGCCTATCAAATGCAGTAAGAAGAAAAAAATCATCTAAATAGCCCTGGCCAGTGGCTCAGTTGGTTGGAGTGACATCCCCCACACCTGAAGGTTACTCATTTGATCCTAGGTCAAGGCACATGAGGGAGCCAATTGATGAATGTCTCTCTCACATCAATGTCTCTCTGTCTCTCTCTCTCCCCCTACTGCCTCTCAACGTATCTTCGAGTGAAGATTAAAAAAAATGTAAACTATAATTGAAAAATAAAATTTAAAAAAAAGCAACAAAAAGGATTCAAGATAAAGTGAAAGATACAGAAAGACAAAAAAAGATCCAAAGTACATATAGTAGAAGTCGCTAAGCAGACTTAAGGAACAAAACAGAAAAGTATAACTTATGAACACTTTCCTAAATTTGGGGCTGGGGAGACAACTACATAATGAGGAAAACTACAAAACTCTGATGAAAAAGATCAAAAAAGAACTAAGTAACCGAAGAGATATTCCATGTTCATGGATAGGAAGATTCAATATTGCCAAGATAACAGTTCTTCCCAATTTGATCTATGGACTCACTGCAATCCAAATCAAAATCCAAGCAAGTTATCTTATGAGTACTGACAGATTGATTCTAAAGTTTATATGGAGAGGCAAGAGACTCAGAGTAGTTCACGTAGTATTAAAGGAGAAGAACAAAGTTGGAGGAATGATACTACCCAACTTCAAGACTTACTGAAAGCTATAGTAATCAAGACAATGTGGTACTGGAATAAACAAACAGTTCAATGGAACAGAATAGAGCTCAGAAATAGACCACATAAATACAGTCAACTGATCTTTAACAAAGGAGCAAAGGCAATTCAATGGAGAAAGGATAGTCTTTACAATATATGATGCTGGACAACTGGGTATCCACAGGCAGGAAAAAAAGTGTCTAGACATACTTCACAACAATGAACTCAAAACTGATCACAAACCTAAATGTTAAAATGCAAAACTATAAAACTCCAAGAAGATAACACAACAGAAAATCCCGTGCCTGGGTTTGGCAAGGACTTTTTATTTTATTTTTTAAAAGATTTTACTTATTTATTTTTAGACAGAGGGGAAGGGTGGGAGAAAGAGAGGGAGAGAAACATCAATATGTGGTTGCTTCTTGTGTGCTCCACACCAGGGACCCTGCCCGTAACCCAGGCACATGCCCCGACTAGGAATCAAACTGGTGACCCTTTGGTTTGCAGGCCAGCACTCCATCCACTGAACCACACCAGCCAGAGCTGGCAAGGACTTTTTAGATACAACCACAAAGGCAAAATATATGAAAGAATTAATAAACTATATATATTTCATTAAAATTAAAAACTTTTGTTCTGCAAAAGACACTGTTGAGACAATGAGAACACAAGTCACAGACTGGGGAAAAATTATTTGCAAAACATGTAAACAAATAAAGGACTATTAAACAAAATGTATAAGAACTCTTAAAACACAACAATAAGAAAACAAACAACTCAATTTCAAGATGGGCAAAAGATATGAACAGTCACCAAAAAAAGCATACAGATGGCAAATAAGTATATGAAAATATGTTCCACATAATGTGCCATTAGGGAACTGAAAACTAGTGTGATACTGCCACACATCTACTATGAGGGCTAAAATTCTGAAGATGTGGAATAACAGGAACTCATTTATTTCTGATGGGAATGCAAAATGGAAGAGCCACTAGATAGTTTGACAGTTTCTTACAAAACTAAACATACTCTTACCATATGATTCAGCAATCATACTCCTTAGTGTTTACTCAAATGAACTGCAATACTATGTCCATACAAAAACCTGCACACAGATGTTTATATCAATTTAACTTGTAATTGCCAAAACTTGGAAGCAACCACAATGTTCTTCAATAGATGAAGAACACGCAAACTGTGGTACATTCTTACAATGAAGTATTATTCAGCACCAAAAAGAAATGAGCTATCAAACCGTAAAAAGACATGGAGGAATACACATTCATGCCTAGATACGTTAAAAGATACTACATTCAACTTCCTCTTTATTTGAATAACCTGTTCAATTTGAAAATATCTGTTTCATATGCAGACATTTGTTTATGCATAGTTGTAATACCAAGAGACAACACGCTCATGGATCACAAATGTTTTCCACACAAGAACTCACCCTCCTGTCCTAGGATAATGTCTGTCATACCCATTACAGGTATCTTGTAGTCAACCTAATTCCCGAATCCACCCTAAAACATACACTATTCATTTCAGTACAAAGCTCCTACATCTTTCTTAACATAAAACATCATTCTGACTATTCTACTTTACTGGTTTCCCCATCCACATTTCCTTTTCCCTTTATCTTTAGTTCCCATCCAAGTTATAGCAGATCAAAACTTAAGACTACCATTTGAGATAATTCCCCAGAAAATAAAACTATTCTTCATTTAATTAGAAAATTACTATAACAAAACAAATTTTATTACAAACAATTTATTTAACCATATCTTCAAAATACCATTTATTTTTTAATATTACTTCCAGTATAGAAAAACTAGTTTCTGCTTACCACTGGTCATGGTTGTATTTTCTAACAGTTCTGTCTGAAGTTGTAGTTCAGCTTCTCCAAGTATCTTTAGAACAGAATCTGTAGGGCTTTTCCCCCAGACTCTTCGCGGTGATCCTCCAGGATCTAATTTAATAACCTCTCCCCCTGTGTGTTCTATAAAAAAAAAGATACAGAAAATATTTTAACAAAATAATAGAATACTGCATTATAAGGCAGATTTGAGATCTTCTATTCGACCAAGTGTTTCTCGAGGCACAAAGACCATATGATAATGGTGCCTAAAAAAAGGCTTGCAGGGGAGGAACGATGACTGACAGAGGAGAAGCAACTGATGCTAGAAGTGACAAACATCTATCTGTAGTTGCTTTTCAAATACTAACGAATTAAACTCTAGTTTTGGGGACTATAAAAGTAGAAAAAATGTGTGTGTTTGTATAAAATTTTTACTTGAGAAAATGAAAAACAAGAAACCCAAGATAATTGAGCAATTATTTGGCCTACAAAACACATAAGATACAAATTAATATTTTTCTATGGATGTAATTGAAGAGAAACAGAAAACAAATCCTAAGATTAATGCACTCATGGATTAAAAGGAGAAAAGTGTATCTATGAAATTTTGCTTTATCTTAGCTGTCTTAAGGAAGCAACTGATTCTTTTTGACAATCATAATTTCAAGTACACTTTAAAAATAAAATTAAGAAAGCAAAAAAATGGAAAATTATCTATTGAAGTTTGAGTCTTTAGAATGTTAATACATTTAGCAGCAATAGATAGGCTGTAATTTAAAATATTATAGGGTATAAGTCATATAAACTTTCGATGGTGCACAAATACTCATTGATACAAATTTTTGTGTACGAGTTCCATGAAAGTAAGTACCTGCAAATTTACAGGTAATAATCAGTTTGTACAGCCAAAATGATTATCATTAGGGAGCCAATTTTTTTAAAATGATAGTTAAAAGGAGTAGAGAACCCCAAAACAGACCTATGATTTACAGCCACTTGGTGTTCGAAAAAGATGTCAAGGAAATCTATTAGAGGGGTCGTCTTTTTAACAAATGAAACTGGAAAACTGAATGTTCATATAAAAATATATATACTTTATCCCTTTTGATGCAGGAGGGAAAACCAGATGGAACTTGTTGTCTCTGAGCAGAATTGACAAAATTGGATGTTGAGGGCGACAAAAGTAAGACAGAGAACTTAGGAGAACTGTAGAGTCTTTTTGAGTTTTAAGGTGAATACTGACTAGCACATGTATGAAAAAATTACTGTAGTCTAGAAAAGAGCACCCGAAAGGAGCAAAACGGAGTTTACACAGGACCAGAAATAGTTCCTCTTCCCACTAGTCAGAAAAGGAAGTTTTATAATTCACAAGGCATCAGGAATCAAGTATATCACTCAGAAAGGTTTTTGACTCAGCAAAAGGGGAAAAATTAGCCACAGGCTAAGCATTGTTCTGGCTCTACCTAACAATGCTTAAAAGCAAGAGATAAAGGGTCAAGTTATTTACAAATAAGTGAACTGTGCCTTGGAATTAAAAAAAAAGGGTTACAGAATCACAAAAATACATAGCACGTATCAAAGTAAAATTAACTGTTTGGCCTCCAAACAAAAATTACCAAGCCTGTACAGAAACAGAAGAATTCAACTTATAATAAAGAGAAAAAAAAAATCTACCAATCAAGCCCTGGCTGGGTAGCTCAGCTGTTCAGAGCATCATTCTAATACGCCATGATTGTGGGGTTGATCTCCAGCTAAGGCACATACAAGAAGCAACCAATGAATGCATAATAAGTGGAATGACGAACTGATGTTCTTTCTTTCTGCCTCCCCCATTCATCTCTCTCTCTCAAATCAATATATTAAAAAAAATGTTTTAATTAACCAATCAAAACCAACCAGAAAATGATAGAGATGGTACAATTAGTAGATAGGAATTTTTATAATTGTCACTATGACTAAATTATATATGTTCAACAAATTAGAGACAAGACTAATAATTACAATTAGAAAAAGAGAAAACATTAACAAGACCCATACTGAACTTCTAGAAAGGAAGGCTAGAAAAAATATTGGCAATTTTCCAAATCTAATGAAAACTATATACTTACAAATCTAAGAAGCTCAACAAAGCCCAAGCAAAAGAAACATGAAGAAAATGGCACAAAGGTATGTCATAATCAAATCTACTAAAACCAAGGCTTAGGGGAAAAACCTAAGAAGCACTGAGAAAAAATGAGACACATTCATACAGAAGAATAAAAAATAATAATAAAAGAAAACTCTCATCAATTTGTTGTTCCACTTATTTATGCATTCATCAGTTAATTCTTATCTGTGCCCTGACTGGGGATTGAACCCAGAATCTTGGCATATCAGGACGACACTCCAATCAAATGAGCTACCTGGCCAAGGCCAATCTTTGCTATTATTTTTATCCTCATATGAGGACATTTTTCCTTTTCATTGTTTTTTTTTTTTTGAGAGAGAGAGAGAGACAGACAGACAGACATCAATTGGTTGCCTTTTAATATGCATCCCTACCTGGGACTGAATTAGCAAACTGGGTATGTGCCATGACTGGGTGGGAACCCACGACCTTTCAGTCTACTGGGCGATGCTCCAACCAAATGAGCCACATGGGCCAGGGCAATCTTTGCTGTTAAGGCTGAATACTTTTTCCCATTTTCCACATATACGTGAAATTCTTCCAGCTTCTTTCAATCCTTCTGAAGCGTTCTTTCCTTCAGAATGTCTGGTCTACAAGTTTACATGTGTGCTAGACCAAAATAAGGATATACTTTTAGACTTACTGTCAGTTGTGAAGGACGTATCCAATGTAAACTCATCGAGAGGAATCACAAGTTGACCTCCTGCCTCCCACTTCTTGCGATCAGATGAAACCGACTTTTCTTTTTCATGCTTTTTGTCATGTTCATGAATAATTGCTTCACCCATATCAGAGTGGTACTTCTTCCCTTTTTCATCTTCTTGAGCTTTAAGATTTTGATTTAATCTACGCAGTATTTCTCGCTTACTCTAAAACAGTGAAAATGCTGTATTTTATGATGTATAAGATTAAGTAAAATGGCAGAGAAAAAAATGAAAATTGTACCTACTGAAATAGCACTGCTCATCTTCTGAGTTTCTTCTGATGTTTCCTGGGTATCAGTTAAACTTCTGTCCTTTAAATACAGATTGTTTCAGAGTAAGAAATAGTGTTATTTTAAAAGTCTACCTTAAAATTTTAGATATTTTTGTTACTTTTATTTTTCATTAAATTGCTCCTTGTGAAATTATTTTATTCCTGTAAATGTTAACACAACTTCCTTCATTATCAGCAGTGAGAAACAGTTAAATATGATCAAGTAATAGACTAAATTATATAGTAAAAAGGCCAATTCTCAATTATTTGTTATTTTTGGATTACTGATCACATATTTAACTATATGATGAATAAAGTAATTCAAGATAGGCTATGTTATTTTGATGCTTTCTTTGTTTCATGTATATATATATATATGCATTCTTGTTAAGCAAATTTACTAAACATAATTGAGAACTGGCTTTTCTCCCTAAGCAAAGAGAGTAACAATAGTGAGTTCTCAGTCCCAGGTACTAATGACAATATAAATTCTGTCTTCTGATTAGTAAAATCATAGCAATCTTAGACACCTAGAATTTTTAACTATATAAAAAGAAGAAATTAGTAGTTATGAAAGCAAAGGTATCTGGAAGACTCAGTATATGGAAGAGCAATTTTCAAAGTTTTAAGTAAGCAGTATTTACCAAGAAAACACATAAAAAAACATTTAGTTACATGGATTACCTCAATTTGTAGTATTTGAGAAAATACAAAAAAGCATAGTGGTCATTTTTGAAGCAGTACAGGAATGAGACAAAGAGCATTTTACCCAGTAAAGTAGTCAGGAATTAGCAGTCGCTACAACCAGAGAGATGAACAGCTACTTGAGATGTGAGACTGGGTACCAGGAGGGGGACCACACAGTGGTATCTAAAGTTGAAGTGAACAATGCAGCACACGCAAAGCCATTATCAAAAAGATAAGAAACTAAACCTACTTGAAGAACAATGGTTTCTTCTATCAAGTTCTTGAGACTGACCAAGAAACCTGTATTTGTATTTTCCTACTCAGTCTTGTTTTCAAGATAAACACTAAGGTGTAAAAATTGGGGTACCAATAACACCAGTGTTTTCTACAAAAAATTAATGAAACTTAGCAATTATAAGGCGCAGACATTAATTACCAGGAAAGGAGAAAATCAGGTTAATATGTTATATTACATGATTCAGGAGACTTTTTCCCTTCTGTCCGATGAATTCTAGACTGAAATTCCACATCATGAGCCCATTTCCCTTACCCTAAGAACAGACTTTTCACACTTTAAATGAATACCTGACACACACTTCAGAGTTTAAACTCTGTACTTGCCTATATATCTGTGTTTTACCTATGGCATTACAGAGATTCAGAAATAGAAGGTAAAAGAAATAATTGAAGTATTAACTATAATATAGAGAGTCTGCTAACACTTTCTATACCAAAAAAATTTAAAATAAATGTAAATATGTTTTAAATTTTATGTCCTAGAATTACTTTAAGTACCAATGAGACATTATGTCTTAAAAGTGAATCTTTGTTAACTGGGAGCTGGGGTACAAAAATGTATTTGCTTTATTTTTGGTATGTGTGTATGTATTTTATTTGTTCAATATTTTAAAGTAAAAGAGAGAGAGAATCATTTTAATATGGTTTTATCTACCAGGTGGTCCTAGATATAAAACTTACGAGCGGCAAAGCTCTAATATTCAGAGTACATGCACAAAAATCTTAAGTAGTATTTTTTTCCGAAAAAAACAAGGGAACATTAGAAATTAACATAGTTTCATTAAATTTAATCCTTTAATAACTGTTTGACTTTAGGGAGTTCTAAATTTTAGGAAACTTACCATACCCACTTCTTTCAAAGCTGAAGTCACAGAAATAACAGATCTCATCTGGTGCTTTGATGGAGAGCCACCTGCTTCATGCTGCCCCGAAGGAGGAGACACATCAGAACCCTTTACTCCTTTAGACACCAACTATAATAAAGAATTTAAATATACATTGGGCAATTTATATTTACATGAAGAGATAAAAAGTGTACATAAAATCACTGTTTGTTTATATAGTATCCACAGCAGTTTTTTTTATTCCTCTATTTTCATAATGCAAGGCAATGTGCTAGGTCCTAAAAGATCAGTGAATAAAGAAAAATATCTCAGGCCTCAGCTATAAACATAATTATGTGTTATGTAGAACTAAATAATTCCTTTCTACTGTATTACAATTTTTCATAGAATGATCTTAAAAAACAAATAGGCTTCTAAAAGACTAAATATTAGTCTTCTCACTTTTATTTTCATCCATTATATTTTGTGAAAAAAATTATACTTATTAATCTAATACTTAAAAAATGCTTCTGCACCCTGGCTGATGTGGCTCAGTGGACTGAGCGCCGGCCTGGGAACCAGAGTCATCAGTTCGATTCCTAGTCAGGGCAGATGCCTGGGTTGTGGGCCAGGTGCCCAGTAGGGGGTGCCTGAGAGGCAACCACACATTGATGATTCTCTCCCTCTTTCTCCCTCCCTTGCCCTATCTAAAAATAAATAAATAAAATCTTTAAAAAAATGCTTCTGCAATTTGTACAATTTTGATACAATCTTCTTAAAGTTTAAATATCAATCATCCAACATAGGAGTCCTCATTACAAAAATGTCAACACAGAATGGAAGAATAGGTACAGCGAATATTTGTGTCATTAAAATATCACTTGTTGGCTCTGGCTGGGCAGCTCAGTTGGTTGGAGCATTGTCCGTATACCAAAAGGTTGTGGGTTGATTTCTGGGCACATACGTAGGTTGCAGGTTTGATGCCTGGTCAGGGTGTATACGGGAGGCAACCAATTAATGTTTCTTTCTCATACTGATGTTCCTGTCTCTGCCTTACTCTCTCAGATAAATAAACATATCCTCGCATGAGGATTTTTAAAAATTGCAACAAAGATAATACATGGACCTGAAAGTTTCATAGCTCAGGTTAAAAAACCAAATTGCTTTAGGGGCCTTTTATTCTAGCCATTTTATCACCAGGTTAAAAAACTTGAAACTTTTCCATAAAATGTTTTTTAATTATCAATGTAAAACTGAATTTATTTTATGTCACTAATACAATTTGCTAAAAAAATTAAGCAGCAGTGCCACCAAATGATAAAACTCAAAATTTCACCAAATACTGAGGCTACATTTACAAACACATGAAACTATCAGTTTACCCTACTCTTGATGCACAGATAAACACAAATACTATTTCATCTGTCTACACTGAATGATTAATAAGGATTTAATGTGTGTTAGAAAAACATTAAGTGACCTGATTTCATATTTTGAATACAGAGCAATTCCGTATGTAATTTTATATAGCTAAAGATACTGCATGGCCAAATTTTATCAAATTCATAGAACTCTATCTCCAAAGAACCCAAAATATAAAAATATTTGTATTTAAAAAATTTTTCTGAACCAGTATTGCTACAGTGCATTTATGCCTATGTCTAAAAAAAAATAACATCCCAAAGCAGCTGGAAGGGGGCAGTGTTTCCACCCTGAGGGAAACCTATAGACCTGCATAGGAGGTCCAAAGAATAGGAGAAAGCAGTGGAAATGAAATAACAAAAAAAGGTAAATAAAATTAAACACGAACTCATCATATCAAAATATAGTCTCTAACTTACCTAAGACAGAATTTCTCTAATTCTATTTTTCACTGAATTTTTATTACTAAATACATCGTACCCTTTTTAAAAATTGAGTATCCTTCTTATATGTTTCACTCACAATATGAGCATACAGGTTAGCTGAGAAAGGCAACTCTATATTATTTGAAGGAAAAACCTATCATCATGCATAAAAATTTTTCCATATTAAATTACTACTTAGTACTACAGTTTTTACCATTAAATATGTCAGAGAGAAGAACTTATAAAATTGGATATACATGCCAAAAGATTTAATAATTAAGGCAGTAATTCTTACCATTTGTTAGATCAAAGACACTTTTGAAAATCCAATGAAAGATATGTGGTCTTAATGAAGAAAAATGCAACAACATACATACAAACTTTTAGCTAACATTTCAGAAAGTACAATAATGCTAACTTCAACTCTGCCTTACCATATGTAACAGAGAAATGAATAAAGCATATCCATTAAAGACAGGAAGAAAATATTATCCCTATTCCTATTTAACATTGTCCTAGAAGTTCTGGGCCAATGCAGTAAGAGTAAAATGGCAACACAAGGCACAATTTAATAAAAAGCAGAAGTAATTAAGGTGTAGTGTGTAAGAATAAGGACTTTGACAGAGGGTAGAACCAGGCTGAAATCCCTGTTCAGCAATTACTGGAAATGTGACCTTGCCTAATTGTTTCATCCTTTCTATATCTGCCTTGTAAAGTTGTAAAGATTAAACAAAGCAATACATGTGCTGTGGTTACAATGTGCCTGGCATACAGTAAACAATAAAAAAATTGTAGGAATTATTGTTTAGATGTATACCATGACTACTTGCCAATTATATAGTCTCATGCTACAAGCCATAAAATTAACTGAAAGTTGGTAGAATAGGTAAATTTATTGCACAAGAGATAAGCAAAAAACCCCCAAACAAACAAAAAACAAAAACCCAGTAATTTCTCCATATATCCGCAATATTCTGTCAGAAAAAGAAACCTATAAATACAGAAATGGAATTTTAAACTATCAATAAATAATCTTTACAAGAAATATTGCAGTATGCGTTAAAATGATCAAAATTGTGGTGCAAGAGATATAAAAGAAACAATTAGTAACTTCAGATATTTAACATGTTCCTGGATAAAGACTGTTATAAACACACCAGTTCCTCTTAAGCTAATTTGTATATTTAAGGTAATACTGATCAACATTCCTGTAGGATTTTTTTTTAATTACCCTAAAATGTATATGATAAAGAAAAAAAGAGCAAGCCATGGCCAGGTAGCTCAGTTGGTTAGAGCATCATCCCGATATGTCAAGGTTGCGGGTTTGATCCCCAGTCAGAACACATATAAGAATCAACCAATGAGTGCATAAATAAGTAGAACAACAAATCAATGTTTCTTTCTCTCTCTCTCTCCTCCTCCCTGCCCTAAAATCAACAAATTAAAAAAAGAGAGGAAAAGAAATGAGGGATGAACTGTATTAGAAATGAAAATATATTCTAAACCCATAACTATTAATACTGTGGTACTGGTAAAAAAAAAGAATGGAGCAGAAGAAAGCACGATGCTTTGCTAGAGACTCATTCTCTAGTATATATAAGAATTTATTTTAAAGATAGCACTATAAATCAGTGGTGGAAGGTGTAGCCATTATGTGACGCTGGAACTTTAGCTACTTGGCAATAATAAATAAATAAATAAGTTAGGTTCTCACCTTAAATCAAACCCCCAAATAATTTCCATATAGATCATACTTAGATATGAAAAAGAGACAAAGCAACAGAGAAAAGAATGGGAGAAGGGAAGAGAAAGCAAAAATAAGAATTCAAAAAGACAAAAGTAGAGTTACAAAATTACAGTGCTGACATACTGCCCAGTAAGAGAAACAAGAGCATTAGCACAACCAGGACGAAGCATCTTACATGCTCTTCCCACACTTTCTTTTCTCTCTCATACGCTTCCCTTCTCTTCCGCTCCAACTGTTCTTTTAGGACAGCAGCACGTGCACTTGCTTGGGCCTGAAAATAAAAACAACAAAGTGAGTTACCAGAAAGAAGGGCATAAGGGTTTTTTTTTTAAGTTTTTCAGGTCTATAAAGATACTTATTTATTAGCCAAAAAAGAAGTGTGTGCACGCATGTGTGTGGTGTTTCAGAATAAAAATGTAAGCTCACTCCATATCCCAGCCCCTACACCAGGGCTCAACAAACAGCAGCTGCTCAATAATGCTTGTTGAATGAAAATAAATTCAGGTACATTCTAACAGAAATACAAATGTAAAAATTTTAAGTTATAATTATTACACATGAATTTCACTTTTCTTCATAGAAATGATCATTTATATCTTTCATTTTTAAGGTTACCATTTTTTTCTTTTCAAGGTTACTTGTGTGATAATTTCATATATAGTTGCCATGGTTTAATCAAATTTCTCTCTATAAATATGATATAAAGTATGAAATAGTGCTATTTTTCAGAAACAGAAAAGTGAGGGATAAAGGGGAAAGAAAAATTAAGGCAAGAGAATTGATGGCTGAACTACAAAAGACTTAAGAACACAATTCTCTACCTTAAATTTCAATTTTCTAAGAAAACTATTTCTAGTCTATACCTTAAAAACTTCAACTTTTTTACGCCTCACGTCAGCTTCCCCACTTCCTTGCCCTTCAGAATTATCAACTTCTCTCTGTAAAATAAGTAGATAAGCAAACCACTTAGGATAGAACCTCAAATTCAGTGCAGAGCTTTGTGGAAGAGAATATGAGTAAACCTGAAACCTGTATATATTTTTTTTAACCAGTGTCACCTCAATAAATTCAATAAAAAGGAAAAAATACAACCAAACAAAATACGTAAAATGATAAATTGTTCAGTGTTACTAATTTTTTCTCACAGCTACATGTGAACTCTTCACAACTATCAACCCTTAAGGAAAATGACGAAAAAGACAAAAAGAGGATGATAGAAAATGTACCACTGCCCTGGCCAGGTGGCTCAGTCGGTTGGAGCACTTTCCTGTGCACCAAAGGGCCGTGGATTCAATTCCCGGTCAGGGCACACAGCTAGGTTGTAGGTTTGACCCGTTAGAGGCAGGCACGGGAGGCAACCGATCGATGTTTCTCTCTCTCTCACTCCCTTCCTCTCTCTCTAAAATCAATAAACTTATCCTTGGGTGAGAGTTAAAAAAAAAAAAAAGAAAGAAAGGAAAATTTACCATTTTACATGCCCATGGGTACTACTTATACTTTCCTCTTAGAATTCCTCTGGAACAAATAAACGGTCTTATCAATTTTAAATAAGATTTACTTTATCTTCATGTATAGTTTTCTGGTCTTTCACTGTCTTAATCAGAGTTCATTTTAACATTTTTAATCTTAATCTATTATAACATCATTCAATTACTTTTTTAAAAATTGATTTTCATTCAACCTGCCTTTTCGCCACGAAGTTTGGCTCTAATTTGTTGGCGCTCATTGAAATTCTGCAATCTTATTTGTCTCAGCCTTGCAAGATAAACCTAAAAGGAAGAAAAAAAGATTAACATTTTAATTTAAAAGAAAAACCACCATTTCTACTGTTAAATTATTTTTAAATTAAAGAAAAGTGTTAATTGAATACAAGAAATAAAAGTTCTGAAATCTGGTTAATGGACATATAATATTAGCTTTTGAGTTTTTAATTTAGATCAACTTATTTCTGAAAAGAAATACACTGTAATTACAAATGTTTAATTTTATCAAAAGAAAAGAAATTGAACTCAATACTGAATAACAGTTATGGGGCAAAATTATGACACAGTATATCAGTCAAAAAAATATTAACAGGTCCCTACAAAATCCTCAAGTTACTGGTAAGCATTTAAACCATGCAGGAAAGGAAGGCAAAAAACTCAAAAATGGCTGTGACAGAGGCAGCGAACATGCGGGAAGCATACCTCTTCCTCTTTGTTTCTTGGCTTCCCTCCTCTTGAAGAGCTGGACCTGCCTCCATACATAGCTGCCAGGTTTTGCAGGATTCCCTGTTCATCATTTAATGTACTAAGTTTAAAGAATGACTAAGGCTACCTCAGTATTTTACCTAGGAATATCTGGGTGCCATTTTATTTCTTTTGGGTAATTCTGATCATTTATTTCTAGCTGATAAACTGGTAACAAACCCTGGCATTTTCCTGTATCAATTTAACCAACATATTCAGTAACAACAGAAGGAAGCAATTAAATCTCACATATAATTATTCGAAACAGAGACCAGCTATGTTTTTATTAGCCTCTTGGGAGGTTAGCTAATTCCCAAATCAAACTTTTCCTCTACAAAGGGCCAATCATTTCTACATGTTTGTTTATATACTGAACACACAATCACAATATAAAATATTTGATCTTAAACTCTTTGCACTTGGGCATGTCCTATTACTATACTACAAATGATCACATTCAATCACAAACTGATTCATTTTTAAACACAGCTTACTATAAACATGAAAATTACCTTATTAGAATTATCCTTCAGTAAAAGTATTAGATTGTTGAATTATCTATTTTCTCTTCCTTTGGCACACAGCTATGCTTCATGTTCCCCCTAATTAGAAAAATCTTCAGTCCTACTTCCCCATCTAATATCTTTTTATCAGCTTATTGAAAGTGTACTTTTTTATACTCATTGCCTCCATCTTCCTGCTTGCCACTTATTTTTTTAACCCACTACAATCTATTTTCTGATCGTACTATGATGCTAAAAATTTTCTTTTTTTTAAAGATTTTATTTATTTATTCTTAGAGAGACGGGAAGGGAAGGAAAAGAGAGGGAGAGAAGCATCAAAGTGCAATTGCCTCTTGTGCATCCCCTACTGGGGACCTGGCCCACAACCGAGGCATGGGCCCTGACTGGGAATCGAACCAGTAACCCTTTATTTAGTTCACAGGCTGGCACTTAGTCCACTGAGAAACACCAGCCAGGGTGAAAATTTTCTAAGGTTATCTATGACCTCTAGTTAACAATTCAAATGGACCCTTTTGAGCTAATTTTGCAATTAACATTTCCACTGGAAGTTAGTTTGGACTAAATCTACTTAATTTACGTAAGTATTTTTTCTCTCATAAAAATCATGTATGTCCACTATAGAAAATTTATAAAGAATATATATATCATTCATAATTCTACCATCCTGAAAGGCAAAGTTTAAGAATATTACCTTCCAAATTTCCTTCTATGCATATGTATGAATATATATACACTTACTTTTATAAAACTGGAATTTTACTGTATTCTGATTTTTTCATGTAATACTAATTAACATTAATATTCTGAGTTTCTTTCCACATTCAATATCCTTAAAAACATTATTCATGCCCTGACTGGTATGGCTCAGTTCTTTGGGCCTCTTCCTGCAAAGTGAAGGGTCAGCAGTTCAATTCTGGGTAAGGGCACATGCCAGGTTGCAGATTCGGTCCCTGGCTGGGGCCTGTGCGAGAGGCAACCGATTAATGCTTCTCTCTTATATCAATGTCTCTCTCCCTCTTTTTCTCCCCTCCTTCCCATCTCTCTCAAATAAATCAATAAAATCTTAAAAAAACATTATTCTTAACTTACTACATAATATTCCACTAAATAGTGAATTATAATTTACACATTAAAAATACTATCTTTGAGTATTTAAAAAAATACTCTCTCCTGAGATCTTCTAATCGTCACTATTTTTTACAGGCTTTTTCTTTCCTGGCTTATTGATGTCGGTGTTTTCTAGAGATTTGTTCTCTGGCCCACCTTTTCTTCTTATTCCCAGGCTTTAACATATGTTGCCAATTCCCAAATCTGAACCAACTTCACAGTCCTCTCTTGAAGTTCTTCTGTGTATATGCAACTGACATCCAGACAACTCCTCTCTTATGTAGCAAAGATTCCTCAAATAATGTATAGATGCGACTTCATCATTCTTTTTACTACATGAGCTTATTCCTATTTCAGTTATTGATCACAACCAGTCACCCCAGTCAGAAAGTTGGGAGTCACCTTTCTCTCTCTTTCTCTCACCTGTCAAATACAAATGACTACCAAAGTACTAATTCTACCTCCTACTGGCTCTGTAATTTATCCCTAGTTTCTGCCTTAGCTCAGGCTCTCTTCTTTCGACTCCTGGATTTCCAGAAGAGCTTCCTAATTTACCATCATACCTCTGGTCTCACATTCCCCCAGTCTATTCTCTGCAAGGAGGCAGGGTAACCTTCCCAATATTCTCTTTCACATTGAGTCCCACATGAATCCTTCAATTGTTCCATTACATTCAGGATATATTCCACATTCTGTTGGATGGCAGATAAACCATCTCCTGTCTCACCTGTGCCACTGCTCAATCTGTAACACCTCCATTCTAGCCATGGCAACTGCTTACAGTTTTTAGACTAGGCCATGATCTCCTCATCTTCTTAAAATGGCTAACTCACCTTCCGAAAGGCAAGCCAAACGTCTCACCCTGGACAGCCTTGCCCGCACCTCCTTTAGTGAGTTAGGTGTGACCTACCATACCATTTTCTATATATGCCTCCTGCAGTAGCACTCAGCAGTGTGGAAGAAGGTCAGGATGTTATAATGGTGGGATCATGGACTATGACAGGCTGTGAAATCTGTCAATTCACATATTGGTCAATGAACCTAAGCACTGCTGACCTTTGGCAAAATTACTTAAACTTGCAGGAAGACTGGCATGACAATACCACCTACTTCATGGGTGTCCCAGAACAAAAAGTGAAAAGTGTTACCCTAGGAGCATGTTCTGCCTTTCTCCTCTTCCAGCCTGAATAAAAGGATCCTGCCCACTCAGTTTCTTCCCCTCTTCAAGATCTTGGCAATTACTTGAGCTTTTGGGAAGCAGGTCAGAGATGGGGGATGTGAGGGAAAACAAGGAACAGGCAGCTCTGGGCAAAGACATGAGGTGAACTCTGAAAAGATGTATGAGAGTATCCACAGAGGTACAGGAGAGTGGGTGGCAAGCTGAATTATTACTATTGATTACCTAGATCTTCCCTTCATGGTATTTGAAAAATACAAGTAAAAATAATCTGAGTTACTTTGAAGTAACCTTTTTAACATTTTAGTTTGAAATACTAAAGGTGAAAAGTACAGGGGTGTTGTGTGCATCTTTTATCTAGTCTCTCCCAATTTTATCACCTTGCATAACTACAGTACACTACCAAAACAAGGAAACTAGCAATGGTAGAAACCACAAAGACTGATTTCACCAGTTATACATGCACACATTTGTGTATCTATATCAGTGCAATTTTATCACACGTATAGCTTTGTGCGACCACCACCATAACCAAGATACTTAACTGTACCCTAACTGTAACACTTCATAGGCCTATTTACTACTCCTATCCCTAACACCCATCAACTGTTAATATGTTCTCCATCTCTACATGTCATAAATTTTACATATATGGAATCCTACAGTATGTATCCTTTTGAGACTGTTTTTACTCAGTATTATTTCCTTGCAGTTCATCCAAAGTGTTGGATGCATTTAATCAATGGTTCATTACATTTTACTGCAAACTATTACACCATGGTACAAATACAGCATAATTTGTTCATTCATTAATCCACTTTAGCACATCTGGGTAGTTTACGTTTTGGGCTATTAAGAGTCAAGTTACCAAGAACACTCAAATACAAGTTTCTAAATGAATACAAATATTCCATTCTCTGGGACATACGCTCAAGAGTGGAATTACATCCCCTTGGTGTGGTAAATCCATTTTTAGTTTCAAAAGGGACTGCCAAACTATCTTGCAGTGTGGCTACATCATTTTACATTTCTACCAGCAACATATGGGTGATCCAGTTTCTCTACATACTTGCCAGCATTTGGTTTTAGCATTATTTGCTATTTTAGCCATTCTGATAGATGTGTAGTAGTACATTATTGTGGTAACAATTTGCATTTTCCAAATGGCTAGTGATATTGAATATTTTTTCATGTGTTTATCTGCCAGCTGTACATTCTCTTTAATAAAGTTTAAAAAATAAAAAAAGTAAAGTGTTTAGAACTCATATTATGAGTTCTTTTGTGTTTTTAATGTTGAGTTTGGGTGGTTCTTTATATATTCTAGGTATAAAGTCCTTTCTTTCTCCCTGCCTGTAATTTGTTTTTTCTTCCTCTTAACATGGTCTTTCACAGAGAAAAATTTTGTAATTCTCATAAAGTCCAGCCTATCAAGTTTTCCTTTTGTGGATTGTGATTTTGGTGTCATGTCTAAGAACTCTTTATCTAGTCCTAGGTCCTGAAATTTTCTTAGGTCTTTTTATAGAAGTTTTATAATTTTATGTCTTATATTACAGAACATCTGTTTTGAATTAATTATTTTATAAGGCGTGATGTTTAGACCAAGGTTTATATTTTTGCCTACGGATGAATGTCCAATTTCTTCAGCACTACTATTGAAAAGGCAACTCCTGCTCCATTGAATTGTTTTGCTTCTTTGTCAACAATCAGTTGGCATCCTTGTGTGGATCTATTTCTGAGTTATCCACACTGATCCACTGCTGTGTGTGTCTGTCTATCCACCAGCACCATACTGCTTTGGTTACTGTGGTTGTAAATAAGCCTCATCATCAGCAATAGTCAGTATTCCCACTTCAGTCCTCTTCATACTTGCTTGGCTGCCTTAATGCATTTCTCTTTCCAGATAAATTTTAGAATAAGTTTGTCTATATCAATTAAAATGTTTCTGGGATTTTACAAGGAAATGCATTAAACATATAGATCAATTTAGGAAGACCTGCCATTTTTACTACATTGAGTCTTCCAATTTATGAAATTGGTATGATTCTCCAAGTATTTATACCTTATTTGATTTCATCAACATTTTGTCATTTTATAACTGGAAATCACAGAAATCCTGCAAGTTTTGTTAGATTTTTTCATTTCCTTTGGAGCAACTGTAAATGATAATCAGTTGAGTGTTTAAATATCAGTTTCCACTTGTTCATTGTCAATGTATATTTAGTTGATTTCTGTGTATTGATCTTATATCCTATAACTACGATGAAGTCATTAGTTTCAGGAGTGTTTTTGTAAAGTCCTTGGAATTTTCTATGCAGCTAATCATGTTAACTGGAAAGAGCAATTCTTTTACTCCTTCTTTTCAAATCTGTATGCCTTTCATTTTTTCTTGCCTCATTGCAGTAACAGAACTTCCTGTACTATGTTGATTAGCGGTGATGGAGGCACAAATCTTTGCCTTTTTCCCAACTGTAGAGGGAAATCACCCAGGCTTCTACCTATACGCATGAAGTTAGATACAAGTTTTTTTTGGATGTCTATTATGAAGCTGAGGACATTCCCCTCCATTCTCAGTGTTCTGCCAGTTTTTGCCATCCATGTTGAACTCTGTCAAAGACTGTTGCGTGAATTAATACAATTGTACGATTTTCTTCTTTAGCCTGGTATATCACATTGATTTCCTAAATAGTCTTGCATTTCCAGCCGCTTCTTCGTGGACTCCATGGCTTCAGATAAAAAATCTGTTGTCTGTCCAAGTGGTGCCCCTTCACAGGTAATGTTAAGATGTTTTCTATGTCTTCTACTTTCAGGTATTTAATAATATTTCTTGGTAAAATGGAAGTGTATCCTATTTGGGGATTTGCTTAGATTCTCAAATCTGTAGATATATGTCTTTCACCAAATGTGGAATATTTTCAGCTGTTATCTCTTCAAGTACTTTTTTTCAGTCCAACCTTCTCTCTTGTGTTTTGGGCCCTGATGAAGCACGTATTAAATCTTTTGTTATCCAACAGATCTGTAAGACTCTCATAAATTTTTTTTAGTATTTTTTATCTTTGCTGTTTACAGAATAAATTCAATTCATCTGTCCTGTTCGGTGATTCTATCTCCTGTCATCACCGCTGCTAACACTATCAGTGAATTTTAAATTTTGGTGATTATATTTTCCAGGTATATAATTTCCATCTAGTTTTTTTTTATATTCTACTTCACTGAAATTTTCCCATTCATTCAAGAGAATTTTTAATTGCTTGTTGAAGCAGCTTTAAAGTCTTTGCCAAATAATTCCAGTATCTGCTTCTTCTGGTACTAGTAGTGTCAGCTCAATGTCCTTCCTCATTCAAGTTGCGGTTTTCCTGGTTCTTGGCGTGCCAAGTTTTTCTTCTTATATCCTAAACATTTTAGTTATGTTAAAAGACTCAATCCTATTTATATCTTCTATTTTAGCAGGCAGTAACCCCATTTAGGTTTAGCATTTATGTTCTGGCCTACTATTGTGGGCTTTCATTCCAATGAACTCCTGTGATGCTATTCCAGCCTGCTTCATTGTCCTGGTGTGTACGGAAGTCGCTGCCACCTTAGGAAGATGGGAGTTGCTGCCCTGGGCCATCTGCTATTGCAGGAGGATCTCCAGGGTGAGAGGCAGATGCATGCCACTGGGCCTGGTCTCCTACGTCACTAGGTGGAGAGCATAGAAAAACAGCTTTGTGGTGACTGCTGTTGTGGGGGAGATGGCATCATCCGCTAGCGCCCTGGTTGCTAAATGGGATAAAGATGGCCAGGGGCTTTGCTGCCAAGGATGGGTCAACTGCCCTGCGAGTCACCTGCCCATGCTCTGCTTGCAGAATGGGGTTGGGTCAGCCTAAGGCTTCACTGCTGCCAACGGCTTAAAATTACTCACAAGAATCCTGCTGTAGCAGGTATTGGGATTCTTCTTTTCCAATATTTTGGTGAGTGAGAGGCTTTTTTTCTCTCTGTCTTTATGGTGGATCTGGGTTGCAGGCACGTCCAACCTCTGTCCAGAATACATGGGAGATGAAACTGCACTTATTCCTCAAATCCTGAAGTCCCTAGACAGTTCCTCTTCTTTCCAGCAATGATAATGATCCCATTACCATTGTGTGTTGTACCTAATTGTATTTAGAGAGGAGGAGCAGGGGAAAGTGAGTCTGCGTCCTATTGTTCTCGAGCTGTGCAGAAGCTACTTTTTAGTGACTAGGGTTTTTGTACTGCAATGTATTCTATGATATGACCAGTACATGAAAGTTCAGCAGAGTTACATGGCATTGTTGTAAAAACTAAAGAGAATGTTATAGGTTGAATTCTGTTCCCCCAAAATTCGTATGTTACAATCCTGACTCCTGGTACCCCAGAGTTTGACCTTATTAGATAGGATCTTCATCAAGCTAAAATACAATCAGTAGGGTAGGCCCTGATCCAATGATTAGTACACTTACAAAAAGGGGATATTTGGAGATAGACTCACATGTAGGAAGAACAGCACGTGAAATTAAGGCGGAGACTGGAGGTGATAACTCTGCATATCAAGGAATGCTAAAGATTGCCAGACAACCACCAGAAGATAGTATAGAGGTACAGGATAGATTCTTCCTCATGGCCCTTAGAAGAAACCAATCCTGTCAACATGTTCTCAGAGTTCTACCCTCCAGAACTGTGATAATAACCTTTTGTTTCAGCCACTTAGACTGTGGTATTTTGTTACAGTAGCTCTAACAGACTAATAATGTAAATAATGCATACAAATTGCTTAACATAATGTCTGACATAGCAAGCTTCCAAAAATAGTAGCTATTATTTGTTTGTCTATCTCCTTTTTAAAAAAAGATTTTATTTATTTATTTATTTATTTATTGAGAGAAGGTAAAGGACAGAGAAAGAGAGGGAGAGAAACATCAGTGTGTGGTTACCTCTTATGTGCCCTGCACTGGGGACCTGGCCTGTAACCCAGGCATGTGCCCTAACAGGAAATCGAACCAGCCAACGCTTTGGTTCCCAGGCCCAAGCTCAATCCACTGAGCTACACCAGCCAAGGCTATCTCCTTTATTCCTTATCTTAAATTCTCTTTATGACACAAAACCTAGTATGTTATAGACAATAAATGTTTGTGTAATACTAAATAAATGCATGACAAAATATTTACTATAACTGCACATTTTAAAGGCATTTTTCCATTAGTATGATACAGAATGATTTAAGATGAGTTAAGAATGTTAACAGTTCTCAAGGGAAATAACACTCCACTGCGTTTTATAAAATTCACAAGTTTTTCTGTTAAGTTATTCCACAGAAAAAATAAATAACCAAGAAAAATCCTGGTACATGTGTACTAGGAAACACGTACAAGAATGTTCAAAGCAGAACTAGAACCAACCTACTGTCAGGAGAGTTAATAATTGTGATATATTCACCAATGAAATATTATACTGCTAAACTCAACTACATGAAAATCTTAGAAAAAATAATGTTGAATGAAAAAAGCAAGTGCTAATCTACACATGGTGTATTTTTATAATGCTCAAAATAAGCAAAACAGAAAAATGCATTATTTATGTACATATCCATAAGAGGAAAAAAGTATTTTAAAAGTTCATAGGAATGATAAATCCAAAATTTAGGATAATGGTCACCACTGGGAGAGGATGAAGGACAGGATAGGGCAGGGATTGGCAAACAATGGCTCAAAGGACAAATCCAATGTGCCACCCACTTGCGTATGGGCCATAAGCTAAGAATAGTTTTTAACATTTTTAAATGGTGGAAAAAAAAGAAAAGAGGAAAATTTCATGACCTCATGAAAATCACATGAAATTCAAATTTCATTGTCTATAATTAAACTTTTATTAGAGCTCCTCCATGTTCACTCACTCACACAGTATTTATGGTTACTTTTGTGTTACAGTGAAGAGTTAGTACATATGACAGAAACTTTATGGCTCAGAAAGCCTAAATTATTTACTTTCTGGCCCTTCACTGTAAAACATTTGCCAATCCCTAGATTAGGGAACAATACACAGACTGAAATTTATTATTAGTTTTCTACCTCCTCGATATATTATTTTGCTTTATAATTTATATATACATTACATATATTCTTTTCTAGGAAATGTTATACTTTAGAAAAATAAAAGAAAAAAATTTTAAAACCTGGAAAAATAATCTTTTCAAAACAAACAATTTAGTGTTAAGAATTTAATATTCCGATACTGCAGATTAAGCTTCAGCAAACTATAATCTCCAGGTCAAACCTGGTGTGCTGCCTGGTGGTGTAAAGAAAGTGTTACTAGTGCCTAGCCACACCCACTCGTTTAGGTTTTCACTGTCCTGGCAGAGCTGAATAGCTACGTTAGGACACCATATGAGCTTCAAAGTCTAAAATATCTACCATCTGCCCATTTGCAGAAAAGGCTTGTCTATCCCTGCTCTATAAAATTATCATGTCTACAAGCTGTACCGAAATTAAAGGAAATACTAATAGAGGATTTTAAATGGAACAAACAAGTATAGTAAAATAGTCGAAAGCATAACCTTGAGAGTCAGACAGCTTAGCTTGTAGCTGCCTCTGGAAGAATTATGTAGTCTTGAGTAAAGTACTAATGACTCTGATACAGTTTTCAACCTGCAACTTTGGAATAATAACCCCATCCCAGAGAATTATTGTCAGGTTTAGATTCATAGTAGCTTCAGTAAATTTTTATCAATACTGTTCAGGCAAAAGTAAACACAC
Organism: Anoura caudifer; assembly: GCA_004027475.1. NCBI lineage: Eukaryota > Metazoa > Chordata > Mammalia > Chiroptera > Phyllostomidae > Anoura > Anoura caudifer. Next base: position 95,118 of record PVKU01000659.1, on the reverse strand, counting down.
CACTTGGCTTGAAGTCATTCTTGTTACAGTTTGCCTAAACTGTATTTTTTAAAATTTCAGTCACCCAAACATTGAAAATTTTGAATTCCTACACAAGCATATGAAACTATTTTAAAATCCACATTTAAATCCATAGTTTCTTTAAATTACAACTCAACCCAAAAATTATTTCAGTTTTCAATGTTTTTTCATAGGTCAGGGACTGTGATTTCATTTGCCATACCATGTCATGATTAATTAGCATTTCCCAAAGCAGTTAATAAAATGTACTAATCAAATAATTTAACTGTAACAGTCTTCCAGTTCCAGAGGATTAATGTTTAAGATCCAGAACTTAATCTTAATTGTTCAGTTTGTATAAACTGGTGCGATTTTTAGAAGCATTAGAAAACACACATCAGGTCTCAGACCTGCACCTGTCACAAGCTCTGTAAGACTGCTTCTCTTCGTCAGGAAGAGGAGATGTGAGTGGACAGAAGGATAAATCACAATGTAAATGTATACTCATTTTTAAACTGTACAAATAATGAGGATTAATATATATCAATGGAAAGATATTATGTGCTGCCTTAAATTACTGATGCTGACATGTTTTTCTTAAAGAGTGAGGGTTCTTATCTTAAATATTCCTCACTGTAGTGTGCTATACAGGTACCGTTATTATATAAAGATCATGGCAGTTACAGTGTTGGATTAAGAAACAAAAGTTGTCACAGCCCAAAACATGCATTAATGACCAGTATAAAATCAGTCCTTACACATTCCTCCATTCCATACTTAATACCAGTGTCTAGTCACATTCCTCACACCAACATCTCTGGTGGATCCATCTCTCCCTGAGTGTTGGATGGTGTAAATACATGACAATATAATGCACATCTAATACAAACTGACTGACAAAGGAAGATGCTAATCTTGCCAAAGATGAAGGATTTCATGAAGATGATGACAGTGATATTGGAAAACTGCTCAGAAAACATGCAAAATCATCTACAAATAAGACAGAATTCAGTAAGTTAAGTGAATACAAGAAACCACAAAGAATTATGACATTGGCTTTGAAAATATTTTGGGTATTAAAAATTAAGAAAAGACCTTTGGAAAACTGACAAAATCTCAGCCACTATCGCAAAAAACGACTCTCTTTTGTAATATAGTTATAAAAGTAAATCCTAACAAGAGATGAATGATATATCATCTTTCATTGATATGAGTATTTTTTACATTTTAGTATCTATGAAATGGGTGCATCTAATTATTAATTTAATGACATCTTATAAACTGTTAAAATCTTATGAACTATTGGCCAGGCAGGAGTTACAGCACAAATGTTACTGCCTGAGTAATTTATGATCTTTTTATCAGTTTTTTTCTTTCTTGGTATCATAACCAAAAAACCTCTCCAAGTTTCAATTTTAAAAGATCATGCGAGCCTTTTAACAGCAGAGTTTTCTCTTGCTGGGTGTAGAAGTTACAGTCAGGAGTTTGAAACACTGGAGGGGCTGGATGCAGGAAAAAGGACATTTGATGCAGAGGTTCCAATCTATCTGTCCAGTAGAAGTTCTCTTAAGGAGCAAAAGGAAAAGAGGCAGTATTTGAGGAAATATTAATTGAGAATATCCCAGAATGAAGATAAGTACTCAGATTGAAAACATCCAGTCAGAATCTGAGTTAAGTTAATGAAAAAACAGTTAAGAAACAATAGCAAAAGAGTCCTAAAAGCTATGAGATGGTGGGGGCGGGAGGAGGGGGGCAGAAATCCCTCAAAAAGGAACAGGAACCAGAACACAATCACATGTCTCATTAGCAATAATGAAAGGAAGATGATAAGGCAGTATCTTCAGAGTGGAATGGAAAAGAATTTCAAACTTAGATTTCATTATCCAGCCACACTGTCATTCAAGACTTTCAACTGCAGCACGATCAGATCTCCCACCCTCCCTGAACGACTAAAAGTCTGGACCAAATAAACGAAGCAATGGTTTATCAAACACTGGACAATAGGCCAATGATCCTTGAGAGAAGGTAACAAGTGAGCTAAGCCCAATGACTGACTCCTTCCCTGGCAGAGTTTCCAGGCTGCAGCACAGGTCCCCACATAGCTCAGCAGTTTCCCTGAGTTAAGGAAACAGCAGCCAGAGCTTGGGAAGTTGATCACTAAAATTTGCAGGCTGGAGAACCAAAGAACAGAAGGCTGCACAGAGAGGAGTACTGGAAATGTGTTCAGGGTTTCCTCTTGAGTCTCCTGCTGAGGGACAACTAGCATGATGTCAATAATACCTCAAGGCACACTTAAGGCTGGGAGTACTTTGTTCTTCCAGCAGCCAGAGTGGAAAGACCGCCAAATTACAGGGCATTGAGTACTCAAGATTTACCGCCTCAGCAATGGGCCAAATTAGTTCTAGACTGATGGCTGTTCTGAACCTGTCTAGAAAAGCTTAGAAGCTACCCTTGAAAGACTTAAACTATTTCCAGGTGACTTAAATGCATACCAGGATGAACCAATATATTTAAATTAAAAAAAAATCAAATACTTAATTCCTGGCATCCAATCACAAATTACCAGATATATAAAAAAGCAGGAAAAGATGACCCATTGAGTAGAAAAATCAATCAACAAACACACTTAGAAATGATAAAGATAATAGAATTAGTGGATAAGATCATTAAAATAGCTATCATAGTTATATTCCATGTGTTCAAGAAAGTAGAGAAAAGCATAAATATTCTTTTTAAAAAAGATTTATTTATTTTTAAAGAGAGGGGAAGGGAGGGAGAAAAAGAAGGAGAGAAACAACAATGTGTAGTTCCTTCTCATGCATCCCCACCTGGGGACCTGGCCCACAACCCAGGCATGTGCCCTGACTAGGAATCAAACCTGTGGTCCTTTGGTTTTCAGGGCAGCACTCAATCCACTGAGCCATACCAGCCAGGGCAAGAAAAGCATAAATATTCCAAAGAGAGACATGAAAAGTATAAAAATTAACTAAATAAAGTAACTTTTAAGACATAAAAAATTCATTATCTGAAATAAAAATATACAATATCTGGATGAGATTAACAGCAGATTACACAAAGTAGAAGAAAATTCAATGCATCACAGATATAGTGATAGAAGCTACCCAAATGAAACACAGAAAAAAGAGTGAAAACAAATGAACAGATCAGTCAGCTGTTGAGAGAACATTACATGGTCTAATATATAGGTACTGAGCATCCTCAGGAAGAAAAGAGAGAACAGAAAAAAACATTTGAAGATAATGGCTGAAAATTTTTCAAATTCGATAAAAATTATAAACCCACAGATCCAACAAGCTCAATGAACCCCAACAAAATAAACACAAAGAGTACACTAAGCTACAGCATAATCGAATCACTTCCAGTGATGGAGAATGTTAAAAGCCATCAGAGAAAAAAACCAAAATAACATCCATACATACAGAGATAAAAGGTAAGAATGACAGCAGACTTCTTGTCAGACATGCCAGGAGATGAGTGGGGAGATAACTTTTCAAGTATTGAAAGAAAAATCTTTCAACCCATAATACTATAGCCAACAAAAGTCTTTTTCAAGGCAGCAAAATACTTTTTCAGACAAACAAATGCTGAGCAAATTCACCAGCAGACCACCACTATAAATTATCATTTAATAATGAAGACAAAATAAGGACATTTCCCAAAAAATCTTGAAAAATTTCTCTCCAAAAGGAGAGAAAACATTCTCCAGCATGAAGAAAAATAAACTGAGGGAAAAATAGTAAGCTGGAAGGAACAATACTAAGGAAAGAAATCTGTAAATCTTGATAATTCTAATAATTGTTTAAAAATATTTTAAATTAAAATCTGTAACTAAAATTCCAGATGCTAATATGAGAGGTATGGGGCACGGGAAATGCTTGATGTTCTCTTCTACTGTCCACAGGAAGCATACAAATACAGATTGATTCCGCATATTTGAGAAACATAAACTATTGTTTGTTAAAAATATAAAGGGTAGCCATTAAAAAAATTAGGCATCTTTCTGTGATATATTTCTCCCCCTAAAATACTAAATTGAAATGATTGCATTAAGTCACAAAGATACCACTTATGAACTTATAGTAGATTTAAGTCTAACCAAAATATGTTACCATAAATTGACCTATTTCCTACATGAGCATGGTGTTTCATGGGGTGCTGAGCTGAAAGGAACAATAATCAGCTGTTCTGTGGACAAAAGCTCCAAAGGCATTTGGGCACCTCTGCAAGTCAAAACTATGGATATACTTTTGTTTCTAATTTTCTTTTGAATAAATGTGTAATTACACATATTTTTTGTCATTTTTTAACAGTCTCTGTTACTAAAAAGTATTTAAAATCAAAAGCATATGGGGATATAAAACAAGCAATAATGTAAGAACTAATTTATTCAATATAAATATCTGGGTTGCTAAACCTACTTCAATGCTTTCTATAGGAAAGATACAGCTATGAAGTTACTCCCAATTAACCAAACCGACAACAGAATGTTACACATGGTATAAAAGATATAACAGAAGAGGGGTTAAGTAAGATATATCACAACTTTACATTCTGCAAATGTTTGGAGTAAATGTTTGTAAAAGATTACAGTTCTTTCCATTTATACCTACCTTACTCCAGACCTTCACTTTGAACACTAATACGTTCAAAAACCTTGAAAGCAAAACAGTCATACCATATGTCCTTCGGCTCGAGCTTTATTCTGCCTTGCTTCCCATTTTCGCTGTAAGAACTCTTCCACTTGTTTAGCTCTTTCCACAGCTAGCTGCCCTCTTTGCCTGAGCAATGTGAACAAATAGCAAAGTCAGACATTCTGAACCTGAAATATTCCATAAAGTTAAAAATTATTCTACATGTTTTCTTTGTTGCAGAGTAGGAAGAAAGGCTGACATGAAATAAAATCCTCCTCTGTAATGAGGGAATACCTAAGTGTACACAGGACCAATGTTGCATCGGGACCAGGTGCACCTTACCCATCTTGGAGTCATACAGTGCATAATACGACTAGTAGAGGGCAGCACAGTGCACGGCAGAGGCAAAAAGAAATTTCTCTTTCATTGTTCCTAATCCTCAAGCTACCACGACTTGGGTGGGGTTTATTTCTGAATTTGGTGATGTGGAACTAGATTAAAATTCAGCTGCCTACACATATTTGAGAGTCATAACAAAAGGCTCTTCACCAGCTTTAGAGATTATCTAATCCTAGAAGAGTCCAATGATGGAAATTTCCCAAGAATCTCTTTTAGTACCACATAAGGTAAATGAACCTTAGGCCATGCTCATTCATAGCTTTGTGGTGGAACAGATTTTAAGTTTTTATAGTTTAATTTCACTTCTAAAATATTTTTAAGTTTCAGTTAGTTAGCAAAATATGTAAAAGATGATTATTTGAGGCATAAAAATCAGAAGTGTTTAAATCTAATGGAAGACAGAAAAGGCATTACTGCATGTCGTTTTTAGAGTACAACTGAGATATATTTCTAAAGAAAGGCCATAGGAAGTGTGTGTGCTTTAGTAGCCAGAATCTGAGTAGAAGCACAGGCCACAACTCACTCATCAACTCCAAAATTAACTATGCTATGAGTTCTGTGATTACTGGAGGGTGAGTTGCATTTATTTTTGTGTCTCCTATACTTAGCATGGTAATAGGCACAATATATATTAGAAGTACAGTAAGTGTTTGTTACTGATATATATTTTTTAAAGATTTTATTTATTTTTTCTTTAGAGGGGAATGGAAGGAGAGAGGGAGAGAAATATCAATGTGTGGTTGCCTTTTGTGTGTCCCCTGCTGGGAACCGGCCTGCAACCCAGGCATGTGCTCTGACTGGGAATAGAACCACGATCCTTTGGTTCACAGGCCCGCGCTCAATCCACTGAGCCACACCAGCCAGGGCTGTTACTGATATTTTTATTTGTAGTCTAGACTCAACATGTTTATATATTTTAGTGATTCAGAAAAAGATACAGAAATATAACTTGAAAAGATTAAAACAAATAACTGTGCTATTAATTTTTTCCCAACCTATTTATTTTACTTTTTCATAGCTTTGATATTCGATGAATTCAGACATTGCTTTTTACTATATTTTTGAAATTTCACACAAATAAACTTTTCTTTTTGTTCATTTTTGAAATTGCTACTATATTACTTTAATTTTACTTCAACACTGATTAAAGAAGGATCTTAGATATATATATATATATTTTAAAGATTTTATTTATTTTTAGACAGAGGGAAAGGGTGGGAGAAAGAGAGGGAGAGAAACATCAACATGTAGCTGCCTCTCACTCATCCCCCACTGGGGACCTGGCCTTCAACCCAGGCATGTGTCCTGACTGGTAATCGAACCACAGATGCTTTGGTTCCCAGGCCAGTACTCAATCCACTGAGCCACACCAGCCGGGGTAATCTTAGATATATTTTATACAGAGTTCTGAAGTAAGCTTTACTTGGAAGCTCTTGATATTCTTCTGTAATTAAGTATAGTCTAAAATAATTTTATGTGGCTATAAGTAGAAGAGATTAAATAAATGTAAGAGTAACCTTGTTAAGATTTGTAGTAGTAGTATAGACTTCTATTTAAAACAATAAAGAATTTGATTTAGGTAGTAGATACTAATATATGATACAGGCAAGGCCGGATCCTGGCCAGCTATAGCCCCATTCATCTAGAGCTGGGCCTGAAAAGGGCAGACAAACTTTCAGAGGGTAGGATGCTCAGACATGTATACTGCAAAACCTGGGGACACAGAGGGCCAATCATATATTTATTTTTAAAAATTCTATATATAGGTGGACCCATGCAGTTCAAACCCATGTTGTTCAAGGACCACTGCATACGAAAGTTCATTCAGCACTTGGACACATGTTTCATTTTTAAAGTACCCCAAATCTTAAAACCAACTAAATAACTTTTCAGCCTGTTCATTAGGATTATCTCAAGAAGCTAAGAAAGTTTCATAAAAGAGTGTATTAAGGAAACTGAACTCTCCAGTCAGATGGACTTAATTTAAATCCCAGCTCTAATACTTCTTAGCTGCCTGACCATGCCCAAGTTTTAAATCTCTGTAAGTCCTAGTTTCTTCATCTTTATTTAAAAAATAATATCTAATTCAAAGAGTGCTGTGATGAATGGATACAACTTGTTATGTAATAAGTGTTCCATAAATAGTATCTATCATGGATAACTCCAGTGCAACAGAAGAAAATATATACTATATGTCTGAATAGAGCTAAGCCCACCGAAGCTGATACAAATAGAAGGATTAATGATCTCACAACCAAAAGTGGTTTAAAAATGGAAAAATTAAAATACTGAAACTATATCTGATGCTGAAAAAAAGACTGACCAGAAAGTGTGGTATAGTGCAAGATGTAACTGAGACACACAACTGTTTAAGAATATCTGAAACTCAAGTTTAAATACATGCAAATGTTTCAAGGTTATAACAGGAGATTGACGCAAATGGCCCAATGTAGTCCATCATTTGTCATTTCAAGTGTGAAGCAGCAAGAAACATTCTGGAAGAGGAACAGTGTGAAGAAATGAAACATAGTTTTTCCTATTTTCTTTATAATATACATACTTATTTTAGGAGATATGATTAAAATAAAACAAAATAAAGCCAAACCAATTACATACTAGAAAGAGCAATAACATAAGAATAAAAGCCACACATAAAATTTGCTTTGCCATCTCATAAAAAAATTTACATTTATGTGTGAGTCTGTATAGCCTTCCTTTCTCAAAAATGGAGAATCCACAATGAGCTTAATACCCTAGGCTACTGCATATAATTCATAATATTAATACATGTTCACCTCTGCTCAGCTATCCTTTAATCGTCTTTTCTAATGGGGGGGAACATAAAGGTTTTTATTATACTCAAAAGCATTTTCCTTAAGAAGACAAGGAAAAAGCAATGTACCTAAATTTTCACAAAATTATATTCTGAAAACTAAAATGTTTTATAAAAAAAGGAAATGTCTAAGAAAACACATATGCATACTTAAGAAAAAAGGAACTGTGCAAATTAAAACTACTGACTACTACCATATTAAATTAATTCAATGGAAGAAAAGGAAAAATCTGATGAACAGGATCATACAGAGTCATAAATCAGAGCTGAATGTAAAGAGAAAACAAGCCAGAACAACAAAGAGAAAAGTGGAGCTCTAAGTGATGAGGAAAAGGAAAAAAAAGACATGCTTTGTAGTTTTGCATAAAGTATGATTCCATTTAAATATATTCTGATTTATTTAAAGCAAGTGGATGAAGTTATTACAACCAGATGCTAGCTCAAAGTTATCACATGTTCCTTTAAATAGTATGTTCAGCCTATAAAAATTAGGCTGAATTGAAGAGCTACATGTTTGCCATATGTAATCAAAAACCAAATTTGCACCTGAGAAAATTACTGCATCTGGAAGGCAAAAATAGTCAATGAAATCAATGAAGAAAATATCCACACGGTACAGATACTAAGCTAGACATGACATAAGACAAAATTACACAAGAAGATGAATTTATGAATCATCAGAATCAAACCGGTTTGCACTGGTTTGCTTAGACACGGCCTTCAATCTCTCCAAAGTTTTTCTAATAGCGTCAACATCAGGAAAACAGTGATGACCTGCAGCCCCATTAGGAAATCCTGGAAGTACTCCAGGTGAAATTCCTCTATAGGTAAATATGCACAATGAGTTTTATTACTTTCTCTGAAGCAAAGCATAGCCATACCTTTCTGGAAGCCTTTGCCCATGTATTTCTCCTTTCCATTTAACTTCATTATTTTCTGCTCTTTGTTGCTGCATTTGATCAAAAATAGCATGAAAATGTTCATATTGTCCTCGAGAAGAAAAAGATGATGGAGACACAGCCCCTCCACTGCCAAAAAAGGTAGCCTGGGAATTAAACAAACAGCTCTTATATATCTATCGCATAATGCCTAAAACCCCTGCACTATCCTCAAAAGAAAAAAATTTCAACACTTGACTCTTTTAAAAAGTAGTTATCTAATTTGAAAATAAGAACAAACATATATCCTAAAGGAAAATGTCTTTTTGCTATATTATAACCATTAACAATAAAAAAACTAGTATATTTTGTTACTAACAATAAAGTATAATTTAATGTAACAAAAAATAGAAAATGTCACTAAATTTATGTAAATATGGAAAAATCTGGTCTTAATTAACAGGTTTTGAAACAAGAATCTAGTGAACATTTTATGGGATCCCATTTTATTGTTTAAATATGTATAGCTTATAAGTAAGGCAGAACTTGCTTTTATAACACTCAAAATTATAATTTAGCAAAAACATTTATACATGATATTTAATATACCCCAAATCCTTCGATTTAACAAGCAATAAAGATATAAACACTACTGAAACATACTGTAGGTATGAATAAAAGCAGCAAAACACCATATCTATGCTTAGGCAGTTTACAAACAGGTTGGCAAACAAAGCACAAAACTAAAAAAACATTTCAGGCCTGTGGCAAATGAATGGAACAGGCACGCTCTAAAGCAGCAGGCACTGAGAAAATTTACAAAATAGAAAAAAATAACTGTCAGAAGTAAAAACCCCTAGAAATAAAACAATGAAAAAATAAAACACTGGAAAAATATATTATTCAACCCCACTTTGAAAGCAATGCAAAAAAGAGAATTAAATATGAGCCAGGGTAGTACAGCAAAAATAAGCAATGTACGCATAGATTGTATCTGGGCTTTGGCAGCAGTGGGAGGGATTAAGAAGACAAAATTAGAGGAAGGCTACCAGGGAACACTTAGCTTGGTCATACAAAGTGGGAATAGCCCACTGCTGCCAAGCCTGGGAGTCTGAGTTCATATAATATATAAACAACAGAAAGCAACTTTCGAGTAGGAGTAGCAGACAAAAACAGTTTTTAGGAAGTTCAGGAAGTCAAATTACATGAAAAGCAGGAATAAGAGAGAGAACAAGCCGGAGGACTAATTAGAAGGCCTGCTGTCCTGCCTCACTGCCAGGAAACCTAAAAATAAAAAGGCAATTGACTAAAAAGTAAATGTTGGAGGGAGATGTGGATTCCCTGTGGGAATGACAAAGGATAAAGGAAGGCAAAGGCATAAGGATGCAACCTCAGACACCTAACAACTCAAGTACAAAGAAAACGCAGAAAACAGAGATATCGGAAGAGGGTAAGGGTTAAAAAGAAGTAAGTGTTACAGAGGTAATGTTACAGAAGTCATGGTGGAAGAATTTCACTGAGATGAGAAAATCAATCACCTCAAATGCAGAGTTCAACGCACTGAAAATAAGACTTAACTGCTATGACTAAAGTTGAGTGGTAGTGTTTAAAAAACCCATTTTACTGAAGTGATAAGAACAGAATCCAGAATACCAATAGTAAAGGAAGAGCAGCTTCCAAGTGATAACATCTTAAGGAAGAAGTCTGGCTAAGAAAAGATACAAAGAAACATATTAGAATCAAATAAAAGGAATTTCAGAGTACTCAACAAGATAGAATTTGTGTTAACATCTTGACATAGTAGGTTGCATGTGATATTATAAGAAAGCATAATTTTTAAAAATATCAGCTCAAGATAAATACAGACAACTGATTAAATATATTTGAATAGCAAGAGATGAACATTGATGGAAATAGGTAAGATAATTAGTCAGGAAACTCCACCAAGGGGTTCCTCACACACATCTCCAAACTGAATCTCAAGGTAAGAATCAATATTCTGGTCAAAGGTAGTCATGTCTTCTATGAGGGTGTTTACTCTTTAAGTTTAGTCTGGTGCTCATATCATCTTAACTTGAATTTGAGTGTTTTAATGTTTTTAACAAATTATGTAAACATCGCCAAAGATTACTACACTCAAAATGATGTCAAAAATACTATACTAAAATACTGAAGCAATATGATCTTTTAAAAGTCACTCACTTATTCACCACATAAAAGCATGCTGATGAATTTTGACAAATATATACACTCATATACCTACTATCACAATCAAAAGCATATCCATTACTCCAGAAAGTTCCTTCATGCTCCTTTGAAGCCAATGCCTCTTCACTCTAGCAAATACTAATCTGCTCTGCCACATAAATTAGATTTGTCATTTCTATAATTTCATATAAATGCAACCATGCAATATGTACTCTTGTGTCTGGCTTCTTTCACTCAGTATAATGTTCTGATTGCTCCATGTTGTTGCATATATTAATAGCCTATTCCTTTATATTGCTGAATAGTATTCTAGTACATTTTCAAACAACAGACATGCTCTAACATACTGATTACATACTTTGATAACAACATGATCAAACTACATGTTGAATATTAATTTTTCTTAAAACACATTCTTAAGAGATAACATCAAAAATGAATAAAGCAAAAATGTCTCAGAATTTGCAGATACGAAATAATCAGATGGTTGGTTATATATACAGTAAAGAGTTTCTTATTACTTAGAGGTATATAGTAACAGTCTTAATTTTGAAATACTTCCCTTAATATTGAGTTTTTATTTCATCTTTATTTTGGGGATCTCCTTAACTTGATGCACATTACACTAAGCCTCCAGATCCTTATCAACTATACAGAAATTGAATAGCCTAAGAAGTAAATATTTCAAACACTGTGGGGAATAAGTACAGAAACTACTATATTTTTCAGACTGCAAGATGCACATCCCCCCGCCCCCCACCATTTGGGAGGAATAATGGTTGTTAATGCTACTGCTGAGTTCTGTTTACATTTCTGTTGGTGAAATATTATGTTATTTAATATTTTTTATGTTATTACATTTTTTGCTTCAAATTTTTTTTCCCTATTTTCCTCCTCTAAAACCTAGGTGCATCTTATGGTCTGAAAAATACAGGTAACACAGAATTAGAGGCATGAGAAATTTTTGTCAGGGCAAATATGTTACTTTATTAATGCTAAATGAAAGCATTATAGAATTTACAAAGTGAAGCAGAAATCTGTTAAATACAAAGTATCTAACACTGTTGGAAAATTGTCTCAGTTACCAAACAATATTGATAAAACTGGACTTTAGGATCAAATATAGCTGTAGGTATCATAGTAAGATATTTTATTTCATAGAAGATAAATACAAAGGGAGGAGAATATAATCAAATTCTCAACACTAATCAGAGACTTGATATAAAATGCTTGACAATATCTCAGGGCTTACATCTTGATTGGTAAGTTTTTACCTTCCAATCAGGTAAGATATGAAGGTAGTTATTTTAGAAGGGCCAAATTTTGTCTGAGTCATTCCTTATCATTCAGGAGGTAATAAGTTGTATTTCACAGTGAAGTAAATAGTACAGTAAAAAAAATAACAGTAAAATTTTAAATAAAATTATATTACTAAAGACTGTTTAAGTCTATATTAATACCAAAGTTTAAAAAGTGACCATTATTGACTTACTGATATGTAATATAAAAAAACTTGTGCATGTCAAGTGACTGAAAACAAATCGAAAGAACTAGAAGAGAACATACATATCTACATAAAACAGACAAAGCAAGCTTTTATTCATATCATAACTTGTGAAGAAAAGAAACAAGTAAGAAAGGCAATTCAACTTGACAAATAATCTATCTGGCACTTAAATAACGAGTTTCATGATCACAGGTCAGAGAAATTCACAGTTTAAAAACATGCTGACCAACCGTCTATTGGATGACACAAATTAAAATTATACTACAGAGGAATAATAGTGTGTTCATTTTCACTGCTTTGTAACAAATGACCACAAACGTAGCAGCTTAAAACAACATCCATTTATTATCTCACAATTTTCCTGGCTTAGAAGTCTGGGTACTGGTTACCTGAGTACCCACTCAGGATCTCACCAGGCAGAAATCAGGTGTCGGCCAGGGCTGCAATTTCTCACCTGGGGCTCAGTTCTTTTTCCACGCTCACTGGTTCCTGGCAGAATTCATTTCCTTGTAGCTGCCATAGACAACGTCACCCTTTCCTTGCTAGTTGTTGGCCAGAGAACATTGTCAACCCCCACAGGCCACCTAACTTCCTTACCACATGAATGTTTGCTTTTTTCCAGGCCAGCACAAGCGTATCTCTAACTTCCTTCTCCCCTTCCAGTCTGGCATGAGGAAGTCTTAAAAAATATCAATGTAATCACAGGAGTGATTATAACATCACCATTTGCCATAAAATAAAACCTAATTAAGGAGCTGCTATAGCACCACATTCACAAGTTCCACAAATACTCAAGGGGAGGGAAAAACACAAGATGGTCACCAGGGGTCAGGAATTTTTGAGGGACCGTCTTAGATTTCAGTCTACCACAGATATGCAAGGGATGCTTAAAAGGCAAAAGAAGAAATGAAATATAAAGACTGGCAGAAAAAGAAGACACAGGAAGTTAACATATGAGACCTTGCTAGCCAAGCTCCAGGCACTGTTTTTGAAACTTTTCTTATCTCTAAATGAAGAATGTAAGGCTCAGAAAACTTAAGTGATTTGCATAAGGTTATACAGTCTGGATCTAGCCAAAGGAAATGTTTGAATTAAGAGGTCTAGGTAAATTGTCAGCTAGGTAATTGGGTTATTTAATAACCAGTTAATGGTCAGCTAGGTAGTCGGTTATTTAAGGTTGGAGGTAGAAGTGAGTGAGGAAGTAGGGAAGAGCACTATCAAATAAAGAGAAACACAAGTACAAAGACAGAGACTCAGCAGACTACACACAGTAAGGAAACTGTAAGCATGGTCTTCAGCACAGCACGACTGGAGCACGCAGTGTGTGGTAGGGAATGCAGGGAGGTAGCTTAGAGAGACTGGCAGGGGCCAAGTTAGTACGGATCCTCTGGAGACTCAATCTTTGAGGCTATATGAAGCTACAGAAGCACTTGAGGCAAAGGTGTGATGTTATTGTATTTTATTTTTAAATAGATTCCTCTGGCAGGAATAGTATATCATGTATTAGTTATCAATACAAGTTATGTTTCAGATACATGCAATAAAACTAAGAATTCATAATGGATGCTGAAGAATTCTAGCTAAAACATAAATGTACACAAAAAAGCCAATTGTGTATATTTTAAAGGGCAAGGTGAAGCTAGAACAAAATGGCAGAGTATACCTGCATTGGTATCAAATGCCTACCTTTACTTCACCACCTCCTCCAGCACTTAGCACGCTTTTCCATCCTTGCTCCCTGGCCCTATTTATTCTCTCCAACTTTGGGGAAAAGAAACAAACAAAACACCACTTCAAGTATTTAATATAAAATACATAACACACATTTAGTAATGAAATGGAACTCAGTGTCTTCCTTTAAAAAAAAGAGCGTGTGCATGTGGTGGGGGGAGAGTGTGCAATGCACCATAGGAACACAGATTATCCCCTTACCCTTTCCTTTTCGTGCCTTTTCATCTGCTCAGCCTTCATGAAACTAATCTGTAATAATTTTAAAGAAAAACTTCTTAGAACTCTTGAAACTAATATCATTTACAGCTTGGCAAGGGAAGAAAAATAGGAGCAAAAAAACTACCTGATCTTTTTGTTTCTTTTCTTTATCAATAAATTCCGACCCTCTCTTTCTTGCTGCTTCCTTAAATAAAAAAAACATTTTTTATCAATAATAATTTCTATTTTTCCTAGTTACATCAGGAAAAGTTAGTACACCAATTGTAGAGCTATGCCTAGGGAGACAAAAAAAAATAAGTTAAAGGTATGTGTTTGAAAGAAATAAGGAGGAAAGGTTTGGAGGTTTTCTATAGCTTTTGCTTCTTTTCTTGTAATTATTTTTGCAAAGCTTTAAAATAAGCAGACAGATGTCTTTATACCTCAAACATTTTCCTCCTTTCTTCTCCAGGATTCACCTTCTTCAATGGAGTTTGATGGGCCTGGACAAAAAGTAAAACTACAAATTAGATAAGGATTTGTTACCTACATTTGTATCTATATTTGTTTTCTACATTAATATACTTAAATTACAGTAGCCTTCAAGTTTTTTCTAAAAGTAACCAATGGTAAGAAATATGTTTCATATCCACTCCCAAAGTTTCACAAAATAACTTTACTATGTTCAGTGGATTCTGTTATTTTCCATTCTATCACTTAAAAAAATGTTCCTGCTCTTCACCCACTAAAATGATTTTGCTACTACTAATACAGAGCCACCTGCAGTTTAAAATCGTCCAGTGAGAGCTCTCATGGCACTATTACTAAAATACAAGGAAAAAATACAAATGCAGATAACGCTCTTTATAACATTATAAACACACAGTTAACATTTCAAAGCATGTTCTATGCATATAAAATTTAAACTATTGAGGAATGCTACCCAGGAGCTTTGTAAAAATATATATTCCTTCCACACGAAGGAATATCACTTGGCAATGAAAAGGAAGGAAGGAAGGACTGATACATGCTACAACATGGATGCCTGCTACAGCCTTGTAGACATTATGCTAAGTAAAAAAAGCCAGTCACAGAAGACTACAAATTGTGTTATTCCAATTACATGAAAAGTCAAGAATAAGCAAATCTATACAGAGACAGAAGTAGAACAGTGGTTCCCTAGTGGGGTGGGAGTTGGCGTGGGGAACAAATGGGGAGTGAAAGCAAATGGGAAAAAGATTTGTTGGGTGGAGTGATGAAGATGCTTTAAAACTGATTGTGGTGATGGTCACATAATTCTGTGAATACACTAAAAACCATTTAATTCCAAACTTTAAATGGATGAATTGTATAGTATGTGAATTATATCTCAATAAAGTTATTTCTAAAAAATATATATCCCTAAAAGTTGCTGAACTATTATTTCTAAACCTGGAGCCCTGCATTCTGTACTTTGACAAGTTCCACAGATTAACTCCTTTATAACAGATCCAGCACAGGTCTCAGAATTTGTGAACCATACACCAAACAATTTAAAGATATTAATGCAAATATTATACATTCTTACTCTAAATGACCAGGTTTTTAATATATTATATAATACAATACAATACAATACAACAAGGTTTAAGTAAGACACCTATACACTCTTAGATAAGTTCTACATGAAGTCATAAATTATATTCACCTTTGAAAAGGAATATATGCATCCCTATTTTCATTGCAGCATTTTTTACAATCGCCAAGATCTGGAAGCAGCCCAAGTGTCCATTAGTAGGTGAGCGGATAAAACAACTATGGGACATTTATACAATGGAATTCTACTCAGCCATAAAAAAGAAGAAAATTTTACCCTTTATAACAGCATGGATGGACCTGAAGAACATTATGCTAAGTGAAATAAGCCAGTTAGAGAAAGACAAATACCATATGATTCCACTCATATGTGGAATACAAAGAACAAACTGAACTAACAAGCAACACAGAGACAGGCTCACAGACAGAGCAGGCTAACAGCTCTGGGTGGTGGGGGGGAGTTGGAGGGTGGAGGGATTGAGCTAAAATAAAAAAAGAACTCATGGACAACAGTGTGGTAATTTTGGAGGGAGGGGGTGGGTGGAGGTGGAAGAGGGTATGGGGGGGATAAAGGGTAATGGAAAAATAAAATAAAAATAGAATAATCATAAAATAAAAAAATTATATTCACCTTTTCATGTTCCATATTGCCTTACATATAAGATACCCAAATAAATAAAAATACCAAACCGTTCCTATGAGATCACACAGGTATTTTCAGAACACTATGTCTATACAGAAAAGAGAAATATGGTAACATAAAACATCCATACTAAGAGAAATATTTTTGTTTCTTTTTTAAAATCAGAGCCAAAATACTGAAATGTATTCATGGAGTGCCCTCTGGTGGTTTAAATAACCATTTCTTTGTTTTAACAGAAGCCTTCAAAAAATAACTGATTTTTATAGGAACTGAAGCAAAGAAAGTTTTATGATACACAAGTATTTTATGATACTCAAAATATACAAGTATGTTGAGTAATAATAACTTAATGCCTATTAACTTAAATTGTTGCAATTAAAATTAAATAAAAGACAATATCACCATGCAGTATGGTTTTCCTTATGAATGTCTCACTCATTTTTAAGCTTAATAGAAAGTTAAAAAAATCTAAGATGCTTTAAATTTTCAGGAAAAAATTACATCCTTTCAAAAAAGAGAGTCATGTAAAAACTCAAAACGAAAAAGCTAATTTTAAAAATCTTATCTAATTTAGATTTTTCCCTTTAATTCCATTAATTGTTAAGATTTGAAAAACTTTTCAGACATTTGATTGCCACTTCTTTTTTTTCTATTTCCCTCTTGAATTTTTCTACTTATTTATTGTAGTAAAAGGCACATAAAATTTACCAATATAATCACTTTTTAATGTTCACCTGAGGATATGTTCACTGATTTTACAGGGAGAAAGGGAGGGAGGGAGAAGGGGGAGGAGGACGGAGGGAGGGAGAGAGACAGACAGACGTAGATGTGAGAGAAACGCTAATTGTTTGCCTCCTGGTCCTGCCTTCCCGTCCTCTCTCTCTCAAAGCAATGGGAAAAGTCCTCAGGTGAGGAAAAGAAGCACAGAGGTAGCAGACTACAACTGACCCCTGGACTTAATACGGAGGTCACTGATGTCCCAGTCAGGAGCTATCACATAACAGCGGTGACAAGCGAGCCCTGAGCAAACTGGATCTAAGAGAAACTGAGCAGAGAGGAACAGGAGACAGCACAGACAATTCTTTGGGTAAGTTCTGATGTTGAAGGAAACAGAGATATAGGGAAGTAGCTGGAGGGAGATATGGGAAATAAGGGAAGATCTTCTTAGAGACTAAAGATACAATATACTTGTTTGCTGATAGGAATGACTCAGTAGAGAGGAGAAATACAATGATGCAGGAGAGCCCGAAGACCTTTAGAAGGCAGTAATAATAATAATAATACAAAAATTATAGAACTGACCTCAGATGGGAACAGATAATCCAAAGTAACAGAAACAAAGACAGTATTTCAAACGGATATGACTGACTGGCAAGAGTGGTTTTGAGAGTGTAGGGAATTTTTCTTCCAATGCTTCCATTTTCTCAGCGAAATAAGAAGCAAGGCCATTAGCTTGAAGTGAAAAAGTAAAAAAAAAATAATCATCTAGAAAAAAGGAGAGTGAATGGACTGAGGAAATGTAATAGGGTAATCAGAAGGTACTCATTTGACATGGCTGGTTATACATTTAAAGTGAGAACAGTTTCAATAGGGGCAAGAGAGTTGAGGCTTTGGAAATTACTATAATGTGAGAACACGGAATTTAAGCTAGAAAAGGAAAATATAAACTAGGAGGGAATGGGCAATGAAAAGCTGGTAAGTTCCATGAGTCCAGATAAGAAAAGTTCTGGAGGCAGAGCTGTTGAGGAAGGAGCAGTAAACACAGAAAGTAGTGGTCAGGGACTGGGATGTTTATAACAGGCCACAGAATAGTTGCTATTACTGATAATATCTCATTTGATGAAATGATTACTACAGGTGAGAGTTCTAAGGTATGGTGGGAGACAGGATCACTGAAAGAGAACAATCAAGAAAATAAAAGGCCTTGTATTATTGGAAGGGCCATCTTTTTGAATACTGAAATCACCAGGAATTAAGACAGTGTTGAGAACAGTGACCGTGCAGATGACCTAATATGGAGGGGTAACAGATTATTTTGTCTAGTGTCAAAGTTTGGGGAAGGGGTGGGGGGTGAGGGAGCAGGAAAGAGTCTGGCAATGAGAAGGAAACCACCTCCCTCGCTCCATCCCTAGACTCAGTGGTATTAACGGATTAGAAAGAAAACAGTCACCAAGTAAGAGAGCTGCCAAACTGTGTTCAGACACAAGCCAGGCTTCACACAAAACAGGGAAGACAATTTTTAGAAGTCTAGAATACAAGGGATTTTGCTGACAACCTACCATAAGTGGGCTTTGTAGACATCCCTGTCTGCTTGTGAATTTTCAAACATAAAATTTCCCAGATTTTTATCAAGTGTGTGACAGATATTTACTTGTTTTATGCACAAAAACAAATGGCTCTGCTTAGGTTGTTAAAAAGTGATTTCATTCATAACATCACTTTCTTTTTTGTACCAGCTACTTTAGTTGATATATCTACTTAATGTTTATGACTTCTGTCTAGGTTTCTTGGTTTGGAAGACTGGTGAAGCAGAGAACAGCAATGTTCTTTAGTAACAAATAAAAGCAATCCTATAAAAAATATCAAGATAACTGAACTGAGCTTCAATAAAATAAAATAAGGTCACAGTGAATTTGTTACTAATGACACAGGGTGCAACATGATCATACCTGTTTATGTTTTTGAAGCGGTTTCTTTTCATGTATTTTTTTATCTCCGTACTTCTTATACGTTAAAGGCACTCCATATTTAGCAGCAGGCTTTGTAATTTTCTGAGCAGACATAACAGAAGCCAAGCTTTGTCCTGAGGCTGGTCTTTTAGCTACATGAAAAGATAAAAAGGAATTTTTTCCAGAGTTCTTTGTTAAATCTTAAATTTTAAAATTCTTCAAGATAGCAATTTCTCATCTTCACAATCATTGACAGCACTTAGTTTGAAACTTTTCATTAAACATGTTCACTCCTTAGCATAAGTCAATGCCTTAACTGTAACTATTTTACTAATGTTACTTCTTGAAAGAAGCAAAAGCCACACTCCTTTAAGATGCTGAAATTTTTCATGGGAAAAAAGCGCATTGCTAAAATGGACTGTGGGTGAGGACTGAAGGTGTCTGTGAATACACCAGAAAGCACTGAACTGAGGACTGCAGAGGGGTGAACTGAATTGTATATGAATTAACACCTCAATAAAGCTGTTATACATAAGTTTTAAAAAGAACATTCAGTGTTTTAGGAATTATTTGCAAAATCAGAACATAAACTTCAAGAACACCGTTAAGCATTAATTCTACCACTATGAGAAGCTTAATATATTCTTCATAAATAGTCTGGATGTCTTCACTACAGACTGAAGAACAAACACTTTAAAGCAGTCATGATATCTCAGGATCCCATAAAATAGGTACCTTTACATACTCTTGGTGGGAATATAAATTGGTCAAACTTTCTAGAGGACTATCTATGTCAAGGACAATGTTTATGAAGTGACTTTAAAGAAATAAAGAAACAAAAATGTACACACAATGATAAGCCCTGTAGCATTATGTATTAAACTCTTACTGAAGCCTAGACAAGGTTCAGCCTTAGGCCAATGATACATTCAAGAAAACACAGTTAAAGTAAAGCAACTAAAAGGAAAGCCAACTATTTACATCTTTCAAAGACATTAAAGGAGGTCAAAGAGTACAGTCGACATCAACGCTCACCAAGACCCTCTTTCCTCCAACTATTCTCCACATCCGCTAAGGGGCCTCTCTGCTCGAGCTGGCTCGCAGCCTAAGAGCAGCTTTCTTTCTGCTCCTTCCAGCCTGCTCTCTCAGGATTTTATCATGTGCTAAATCAATTTAAATCAATCTCTTCCAACAAGCATTCTTCCTTTCCAGGAAGGGAAAGAAGGAAGAAATTAACTGGTAGTTCACAGTGAAATACCACCATTAAACTCAGTTCTTCAAAGAATATTCAGCTGTATTAGCAAATAATCATGATATATTACTGTGAATTAAAAGAAACAAACCATTGTTTGTAACACAACCCCAATTTTCAACTGCTGTACACGTGCTATAATGAAAAAAGAACACAAATATAACTGTGTTAAGATTAGAGGTAATTTTTATTTTCTTCAGTTTTTATAATGAATATGTATTATTCATATAACTTGGTAAACTCTTATAAAAATAAAAAATATTATCTATTTGACTGGTAGTTCAGAGATTCATAAGTAATTTGGGTTGAAGATATGAGTATGTCAGAGTAAAGTTTTCCAAACACATACTCCAACTGTACCATGACAGGAACTAGGCAATGTGAGAAAAGTTTCCCTGTGAGAGTTCAACTGCATTAATCCAGCCTGCAGACATACAAAGTCGCAACACTGTAACCTGGACACATGTATAAGTATCACCCAAGAAATTCTCTGTATGCCAGAAAAGGGGCAAGAGGCACAAAAGTGTAAAAATGCAGAGTCCCAAGCAACTGTATGAGTAGTTCCCATTCACTTTCTAGAGAAGTACTTACCTGATTTTTGAGCATTTCTCAGGCTCAAGAGACAAGGCCACCAGTGGGATGAGGTTGAATATAGGAAGTTGGAGTCCATAAAATATAGGCCCATCAACAATACAACTCCTATTTTAGACCCATGCTATTAAATATTTCATCTATCCAACTCTTAACAACAAAACAATTTTCTAACTTGTACGCAGGCTTACCCATGTGGAAAGAATGTGCTGGCGTGAGGTATTTCTGGCCTTCGTGACAATGAGGCTTTTCATTAAGATTTGACTTCTCATGAGACTAGACTTTGATTGCCAAGAGAGACATGCTGATTCTGCTGTGTCTGTCCTCATGAATTTTATTTAAGAGTGAACTGATTTTTCAGGAACTGACAGTCTCTCACACTGAGAGGATGAGTCTCAGAGTCTTTAAGAAGAGCCAAGTAGAGCTGGCCTTCCTGAGAATACACTGCCACACCACTTCCAGCTTACAGAAACTCAGTTTCATGATGTGGTATTTATTTTTATTAATTTACTCAAACTCATAATGGAATAGAACATGAAAAACATTGTTTTAAAAACAATATACTCTTCAAATTTTAAATAATGTCCATGGAATTTAGAAATCCATTCTGAAGTCATTCTGTGTAGCAAAAGTATAATTTCACTTTCACACAAATATATGCATATACATACACATATGCATATGTATACATATATATGCATATATATACATAAAAACCATATCCACAATGCTACAAATATTCTGCTATTAATGCCCACATTTAAAAAAACTATCCTTGGCAAAGCACCTAACTTCACATTAATTAATTTATTTTTAATTATAGAATATGAAGGATTTCTCCAAAAAAATCTTTTACATAGAGATGTACACACTGCCCTGGCTGGTGTGGCTCAGTGGATTGAGCACTGGCCTGAGAACCAAAGGGTCACTGGGTCCATTCCCAGTCAGGGCACATGCCTGGATTGCAGGCCAGGTCCCCAGTACAGGGTGGGAGAGGCAACCACACATTGATGTTTCTCTCCCTCTCTTTCTCCCTCCCTTCCCTTCTCTCTGAAAATAAATAAATAAAATCATTAAAGAAAACACAAAAACAAAGCACCAAAGTATTTTTTAAACAGATGTACATACTTAGCTAAGACATTTTATAACATTCTATGACAATATTTTCAGAATATCACTTAAGTTTTTGATAAAGATAAAAAATTCCAAGACAGACTATTTATTCAAGACAGACAGTGAAACGTAACAAAGGGCCTTCTGTGCAGATCCATTACATCATGTGTTCCTTGGCCTCACTGCAGGTTTCACTCAGTGTGGATGTGCTAGTTTATAAAAACTCTACCACATTAATGGAGTGCAAACTCATCACCAAATGACAACCAGAGAAGGAACAGAACCTACCACTGAAAAGTGGTCATTAAAATAATGAGTCTGTGTTCAATGCATATTAACGTATCACCTATAGAATTTTAGTACACTGTCTTAAAGCAGCTTTTTTTTGGTCATGAAGTGTAGTAAGGCATTGATCAAGCTTTGCTTGTTTATCTACAGGCACTTCTTAAACCCTAGGACCATCTTCAATGTCCTAGAAATCTGTAATTCCTCACCCATGGATGGCATTTCTTACAGCCCAATATGTGGCCATCACAGACCACTGTGCCTGGCTGGTGCTGCACACTCACAAAGGAAGATGGAAGCTGCCTACAAGCAGGGCCCGATGGGAAACACTCAGCTGAAGGTCATGCCTGAGTGTGGTTATCACGTCAGCACTGGAACTGGGTGTGCTGAGGAGGACATCCAAAGGCCAGGCTTCTCTTCGGGAGGCAGACAGTGCAGCACCAGCAGGATACCAAGTTATAAAGTGACTCCTAATTTTCTCCTCCTCCACTATCATTTTATTAACTTTTTAAATTTTTTAAAATTTTTTCAGTTATAGTATATGAACAGTATTATACTAGTTTCAGATGTACAATCTGGTCATTAGACATTTGCAGAACTTCTAAAGTGATCACTCCAATAAATCTAGTGCCCACCTGGCACAGCATATAGTTATTATGATATTACTGACTACATTCCCTATGCTGTAACTCACATCTCAGACAAATTTCATTTAAATAAGGCAGACAAATGGAAACTTTGTTATTAATTCATAAGAAAGTACTGTATGTTGTTATATCATAAATAATTTAAAAATGCATTTTCTCTGGATTAAATTTATCTACAATTACCTCAATTTATTATATCTATACATATATCACTAGGATATAAGTGATTGGTAGACTAAGTATCACCAATTAGCATAATTAGTGTATTAATTACTGCAAACAGGTGAAAGGACTTATTTACCTGGTATAAGCTGTGCTCCAACCTTGGAAAATGTTTTTAGACAAAATTCTTCTGCAATAAGCTTAGAATGAAAGGGGGGAGGGAGTTAGAAAAGATGTTCAATTTCCAAAATAACAAACTTACCCATTAATCAGAACACATGTTTTCCTTTCTGAGTAACAATTATGCTGCCAAATAAACTATATTAATTAAACCCAAATAATCTATTCACAGAAATTCCCCTCTTGCTAACTTCCTCCCAATCTTACCAATTTATTTTTTATGACTTCTCCAAACACACTTTCTTTTCAAATTGGCCTAACGCACCACGAGCCCCCCCACCCCCACTGCTCACCTGTGCTGTATCTCAGCAATTTAAAGCAGGTACATCCTACCTGAAATAACCTCCATCTGTATTTCTGTGTACCCATACCCCTTATTTACTTCAAAACTGACCAAGAATTACTTCACAATCCCCTTCTCAGATTAACCTCTCAGTTACCTCAGCTTTTCTCTGAATCTTCTCAACATCTCCAGTGAGTTTTCCCTCTTATCAATACATAACTGGAAACATTTTTGGATAGTGTCAGAACTGAATTGAGTCGTAGGACACCCACCCAGCTGGTATCACAGGATTGCTTGGTGTGGGGGAAAGCTATCACATAACTGGTGATCAGAAATTATGGATTAAGTGTTAAGAGGAGACACAGAAAGAATGTTTTCCTTCTTACAGACTCACAACTGAAAAGCAAATCAGGACGGAAAGTTACACAGGAATGGAAAGGAAGGTGACTCTAGTATGGTTTGAAAAAAACATTTCATTCTTGCAAAGTTCCAATGCACTTCCCTCAAAACAGAGGAGGGCATGTTCTAGTTAAGTACCATAACCCAACTGTTCTAACGTAAAAATACATACCTGAGGCGAAAGAAACTTTTCAATGCGTTTGGCTATAAAGCCTTTCTCCAATATGGAGTTGACTGATGGTCTATCCCTAGGATTTCTTTTAAATAACTGAGAGAGCAAACAGCGGAGATCATAAGAATAATGCAAAGACACAGGTGGAAAAGACCCAGATATTATCTTCAGTACTAGGTTTTTCATGTTGCCAGCTTCAAACTAAAATTCAAAAAAAAATTAACATGTATAGAATATATACACACACATATATATCTCGAAAGTGGAAATATCAACAATGACAAATAGTTCATTTCCTATCAATACACAACAGAAATACAGTCCTCTTTCAAATGTTTTAATCAGCATATGTTCTCTAGAGCAAGGTTCTCTTGGTTATTTTTATTGCTTGGTTATTTATAAACATATTTAAAAGAGAACACCAGTCCTCATAATATGTATAACTTGCTGTAAGATTTTTACTTATTCAAAACACTAAGAGATGGGATATAAGGAATAATTAGATTTTATTAAAACATGACAATAATAAAGATGGTAAAACAAACCCGGTAGTATTCATTTAAGACCTACCTTCCTATGCTGCTATTGTAGTAACTACAACAAGAAATCAATTACAGAACTAAAAGTATTTTGGGAAAATAAAATAAATAAAAGTACTAATTACTTTCCTTTTAAACACTGCTCATTATTACTAAGCATGTGATATTCCCAAAAACCATGGAATCAACAATGTGGCAAATATTCCAAAGAGGAATATAAGTCATACCAATGGGAATACTATACATTTCAGGATTAAACACAATATGAATTCTAACTGAAATTTTCAAAAAACCAGAAGTAAGGTAGTTTAAAATCTAAAGCAGGTATCATTTGGATGGTAAGTAAAATGAAACTGACACCTCAGCTAAAATGGAATAGAAGAGTTGAACATTATCAATGTGTTCTTAATACAGGGTAGGACAAAAGTAGTTGTTTGTATGGAAAAATAACACAATAATTAATAAATAACAACACAGAAAAACTTTCATGTTCTCACAACTGTAAACCTACTTTTGCCCCACCCTGTGTGCACATGAGAAAAACAAAACTCACTATGAATCAGGCATTGGTGATTATGCCAATTATAAAATATTTCTGTTTAATGCTGAATTCTCTTAGCACATTTAAAATATGTCACTCAATAAATATTACTGTTTAACAAAATATAGTTTTACTAAACTTTGAATACAATTCAATTGTCTAGAAATATCTATATATGTAAGAAATCTTAAATGTAGAAAGATGCTACTTTACTTCACTATAAAGAATTTTTATTTATCTCTCAACTGAGAAACTTTCCATAAAGGTTAGTAAATCACTTAATTCCATGTGTCCACTTACGAGTACCCAATTCCAAAATACAGTAGCAATGGTGACAGTTAAATATTTAAAAACAAAACAAAACTCTGATTTACCCTTAAAATGACTGTCACAGAAAAACTAACAAATCCCTTCAAATACAGGTCTAATAACCACCATCGCACATCATCGAGCAGTGTAATTTTTTCCTTAAGAGACAAAAGTAAAATCTAAAGCAACAGTAGGAGAGTACTCAAACATGAAAAAAAAATACTGCTCAAAGATACCAAGCAATTTTTAAAAAGCTTTAAAACTGCTTACACAAGGTAATCAAATTTTTGAGGGAAAAAACAAAACAGAACTCATTTTATAAATTATTCTAGAACAAAGCCTAGAAGGAAGTGATAACATATTACAAATAGTCATTACTGGATGAAACAACTGCTTTTGATATTTACTCACTTCTTTATATTTGTATGTATTTTCTTAAGTTTTCTGTAATGAAAATACACTATTGTTTAATCAATGGGAGAAGACTTTTTCAAGAAAAAATTCTGAAATGGCAAGTGATTAAAAAATCAACCTATTAAGGACAATAACTTCCCCTTTTTGGTGTGGTATGTGCCATCTCAAAAGAATCTCAGAGTTAAAATTTTAAGACCTCTGAATTAAAGAGTATTTAAATGATAAAATCCCTTGATAAATATGTTGAAAAATGTTCCTTAATTTCAATTCCAAACTTGAATAATTTAGGTGTTTTAATAGTAATGGCTAAAATGAAACTAGTAACATTTTTTTACAGCATATTTTATTGATTATGCTATTACAGTTGACCCACTTTTTCCCTTTTACCCCCGTCCCTCCAGCATCTGTGCCCCCCCGCCACCCCGCACCACCAGTTCATGTCCATGGGTGTACATATAAGTAAGTTCTCTGGCTTCTCCATTTCCTATACTATTCTTAACCTCCCCCTGTCTATTTTGTGCCTACCATTTATGCTTCTTATTCCTTGTACCTTTTCCTCCATTCTCCCCCACTCCCTCCCTACTGATAACCCTCCATGTGATCTCCATTTCTGTGATTCTGTTCCTGTAGTAGTTGTTTTGCTTAGTTTGTTTTTTTAGATTCAGTTGTTGATAGTTGTGGGTTTATTGTCATCTTACTATTCAGTTTTGATCTTCTTCTTTTTCTTAAATAAGTTCCTTTAACATTTCATATAATAAGGGCTTGGTGATGATGAACTCCTTTAACTTGATCTTATCTGGGAAGCACTTTATCTGCCCCTGCATTCTAAATGAGAGCTTTGCAGGATTCAGTAATCCAGGATGTAGATGGTCCTTGCTTTTCATCACTTTGACTACTTCTTTCCAGCCCCTTCTTGCCTGCAAAGTTTCTTTTAAGAAATCAGATGACAGTCTGATGGGCACTCCTTTGTAGGTAACTGTCTTCTTTTCTCTACCTGCTTTTAAGATTCTCTCCTTATCTTTAATCTTAGGAAATGTAATTATGATGTGTCTTGGTATGTTTCTCCCTGGGTCCAGCTTCTTTGGGACTTTCTGAGCTTCCTGGACTCGCACGTCTAGTTCCTTCGCTAGACAGGGGAAGTTTTTCTTCATTAGCTTTTTCAAATAAGTTTTCAATTTCTTGCTGTTCCTCTTCTCCTTCTGGCACCCCTATGATTCAGCTGTTGGAATGTTTAAAGTTGTTCCAGAAGTTCTTAAGTCTCTCCTCATTTTTTTGAATTCTTGTTTCTTTATTCTGTCCCTGTTGAATGTTTCTTTCTTCCCTCTGTTCAAAATTGTTTATTGCACTAGTTTCCTTCCCTTCCCTGTATATTTTGCTTTATTTCACTTCATGTAGCCTTCACTTTTTCCTTTATTTTGCAACCATACTCAATGATTTCTGTGAGCATCCTGATTACCAGTGTTTTGAACTCTGTATCTGATAGGTTAGCTATCTCCTTGCCACTTAGTTCTTTTTCTGGAGTTTTGATCTGTTCTTTCATTTGAGTCATATTTCTTTGTCTCAGCATACTTGTTACATTGTAAGGGGGCAACTCACTCTTCTGTATGTGGGGGAGGGGTACAAGGGGGAACAACGCTGCTTCCTCAGCTCTCAGTGGGCTTTCAGTCACTTCCCCGGCTACACACAAGCAAATTGGGCCCTTCTGGTGCTGATTCCCAGCTGGGTGGGTTTGTGTCCATTCTAGGATCCTGTGGGTCTCTCCAACAGACTCTCCTATGAGACTAAGAGTTCTCCTGCCACTGCAACCCATAGTTTTTTATAGCCAGAGGTTTTGAGACTTTAGTTTCCTGCTCTGGAACCCTGGGTTGGGCAGTCTGTCTCGTTCCTCAGTTGTTCTTCCCAGCTTCTCTGCATGTGAATGTGGGATACCCCAGTCCAACAGCCACTGTCTTGCCCACTTGGTTTGCCAGCCACTGCCTTGCTGTGAATCCTCTCTGCCCCAGCTTCCTCTATCCACCCTTCCTACCTCTGGATGAATGTTTCTTCTTTAACTCCTTGGTTGACAGACTTCCATACAGTTCGATTTTCTGGACGTTCTGGTTATTTTTTGTTTTTAAATTGGTTGTTACCCTTCTTTTGGGTGTGCGAGGAAGAAAAGCATATCTACCTATGCATCCATCTTTGCCAAAAGCCTAATAATAATACTTCTTAAGCTAAAATATCAAATTCATATATGAATTTAACATTAAAAAGAGGGCAAATTTATTTGTCTTCAGTAATTTTCAAGAAAAAAGTATATGTATTATAATAAATATAAATATGTAAAATATGCATACATAGTAACAGAAAATAAATTAAAATTTATACTTCAGAGAAATTGAGAAATTTAAAAACTGACAGAATCTCTAGTACAACAGGGTGATCTGAAAGATGCATTCTGATTATTAAAAAATAAAAATATTATAACCACTTTTGATATAACTTTTTAAATATTTCAGAAACTCCTACTTACTGCATGTTTAAGAGTGCACATCTCATAAAGGACACATCCCAGAGCCCAAATGTCACTAGGAAACAGATGAATAAAAGTTTTTTGTAAGTATCAGATTTTATATAACTTTTTCACTTAAAGAAAACAATACCAATATGAAAATGCTATGTAAAAATGTGTTCCATAAAACATGTCCTTTAAAACTGAAAATTCCAACCATAGCCAAATGATGAAAGCAGCTATCCCAGATGAGAAAAACAATGGCTGTCCACACAATTATTTTAAAGTTTCATTAAAGAAATTTAATAAGAAAAATTTCAGGTATTCCATTGTTATTTTATTTCAGAAGTCAAACTGCTTTATTCAATTGTTTGTAAAATATATGGTTTTAAAAAAATAAAAGGAAATACTACTTTAATAAACATGAAGAAAACATTAATTTACTAAATCCATGGTCTCAAATAAACCTGTGGCAGCCAACTGAAATATTATATAAGAGTGAATATATTCATTGATTTTATTCTAAATTAAAGGCTTAGGCCCTGGCTGGTGTGGCTCAGTGGACTGAGTGCCAGCCTGTGCACCAAAAGGTCACTGGTTCGATTCCCAGTCAAAACACAGGCCTGGGTTGCGGGCCAGGTCCCCAGTATGAGGTGCATGAGGGGCAACCACACACTGATGTTTCTCTCCCTATCTTTCTCCCTCCCTTCCCCTCTCTCTAAAAATAAATAAATAAAATCTTCTTAAAAAGGAAAGGACTTAGTTATACTATCTTCCTTATACCTGATCTCTTCTACCTTAAAATAAACAGGTATATTTATAATTAAAAAACTACCTCTATTTTTGAAAGAAAAGAAAACACTCATAGTTCAGAGTTACAGTGGTCCTTAGAAGTCAACAAAAGCAAAAACCACAGTTCCTGAAAGCTGAACTTAATGGAAAAGAATAAAACCCATTATTGAAATCCTAAGGTTATCTTTACCAGAAGTCTCACAAAAATCTACAAATATAAATTTATAATCCCTATCTTCTATTTAATTTCTAGATTCAGTTGAGAAAAGACTGTAAATATAATTAAGTTAGTTAGTAACTTGTGCATGTTACAAATTAAATGGTATAAACAAAAATATTAATGATCCTGTTAATAAAATACTTTAAAATACATTTATAAAATATGAATTTTGAAGTATAATTATGATGCTCATCCATTACATTTTAAAGCATTTTCTCCACAAAATTAATTTTATATAAAATTATTTAAAGGATGATTAAATCCATTCTTAATTTAAAGAATGATTTTTTGTGGTAAGTTGACTTATCCACAAGACAGAGATGTAACATTAAAATGTGAAATTAGCTGAAAGAAATGCTGTTATCTTTTAGAATATCTACTAATATATTCCATGGACTGGACTGATTATTGTAATACCGGTTGATTTTAGAAATACATTGCTGGAATGATGTTCTCAATCTCTACTGCTAAAGTTGGAAATACAGTTTCATCCTCATTCTAAAATAAATAAATAAATAAATACAGGGGAGAGAGGACTGAGAGCAATCATACACAGCACGCATTATGGCCGGCTACCACGTTCTTCCTTTCAGCTTCTGTGAGCACTTTTAAAATTGAAACCAATGTGTTTTCTATCACAATGAGTGATAGAAGATAAAGGATAATTGGATTTCAGTGGCAGGATTCCTCTTCCCACCAACATAAATAATCTGGTAACCACAGTACGGCTCAGTAATTAAAAAATTGAGATTGGAAGCCAGATGCCTGGGACTTCGAAGTTACTTTGTATCTCTCTGCATCTGATTTCCTTATAAGGAATGGAGGAATGTTTAATACACATGATTAATATATACAACTTACAAGGTTATTGTGAAGATTAAGAGTTAAAACACAGAAAGCATACAAAACAGTGCTCAGTGTAGAGAAAATCTTTAATAAATATTAACCATTATCATTGAATAGGAAGTTACTATTACAAAGAAAAAGATCAAAGAAAGCAGTCTATTTCCAAATATAATTTAAATAATAAATATTTTTTTTCTATAGTTCTTTTAACATGATAGTGAAATAGCTTCTTAACAATTACCCTCATCATATATTTTTTAAAAAATGTGTGTGGCCCTAGACAGGTGGCTCAGTTGGTTGGAGCATTGTCCTGTACACCAAAAAGTTGTAGATTCGATTCCCAGTCAGGGCACATACCTAGCTTGTGGGTTCAATCCCCAGTTGGGGTGCATACAGGAGGTAACCAATTGTTGTGTCTCTCTCTCTCACTTTTTCTCTCTACCCTCCTCATCCCTTTCTCTCTCTCTAAAATCAATAAAAACATATCCTTGAGTGAGGACTTAAAAAAAATGTGTGTATGCATATATATACATACATGTATATTATTGATTTTAGAATAATATTCTTAAGGCTAATATATACAGTTAACATAAAGATTTAAAGAAAATATATAATATTTTACATACCTTTTATTATTGTAAGGTTTGTTTTCACAGATTTCAGGTGATAAGTAGTATGGAGTCCCTATGCAAGTTCGAGCCAGTTCTACAGTACTGAAACAAAAAGAATTATTGGAGAAGCTTAAGATAGTTAAAGATATAAATTATCACATATATATCATCATGAATTAAAATTTCACTGAAAATATACCAAAACAAAATTTAAAACTGATATTTTACCTATTAAGAACTCTGGCAATTCCAAAATCTCCAAGTTGTATTGTCCCATCTTTAGTTAAAAATATATTCTATAAAAGAGAGAAAAAAACAGAATTATTACTACAGTTCAGTTCTGAGTCAAATTTTCATAAAATATAAATGCAGCTTAAAGAAATGCTAGGATAACTTGTTATCTACATGCAAAAGAATGAATACAAACCCCTTTCACACATCATATACAAAAATTAACTCAAAATGGACTCTGTACCTAAACATAAGAATTAAAACTATAAAACTTCTGGAGGAAAACAGAGAAATAAATCTTCATTGGGTTACTGCAGATCCCTGGGCACCATCCAAAAAATAAAAATAAATAAAAAATAAAACAGTCTAATGAAATAATTATAAAAACTTTTAAAATGTCCAATAATTTACCTCTTTTGCATTTATAAATACAGAAATCCAATTTATAAATACAGAACTCCAACACTCTATCAAACAGTGAAGTCAAGAGCTGGTGGAATAACATGAATTAAAATTCCATCTGTATCAGTCAGGAGACCTGAATCAGGTACATGATCACAACTAAAAATAACACAAAGTGGGATTGATGGGGATGGGGTGGGATGGGGTGAAATGGGGTGAAATGGGACCAGGTGGCGGGGCGTTGGGGACCAGGAAAGATGGGGTGTGGAACTTCCATCACAGTTCCTCTCCTTCCCACTACTCATGTAGGGGCTCTTAGGCTACAAAGAAGCTGCAGGCGTGAGGCAAGAAGATAGACAATCAGGCCTTAACACAGGAAACAAACTCCCTCTATACTCCTCACTCGGGAACTGAGAGAGCCTAAGTGGCAACGTTGAAACCTCTATGCAAAGATGAATGCGTTGTGGGGACAAACCATACATGTGAAGAAATATAATGTGAAGAAAAATAGCCAAAAAACACCAGAACAAAAATTCACTCCAAATAGAATTTATATTGTAAAACAGTCCAGCAAAAACTCCAAAGATGTTAAGAAATTGCAAAGAGATAAATGAAGGGATAAATATCCATTTAAAAAGCAAGATGTTGTGAAGATAAGAATAAGAATAGATGTATGTGAAAATTCATTTTAAAGCCTTGAAGAGAACAAAATTATTATTAAAAAACAGATTCAATTAATCACTAATTTACACAAAATTTAAAAGGCAGGGTGAGGAAATCACCTAGAATGCAATAGAGAGACAAAAATTAAAGTATGCAACAAATAAGATACTTGAAGGGATAGAGTAAGAAGCTCCGCCATATGTCTAGAAAAAAATCCAGAAGACAATCATGAAGATAGTAACAGAGAAATAATATTTGAAAAAATATAACAAAATGTTTCCTGGGAAATACACCTTTTCTGACCAAAAGTACACAGCAAAATGAATAAAATGGGCCCTCAACAATGTGCAACACTGAAATTTCTGCAACACATAAAAATGGAGACAGACACAATATCCTAAAATCTTCCAGAGAGAAGAAAACAGGATAAGAAATAATAATGGCTTTAAATTCCTAAACATCAAGTATAAGACAAGAGACAAATGAGCAATATCTTCAAATTTCTGTAGGGAAATAATTTCCAACCTAGAAAGTGATATACAAATTATCATTAAAGAGAATGGAATAATGTCATCTCAAAAAATATACCTTCCACACATCTATTTTTGGTATATTTTTCTGTTACAATGAGAAAGTAAATAAAGAAAGAGGAAGTAAGGAGGAGACCTAACCCAAGATGCTGATGAAGACTTCTAGGGTTAGAGTGCAAGGAGAAAACACAATCTGATGCAGATTAAACTGGGTTCAAAAATTCTTGCCCAAGACAGTGCTGCTTCCATGTCCATATTCATTCAGAAGGTATCAGTTAACAGAACAAACATACCTGTGATTTTATGTCTCGATGAAGAATTTTTCTATCATGTACATGTTTCAGGGCCAAACATATCTGTACAAACCAGTCCAAAATCTAGAAGGGAAATGAGATGTTATTTCTTTTAAAATATACATTTCACAGTACTCTTTCCTTGACCACTAAAAGGATTCAGGAATAGCTGGGGATGAAGGGAACTAAATCTTTTAAAAAATTTAGGCTATAATTTATTTTTAATGTGTAGTCACTAATATTACATAAATATTCAAGCCAATGGACACATTATATGCAAGGCACATACTAACTTTAAAATGTAAGAGACTGTTACCAAAGCATCTCTTATAAATAAAAATAAATATGGAAAGACATTTCTAGAGAGAAGTGAAAATGAAATAATTTCTATTTTATGATAGTGGGTGACTTTCTCTTTACAGTATATCTTTTTTTCTATAATGCTTTTTTTTTACATGAATAAAAAGCATGAGAGGAAAAAAATCAGGCTGGAAACTTGGACAACATCTCTTCCTTCTTTCTCTCCCCACATTTACCATATACAAACACATTTTAGAGTTGGCTACTTGAAACTAAAAAGGCTTAATTTATTCCTCAGACTATACAAAAATAATTCCAAGTAGTTGGCATTTTGAAACAAAAAAATTATATAAACAATAAAAAATCCATAAATTAATTTTCTATAATCTTTGATTAAAGCAGGAGTTTCAAAACATGACATAAACCCTCCCCCCAAGTCACAAGAAACAAGAATGAGAAAGTTGACTCTATAAAATTTAAAGCATCGGCATGACATAATACATAATTAAGCTTAATAATTATATGAGAAAATATCTGGAACGAAATTGATAGATTGCTAATTCTCTAATATGCACAAGTTCTTCCAAATCACTGAGAAAACTACTGGCAGCCAAAACAAGTGGACAAAGGACTGGAAGGGCAAATGACAGAGGGGAAAAAAATCAATAAACATGTATACAAAATGCTTACCTCCCTTCAAATTAAAAAATAAAAATAAAAGTATGTCATCTGAACTTGACAAAACTAAAATAATATACAATGTTGGTCAGAATGTGGGGAAATAGGTCTTTGTATACCTTATTTGTGGGAAAGTTAATTACAGTCATTTTGCAAAGCATGTAAAAAATTTAAACTCACATACCATTTGAAAGAGCAAACTGCAATTTCAAATTTATCCTACAGATACAGTGTCACAAATACAAAAGGGTGTGTACAAGGATGTTTACCCCAGCACTGTCTGTCAGAGCAAAAATTATAAACAACCTAAATGTCCATCAAGGGGCCTAGTTCAATATATTGTAATATCACTGTACTTAAAATACTGTGTGTTTCTTTTTCTCCTAAAAGAAACAAGTTAGTTCTATTACACTGTTAAGTGAAAAAAAGAAAGTTACAGAATAGTATGCACAGCATACTCCTATCTTTAAAAAATATATGTTTGTGTATACTGAATACCTAACTTTATAAAACTGTATATAAGTGGGTGGTATGTGTAAGAAGGAGCGAAAGAATGAAGGGAAGACATACAGAAAGATAGCTACCAATCAGGTATCAGTGTTTATTTACCTAAGGGAAAAAATTTTTTTTTAAAACAGAATGAAAGGTCAGTAACAAGTTTCCCTTTTTACTATTATCTCTTCTGTATTTTTAATATAATAAATATTACATTAAAATAACCTAAAATTAATTTTCTTTAAAAAATCAAGCCTCCCACTTCAGTTCAACAGATAATTACAAGGACTACACACAAATTTTAAGATCCTTTCCATGTTCATATAAAGCACTGTAAGAAAAAAATGAAATATAGTTCTCTTGACTTTGAGGACTTCATACAGAGAAATGTAAACAAATACCTATAATAAAATGCTCGAGTCTTATAACGGTAATTATCACACTGAGAGAGCAATTAATTCAACCATGGAGGGTTGGAAACAAGTACCAAAAGAAGACGAAAATTAAGCTGAGTCTTATTGCATGCAGTCTACCTGCAGATCCAGAACACATCCGGAAACCACCCAAGCCTCAATTTACGGACAGGGTTGTTTGTTACCCTATCTCCCATACCTGGACTCCTTTATAATTTTACTAAAGTATTCAGCAGCCGTGATGTAACTAATCGCTACAGGAAGTGACAAAAAGTAAATAAAGGCGCTCATTGACCAAGGGTCAGCAAATTTATTCTGTAAAGGGTCAGACGGTAAATATTTTAGGCTTTCCAGGCCATATGGTCACTGTCTGAACCCAACTTTGCCACTGTAGTGTAAAAGCAGTCACAGATTACATGCAAACAAACCAGTATAATTTACTTCATTAAAACTTTGTTTACAAACACACAGTGGACTGACTTTGTCCTACAGGCCACTGTTTGCCAGTCCCTATCAAAGACTACTGAGGGAGATAAATAAACCAGAGAGTGTTGAAGAAGCACCAAGGAGAGCCTGGAGGTGATGAAAAACATTGAACAGATGTGGTTCTAGAGCTAAATTTGATGGAAGGTATCAACAGAGCTGAGTCCATGACATTAGGGCTGGATTACCTGCAGTTGGAATTGAGGGAGAGGGAAGACCCTTAAATTATAACTACTTTTGATCTCTCCTTTTTTACGGTACTTCCTTGTACATGTTAGCTGTTCATATTAACTGTTTCACAATACTGCTAGGATAATGGCATTCTCTTGCTCAAAAGACTTTACAATTCAAATGTTATGACACGTTGAACAAGCCCAAACACCATATGGTAATTATATATACACTTGTCTGAATTACACTTTTGTGTGTATAACTTATTTCCACTACTATAAATTGCCTTAAATCACTAAAATAATACAATATACTTTCTGTGCTTTAAAATTCAGATTCCTTTGATGGCAAAAAAATATGTCAAAATTCTTCTAAAGAATGCTGAGTTCTGATGGGCTTATTAAGGAAAAAAGCTTGAGAAACTTTCACTATCAAATATATTAATAAATAGAACTTGGCTTTCTCTGTATTAGAACAGGAAATGATCTTAGAGCATCTAATAAGAGGTAACAGCTTACTTGGTATTTACCTTCTGTGCAATTTGCCCAGAAAGCAGATATTCCATGTCCAGCAGAATAGTTTTCTCTGCTTTGAGCAATTATTATTTTTTTTTCTGAACAAGGGTTCCTCAACTATGAGTGAGCTAAGGATCCTAATATTGTATAAACTTTATGTATATTTTTTCAATTTTTAATTGTAGTAAAATACACATAACACAAAATTTACCATCTTAATCATTTTAAGTATATAGTTCAGTGGTGTTGAACACATTCACACTTTTGTGCAACTACCACCAACCATCCAACTCCAGAACGCTTTCATCTTGCAAAACCAAAACTATAGCCATTACACAATAATTCTCCATTACCTCTTTCTCCCCAGTCCCTGGAAATCATTATTCTACATTCTGTCTCTGATTTTTTTCCTACTTGAAGTACCACATATGAGTGGAATTATACAGTATTCATCTTTTTGTTACTTGCTTATTTCACTTAGCCTAATGTTCTCAAGGTGGATCCATGTCATAGCACATTTCCGTCCCTTTTAAGGCTGACTTATATGAAGCTCATTTCTGTCATTTTTCTATTTATTTTACATATGCCTTATAGCTTTTTTTGTCCCTCACTTTCTGCATGACTGTCCTCTTTTGTGTTCAGCTGATTTTTTTTTGTAATAAAACATTTAAATTCATCTCTCACTTCCTTTTGCATATATTCATGCTCTATCTATTTTCATTGCAGTTTCCATGGGAATTCCATTTAATATCCTAGTTATAATAATACTCTAATTTGGATTTGTACCAGTTTAACTTCAATAACAAAAATTCTGCTCCTTTATATTTCCACACTATTCCTTTCGGTTGTTGATGTCACAAAATTACATCTTTATATATCTTTCTGTGTCCAAAAAGAAACTGATAATTTTTTAAAAACACTGGTCTCTTAAATAATGTAGAAAACAAAATGTGGAGTTACAAGTTATAATACTAGCTTTTAGACTAAATAATTGCTTTTTTAAAGTGCGTTAGTCTCTTAAATTGTGTAGAAAGCAAAAAGGGGAGTTATAAACCATCATTATGATAATAAGCTTTTATAACTGCCTATGTATTTACCTTTTCTGAGATCTCTATTTTTTTATATGGCTTCAAGTCACTGTCTAGTGTTCTATCATTGCAATCTGCAAGACTCTCTTTAGCATTTCTTTTAGTGCAAGTTGAGCAATAATGAATAATCCCAGCTTTTGTTTACCTGGGCATATCTTTATTTCACTCTCATTTCAAAGGACAGTTTTGCCAGATACAGGACTTTTGTTTGACAGCTTTTCTTTAAGCACTTGAATATATCAGCCCAAGTCTTCTGGTCTCCAAAGTCTCTAAAAAGAAATATGCTGACAATCTTACTGAACTGCTGGAATATGTAATGAGTCACTTCTCTCTTTGTCTTTGCCTTTTAACAGTTTAATTACAATGTCTTGGTGTAGGTCTATTTGAGTTCAACTAACTTAGAGTTTGTTGAGCTTCCTAGATATTTGTATTCACGTCTTACAACAAATTTGGGAAATTTTCAGCATTAATTCTTCAAATACTCTGTCTGCCCCTTTCTCTCTCTCTCCTCTTTCTGGGACTCCCACAAAGCATGTGTAGGTCTATTAGCTGACGTGGCACAAGTCCCTTATGGCCGGTTTACTTTTCTTCCAGTTTTCTTCTTTCTGCCCCTCAGATTCAGTAATTTCCACTGTCTTAGCTTCAATTCACCAATTCTTCCTTCTACCTGCTCAAATCCCCCTTTGAATTCTTGTAATAAATTTTTCATTTCAGTTACTGTATTTTTTGGCTCCAGAATTTCTTTTTGGTTTCTTTTTAGGTTTTATCTTTACGGATATTTACATTTTGTTCATATACTGCTTTCTCAACTTTCTCCACATCTTTCTTTAGTTTTTTGAGCATATTTAAGACAGTTGTTATAAAGCCTTTGTCTAGTAGATCACCATCAGGTCTTTTTCAGGGACAGCCTGTTTATTTTTCTTTGGGCCATACTTTCCTGTGAAAGTATGCCCTTTATATGCCCTGTGATTCTGTTGTTGAAAACTCGTCATTTGAATCTAATTATGTGGTAACTATGACAAAAAGATTCTCCTTTCCTAGGGTTTGCTGTTTTAAATTTTTGTTGTTCTTTAAATTGTCATATGCTGTGTTTGAGCTAAGGATCAGCCTGAGGTATAAAGTTAAAATCTTCTAAGGTCTTTTCTATGCCTGCATCCTTCCTTATCTGTGCATGGTGACTTTTTAATTCCCCTTGTACATGTGGTTGCTTTTGAATGTCCTAGTTTATAGCGTCTGGTTTCCAAAAAGGAAAAGAAAGAAATGAAGCAGGAAATAAAAGGGTGCTTTCCTTTTAAATCCCCTAGAAGTTACTTCTACGAGAAGGGATGGGGTTTGTTACAATGGGGCAGGGGATGCCTGCTTCTTTGTCTGTACCTTGGAGATCAGAAGCAGCTATCAATTATCAGATCACAGATCCCCAATACCTGGAGGATAGGGGCTTTCTGTGTACCTGGGCTCCCACAAGGTGCATGCAAGCTACTTCTGGAATGCCTGCATGGCTGGCTGCCTTGGTACTTATAGGTGGCGGGTGAGTAGCTGCTATTACAAAGCTAAGAGCTGCAATTGGCTGAAATTAAGCATTATTTACTATCCAAGTCTTTCCCTGGAAGATTCAAGCCTCCAATAGACTCCAGAGATCCAAATTAGTTACATCAAAAAGACTCTGCCACTAATTGTTGTATTGGTGGGGAGACAGATTCCTAGTGCTTTCTATTTTGCCATACTTCCAAAATCCTCTCCATCTGCATTTATTTTCTGCAATATTTTGTTACTTTGCCCTATCTTAATCAAGTAACCAAATTTCTCACAATTCTTTAGATTTTCACATTTCCAAGTTTAGATTCTAAATTTAGAAAAACTAATTTTCAGTTTACCTCTCACTATACATAAATTAGTTCAATGTTGTTACAAGAGCTGCATGAGAAGACTCAGGTATCACAACAATTACTAGCTGACAAGGAGAACAAGGACTCAAACCTAAGTCTTCAACCAACAGCTTAGTTGTGCTAAATTGGTGTCTACCACAGGCACAGCTTCCCTAAGTAGCATGATATGCTGTAAGTAAGAACTGTGATCTGTGCTCTAGAGTAAGTTACAACCTAGTTGGGGAAATAATTCTGATGTGAAATTATACAGTACATTAATAAGTGCGCATGATACAGGAAAAAAGTGTAGTCATGGAAGACTACAGTGGAGCATCATATAGAAGTTAGGAGCAACATATGTGCATATAGCAAAATAGATGGATCAGAAACGTAACACTTACAAAAAAAGTAAAACTAAATGAGATATTATACAACAATTATGCACTTGAAATACATGTATACAAAACAATGACAGCCATTTTGCTAAAATACAGTGATATTCATTAGACACTGGAATAGCTGACTAAGGAGAGGAGGGGAATGAAAATGGAGTATGAAGAGTAAAAAGAAATACGCTTTGCTAGAATGCAACATAAAGCAGCTATTAAAACTCATATAATTGATCTATTTGAACTAACAGGTAAAGATAATCAAGATAATGTTTAAGCGATAAAAGCAAGATAGAGCATGGTATACATAGTGACTTATTTCTGAATATGTGTCTCCATTTTTACATGTATATGTGCAAGTATGAAAAAATAGTTCTGGAAGAATGTACCCAACTAAATCTCAGGGACAGAGCAGTGGAAAAGAGGACTTTCCATTTCTGAACTTTTAAATAACTTTTCAATTTATTTTAAGTTTGTAAAAAATTTTTATAAAGTTTGGAGTTAGACAGAGGTATGTTCAAACACTAACAGTGTGATTTTGGGAAAGCTACTAAACCTCCCTTAGATTTCTTATCTATTAAATAGGAAAAAACTACACTAATTCACGGCAGGGGAGTTATAAGAATTAAAACAGACAATGAATAAGCATTCCTAGCACAGTGCTTCCTCCATTCCCCTATTAAAAGCATGCAATTAAAATTAAGAATGGGTGATAATGAGAAGTGCGATTTAGAGAAGGAAAAGGTCATGGAAGATAAGACTTAAGCAGAGCTTTAAAAACAAGGTAGCATATCAATAAGAGAGAGTTGGGGGTAAGGTATTACCAAAATACTGTAAAGAAGTAAGAATAAGCACATAGAAGGAATGAGATGTACAAACATGTGTCACACTGTCTAACACAAAATCCATGTTCAGTGAGTATCTGTTAAATCAAAGAAAAAAGGTGCACGTTAGGGAATAATAGGGAAAAAAATAAGAATACTGAGGTAGGGCAGGGTA
The DNA here is from genome assembly GCA_004027475.1 of Anoura caudifer. Lineage (NCBI taxonomy): Eukaryota > Metazoa > Chordata > Mammalia > Chiroptera > Phyllostomidae > Anoura > Anoura caudifer. Next base: position 54,466 of record PVKU01000659.1, on the reverse strand, counting down.
GGGTGGGGTCATATTTTAGAGATCCCCAAAATCAAAATGGTGGTTAATACAGTTGCCAATACTAGGCTTCTAGAGCCAGAGTTCAACAGCAAAGCCATATTTTAGGAAGATATGGTCTGGCAGCAGTAAGCCAGGTTGACAGGAACTAGAATTAACCAGTTAATAATTTAGTTATACACATTCGGTTTAGTTATATGTTAGAATATACAGGGTGGGGCAAAAGTAGGTTTACAGTTGTTTGTATGGAAAATAACTTAATACTTAATAAATAATAATATAAGAATAAATTATGTGTTTCAAGTGCTTATAAGTGTAAACCTACTTTTGTTCCACCCTGTATATCGTACAAATAACAATATTATAGGCAGGAAAAGAGATGGGGAACTGAACTGAGATGACAGCTAATTAGAACAGAAATGTGACTAAGATATTAGAATATGATACTGAAATGCCTAGTAATTACAATTAGCATTTGTACTTATAAGTAAATACATATATAAAGAAACTTTGAATTACTTCTAAATAACGTTACAGAGGAAGAGTCAATTTCCTACATCCTAACTCACCTGATCCTCTGGAAACAAAATGCCTTTCTGAGCATTTATTCGTTTAAAAAGATCCCCTCCTTCACAGTAATCCATCACTATGTAGAGAGACCCATTTTCTACAAAATATAAAAATGGCATTCCATTTTTTAACATGTGTATCAAAAGCATAGATAAATTAAAGGTACTAAAAGGTTTACTAAAAAGCAGCAATTAATTAATTGTATTCTGTTAAACCCAAAACAGAACCACACTCAAAAGAATTAGAGTACAAAGTCAAGGTATACTGGTCACATAGATTATACAATGACTTGGGTTAGTAACTCCATCATCAACTATTTTTCTATCAAGAAAACACCATCTTATTGGACAGTGGTATCCACATTGACCCAAACATCTCTGAAATACAGACAATATGTAGACAGATATACAGATACTCCTTGACTTACAATGGGGCTACATCCTAGTAAACCCATCTTAAGGTAAAAATATGGTAAGTTAAAAATGCATACTTTATTTCTATTTTTATTTTGTTAAAGATTTTATTTATTTACTTTTTTACAGAGGGGAAGGGAGGGAGAAAGGGTGGGAGAGAAACATCAATGTGTGGTTGCCTCTCGTGTGCCCCCTACCGGGGACATGGCCTGCAACCCAGGCATATGACCTGACTGGGAATTGAACTAGTGACCCTTTGGTTTGCAGACTGGCACTCAATCTACGGAGCAACACCAGCCACGGCTGATCCATATTTTTTTAAAGCATGTTCTATTTTACTAGATACCAAGTTTATCTGGGGGCAAGAATACTTTAGTTGTAATTCACGCTCAGAAACTGGTATGCAATATGAGCCTAAAACAGTCATTTAAACTATCTCACTCTAAATTATTTTTCTGTTTTATAATTTAGAAGTATTTATGATAATATTGAGAATGACATCAATCAGATTTCAATAAGCTACCTTGACTTGCCTTTCGAAAAGTTTTGTCTTATCTTAGTTCCTGCATTAACAAAAATGATACATATTCCAAAACAGCAATACAGCTATGACCTTTTAAGAACTTGAGAACACTTTCAACATACCTCTATATTATAATAATCAGGTATACAGGAGAATAGTAATGAGTAGAATACTTCCTAAAGATCAGAACATTTTCTCAGTAGCAGTACTGGGAGCACTTAAAAGGAGTTTAGTTTAAAAAGATAATTACTGTTCCTGCTTTGTCCAAATTCTTGCATTTATCCATTGCTTCTTTTTAAGAAATCACAGTAACTGTGAGCCAGTATTAAACTACACATGGATGGTGTGGTTTATTCTCCCAGAATCAAGCCAATACTCACGTGCATACGTACTAAAGCGAAAACTATATACTTTTCTTCCTATGAATACATTCACAAAAAGATTCCTTATAAGGAAAATATCCAAAAGTTGTCATATGGCTTATGAGCTCTTAGAACTCTCCTGAAAAATGTATCTGACCTTCAAATGATTCTCTATACTGGACAATATTTGGGTGCTTCATGTTTGCCAACACTGCGACTTCTCTCCTTGATTCTTCCCTTTCTTTATTGGACATCTTAAAAGGAAGGAAAAAAGAAAATATCAAATTAAACATCACTACACAACCCAGAAGTCCATCAATAAGAGAGTGGTTTAAAAAATAATGGTAACAATAAAGCATGGTCCAAATAACAAAAATACAATCAGAAGTTAAAAACACTGAGCTGAATCAACAAATAAAAACATTTTAAAATGTTCAAACTACGTTAAGTTACAGAACAGTAGACATATAACAGAAGCACATATCACAGAAAAAAATCTGAAAGGATATACAGACCATTCTGAAATAGTGGCTTTCTTCCACTTGAGATTATACATTGCCACATATTTTTTTAATCTCTAATAATGAGCTCTTTTGTAACCAGGCTATTACTTAAATAACCAAATGAAAAACACTTGTATACTTACTCTTGAGATATTAATTTCCTTGATAACATATTGTCTGCCATCTTCTGTAGATTTAACAAGAATGGCTTTTCCAAATGAACCTTCTCCAATCTTCTGCAGTCTAACATACTTCTCCATGGCTCTTTTTCTAAGGCATCTTAACTGATATGCTAGACATAAACAAAAGTAACAGTTAACAGATAAGCAGTCTTCTATAACAACTATAATGTTCAATTTATATTATAATTCCTTTGTGATTTGTTTACTTAAAAAGAGTGTTGCAAATATTTATTGCAAATTAAAAAGAAGTTTACCTCAATTTTACTCATACAACCTGGTTATAACTAAAAAGAGAAAAACAGTGACATTTGATTTTATAAGAATGCTTTGTAAAGTCAAATACCGTATATACTTAATGTATATGGAGAGAGGAACTTTTCCTTGTATGAATTAATTAGCAGCACTATTTTATTATCTCTAATAAGAAATAAAACTTAATAAGACTATTTCCCAAAGTTATTTAACTAATCCCTTATTAGACATTTAAACTGTTAACATTTGCTACTCTAAAAAAACTTTAGATAAAATTTCCATATGTACATTTTTACATACTTATTATAAAAATTCCTTAGGATAAATTTCTAGTCCAAAGAACATGAAAACTTTCAAACATATTGCAGCCCTGGCCAGGTGGCTTAGCTTGGAGCACTGTCCTATACATCAAAGGGTTCCCCAGTTGGGGTGTGTATGGAAGGCAACCAATTGATGTTTCTCTCCCACATCGATGTCCCTCTCTCTCCCTCCCTCTCCCTATATATCAATAAACATATCCTCCAGTAAAGATTAAGAGAAAAAGAAAAAAACATATTGGTTAACTGTCTGGCAATGCCTAACAACATTCTAACCGGTATAAAAATTCTTCCTCCTAGTTACTCTGTTAACACTGTTATTAGTTTTTTACATCTTTGAGAGGCAATAAATGGTAGTAGTTAAAGAGCACTGAAACCTTTAAGTCAGAGAACCTGAGCTTAAATCCTGGCTTTACTACTTATTTGTTATGTGACCTTGGACAAGTTACTCATCTTCATGTGCCTCAGTCTGCTCATCTGTAAAATGTGGATAAAACCAGTGTGCACTTACAGAACTGTTGAGAAGATTAGTTTAATGAGCACAGTGTCATTATCAGTTGCTGTTGTTATTATGTTCGATGGGGAAAATGGTGTTTCATTTTTAGTTGAATTTATTTTGCTTTCTTGTGAATTTGAAAAACTCATCCATGTTTATTGAACATTTATTTGTATTTCTGATCTTTTGAATTTTCCATTCATGTCCTTTGTCCATTTTCTACTGGGACAGTGTTTTTTAAATTAATTTGTAAACAAAACAAATGAGCAAAACAGAACCAGAGGCATGGAAACAAGGAAGAGACAGTGACCGGAGGAGAGGGGGAGAAGGGGAAAGGAAGGGGAAGGGTCTAGTCAAGGAACGTGTATGGATGATCCAGGGACATGGACAAAGGGGTGGGGACTGACTGTGGGGGTGGGGGCATGGACAGGGCAGTGGAGAGCAATAGGAAAAATTGGGACAACTATAATAGAACAATGGTAAAGTTAAAAAAATATGAAAATTGACCATTCACATATTACACGTAATACTTTGTTTTAGTTATTAGATAATAAAGCTCATTTTATAAACCAAGAAATAAAAATAAAAAGAGGTGACAAGACTACCAACTACAAAAATAAAAAGGATTAATTCTATAAACAACTGTATGCTGTGACAAATTTATGTGTCAACTTGACTGGGTCATGGGGTGCCCAGATATTCCATTAAATGTTCCTTCTGGGTGTGTCTGTGAGGATGTTTCTGGATGAGATTAACATTTTAATTGGTAGACTGAGAAAAGCAGATTGTCCTCCTCAGTGTGGATGAGCCTTGCCCAATTTGCTGAAGGCCTTAATAGAATAAAAGCTGAGTACGAAAAAAAAAAAAATTAATTTGTAAAAGCTCCTTTAATGAAGATGTGAGCCCTTCTCTTTCATAAATTCTTTTTTCCCTATATATGCTGTTTGCTTTTCAATTTAATTTCCTTTTTCTTTACGTATGCTATTTACTTTTCAATTTTATTCAAATATAAAAGTTTGATATAAATAAATTTTTCAATCTTTTCTTTCTATCTCTGCCTTTGGTATAACGAGAACCTTACCATACCAAGATATTTGATTAAGGTCCTTAGTAGCTTTAAAAATAGAAATTTCAGGAGACTGGTGGGGACAGAAGCCAAATATGCTGGGTAGTGAAAGCTTTAAAAAGTGAAAGGGAGGGGAGAGGACAGGAGAGGAGAGAGACAGAGTCACAAAAGCAATCATTAGCACTGCCTAATGGCAAGATCATCATTATTGTGGAGATACACGAATTCACTATATTATTCTAAAACTAGTAACTATTTAATTTACCTAACTTGCTCTTTTCTGTTTCCATTCATAACAAGCAGGCTTTCTATGCATGATTCCCTTCTAGCAGAGGATGGGTTTGTCTTGAAGACAGTATTAAAATTTCTTTGACAGTCTATCATATTTTTAATTATAAATGAACAAATCCATTTTTTCTTTCACCTATCAATACAAAAATTTGTTTTTTAATTTTATTTTGCCTCTAGAAAATGATCCAATTTCCTTAAATGACAAAATTCATATTCTGGGTCTACAAGACAAAAGGCCAGAACCCAGCCTGTTATAAAATCAATGGGATAATTATTCCTCATAAAATTTTGTGGGAAAGAGCTTTCTTCTACCTTAGAAAGCATTATATCCATTCTCCATTACAAATTTTCTGAAAGAAATGACAAGGCTTTTAGCAACTTTAACAGAGACAAGAAATTAACTATCATGATAGCAGTACAGCATTATCAGTAAATTAAAGCAGAAAAGTCACTGTGAGCACTTTCAAGTCCAACTTTGGTCAAATGGCATCTAGAATGGCTATTTGGACACCAGCCAGAATTTAATGACTTCTCCGGGACATGAAAGGATGTTACATTAGTATGCTATTTAAAAAAAAAAAAATTAAGATAAGTTCATCTTAGAAAACCAAAATTTATAAGTCAAATTACATTAAATAATAACCACATAATGAGATTATTTCATAGCCATCATTATTTTGCAAGTTTTGCCAAGAAAGAAAAAGTAAATTAGTCAATTTGGCCCTGCCTCAAAATTTAGTTGCCAGATTCTTTCAAGGGACCACAGTAACGAGATGGAAGCTCTAAGAGTCTCTAGTACTGCATTCCCATACCTACTGCATTACTGAGCATTGTGGTTCTAACAACTCAGTAGAGTACAATCTACTGCCCCTGGTGGGGAAGGATGACTCTAATTGCCATCACATAATGTCAAGTGCAGACACCTTTATGAGCAATGAAAGACTTGTGGTTGAGAGTTTCAGAGCAACTGACAACCCCTCCTTTCCTGCAGAGTCCACGCTAGACAAGTAAGTATAGTACATTAGAGGAAGCAAACGGGAACACATGAAAGATAAATTACTTTGTGTCTTACAACGCTTTTGATTAAGTTACTTATTTCCTAGTTGTGAGACTTCTCAGCGAAATTACAACCCTGGAAGACTTTCAAACCAAATGAAAGATAAAATGTACTATAGGCTTACATATTGAAAATCATTATAACATGTAACCAAAGGAACACAAAAATCCTGTCCTAATTTCATTATTGTAATAAACTCAAATTAGAAATGCCCTTTCTATGCTTCAGCTTTCAACATAAAATGAAAATCACAATACCAACTTGACTGTATTCTTAAGGTCTCTAACAATTATACTAATTTAATCTCCATAATGCATATCTGATATTGAAGATAGTAAAAGCATAAAATCAAAGACGTTTTTGATACTTGAGCTTTCCAAAGAGTTATGTGAGGTAACACACAAAGCAGTGGGTTCGGAAAATAAAAGCTACATGAACAAGAGGAAACCAACTGACTTCTCCAAGCCTTAGATATCTCAGTTACAAACACTGAAGATTTAAACATGAAGGGCCCTAACAAGTCTAACAATGACTCAAGGAGAAGAAAATAAATGAGCTGAATGGATCAGAAAACAGAAAACCAACATTGTTTATAATTGTACTATTAGACACAAAGATTAACAGAGAGACATAGCCAAAGCCTTTTCCTCAGAAAAATGAAAAAACCATGAGTACTTAACTTTAGCCTAAATCTTTAAAAAGTAAAAACAAAGGCAACTTACAGTTAAACAGAGAAACTGAACATACATATTTACCTCTATTTCTTCTTCAAACCTAACACCACTTTAAAGGGATTTTTTTTAAAAAAGGCAGAACAGGAAAGAAAAAACGGCAACAAAATTCTGGAAGCTGACAAACCAAAAACAGGCAGCAACTGACTTGGGAGACTAAAGAAAGCTCTAGCTCAAGCCGGCAGCAGGAAATAACTCAACTCTCACTACAGACTAGCTCAATAACTGGAAGCACCAGGCACCTCTCAGCCCAGGGATAATATTAGGAGACTGGGTGACTGTGTCAGAAACAGACCCACAGTTTGCCTCATCCACCTCTCCCGATCAGGTGACTATCCCTCTCTCACCTTGGCAGAAGACTACAGATTTCCCTAGATTGGGGATATCTGGCACAGCTGAGAATGGAAAGGCCATATTTATAAGCATACCTCATTTTATTGTGCTTTATTTTACTATGCTTCACAGATGGTGCATTCTTAACAAAATTAAGGCAAGACCCACTACCAGCAAAAAAAAACTGCAGGGGTCCGGAACCAAAGTCACAGGAACTCTGAGGCATGCCTGTGTAATCTGGCAGATTGAGTAAAAGTCTACATAGTAAGTGGTGAGACTCTACTCCAGCCATGATGATGTAGCTCATATCAGACCATCCCACCTCTATAAACAATAATAAATACTGAGTAAAATATATAAAAAACATATAGCAATTAAGTGGCTATAATCATTGCAAGGTAAGAACATACTAGAGAGTTCCACATTTACCCCAGCCCTTTCCCTGAAGGCATTTTCCAAACTATAGAATAGCAGAATGGAGCTTAGGTAGAAAGCCACAGTCTTAATGGGCTGAGGAAAGACAGGTCCGAAGTTAGGGCTGCCAAAATCCTGGAGAGGAGGGAAAAGAACACAAGGAGTCTGAAAATCTGCTTATAAATCCCTCTCTTGTCAGTTACCACATTCCTAAAAGGGCAAGAATAAAACAGGCTAGTTAGTCCTAACAAACCCTAACCAATTCTTGACAGGATCGAGGTTATCAGCTGATATTCCCATCAGCCTGCCAGAACAAAACATAACAATTTTTGGAAGATAAATGTTCCAAATATTCTAAGGCTTTTCATTCACAACTTCTAGCATCCAATCAATAATTATGAGGCATGTTAAAAATAAAGAGAGAGAGAGAGAGAGAACCAGAGAAGCAAAACGAAAAGAAGCTAACCCAATAGAAAAAATGACTGAAACAAGGAGTTACAATTTTAATAACCATGATTATATATGTTCAAGAAAATAAAAGGATGAACAAAACTGTTTTTTTAAAGATGGAGAGTTTTTAAAAAAGATTTTAAAGATGAGAATTTCAACAAAGAACTAAAGTTTATTTTTAAAATTAAATAAACATTCTAGAATTAAAATATCTGAAATTAAGAACAGACAGGGTTTTACAGCAGACAGGATTAGTAACCTAGAAAATGAACCAATAAAAAGATTTGATGAATAAAGAACAGAGGGAAAAATAAAAACATATATGGAAAAAAGAAAGAGAAAAGGTATGGATGGATAGATGAACAGGACGATTCAGTATCAGAAAGATTTTAATTCTTAAGCTCTAAATTTACCAGTAATGCTATCCTCCTGAAAACAAAAGCTTTGGAGGTGAGAGAGATAAGACAAGCTGATTTTAAAGTTAATATGAAAAAAAAGCAAGAATAGCCAGAGAAATACTGAAAAAGACCTATGAAAGAAAACTTGTTCTACTTGACATCAAGACACATCATGAAGCTATAATAAAGAGATTAATAAGACTACATAAAAATCTTACATAGCAAAAACCAGTATAAGTCAAAATTCGAAAGAAAAAATATATCTTAGATCATATCACCAAGGGCTCATTTTTCTAAAGCTCCTACATATTCGTAGAAAAAAATCCAACAGAAAAATGGACAAAAAATGTGAAGTTAAAAGTTAACAACAGAAAGGAATATAATTGATGTTACAATGTGCAAGAGTATGCAATCTCAAATAAAAATACAATTTAAAAGTACAAAAGATAAGTTTTGTTACGTATATTTTACCACGATAAAAACAAAAAGTACAAGAGAGAGGATTTTTTAGCCATCAGAATGGCAAAATTCAGAAAGTTTTTGTACTGTGTTGGAGGAAAATATAAGAAAACAGAATACGGTGAGAATACAAGCTGATACAAATACTAAGGCATATTAATTCGGCAATGTCTACCAAAATTACAAATGTTCAGACACTTGAATGCAGCAATTCTCTAGGAATTTACCCTATATTTTCAAATGTATTAAAATGAGACACGTACAAAGTTATCCTCTGTAGCACCATCCTAAGTGGCAAAACTTAAATATCCATCAAGTCAAAGAGAAAGAAACATTTATATTGATATGGATTTCTAAGTACCAGAATAATAAATATATCATACTCCTCTCTGCGTATTAAAATATATGTGCATTTATCCTTACATTTACTTATATATGTGTATATAAATATATATGATCCTTATACACACACATACTACTTGTATAAGTAAGATCTCCGAAGGGTTACAAAATAAACTGGCAACACTGACTGAGTTCAGGGAAGAGAACTGAGTAGTTGAGATTTTTCAATTCCTCATACCTTCCCATTTTAAACTATGTGAATGCATTATGTGTTCACTACAATAAATTAAATTTAAATTTAAAAATAATAAATAATGACAGAAGTAGGAGGAATACTACCTAAATCAATTTCTCTGGTTAAAATCCTTGAATAGCTCCCCATTCCCAACCTTCTGATCCTGACATTCAAAGTTTTTCTATTTGGCATCACTCTCTTTTCAAAGCATGTCAACTATGCTCCAAAATATATACCTATATATCTTGCCTCTAGTCAAATCGGACCCCTTTCCTCACATTTTACTAAAAATTTCTTTAAGCCACACACAAGGAATGCTTGGCGTAATAAAATTTTGTGCACCAAGTATGAAAAATGTCAGATTATATGAATGAAAACTTCATCCCCACCAACTGGAACATGAAGTCTATTCCGCTATATGACGGACAAGTTGTCCTAAGGGGAAACATCGGTAAAGGAATGTCAGCAGATTTCAAGGGGTCCTTATGGCACTGTCCACAGCTACAATCCGTACATACAGTTCTCCCAAAATAATAAATACTATTTGGGATTAAGGGAGAGGACCGATGTATCTTCTCAGTAAGGAAAGTCCATGCTTTATTTCTATTACTCAAAAAAGCAGAAAGTAAAAATAGGAATCTTTACTAGACCTTTTTTCCCAAAAATATTTTTTTCTTCTCTGTAAGTCTATTCAGGCAATTAACAGCTTCCCACGTGGAAACTACCAACATGTAAATAATTTATATTAATGAAATGGTGTCATGACCATGACTTAGAAGGTAGGAGATTAGACAGAGTAAAATTTACTGGGAATTCAATGTCAATGTATTATTAAAATGACCTCAAAAGAACTCCTGTGGCCAAGTTTCATAAGCCTTACTAATGGTGACTTTTACTGGGCAAAAACCTGTTTTCCCACAAAATAAGCTCCTTACCTTTCACCTAGAACAATGGGCAATTTTAAATGAAGAAGATCTGTGGATCCTCTCACTCCAGACAAACCTAAACTAGAAACAAAGGACTACTTCTCTCCATATTTGGCTTCCCTCCATCATCCCTACAATACTGCTGCATCATAAGAAAAGGCTACTATTAGTATATACTGGATATTAGCTTAATCCTTCATAAATATTTCTGATGTTACTTAGAATGGAAATAAATTTTTTTCTGTTTCTTGCGGGTGGATCTTACATTAGACAGTAAAAATTAGGCCTGCATAGAAAGAGTTATAATGAACTCTGAAAGTAGAACTTTTAATGCCTTACATACAGAAATTGTTTTAAATTATGGAAACTGAAATATAAGATTATAGGCTAACAAGTTGTTACTCATTTTCTGATTAAATCTATGTGTAACTGAAGATCGGAGACAACATATAACCCTGTAAATGACTGCTTACGCATACCAAGATTTCTATTATTTTAATAGCTTTTAAAATAATGTCCAATGTTTGCTTTGTAATACATATTGTTCCTTGGAGAATTAACATTCTAGTGAGATAAGGATATTATTTTTCTGTGCACTCAAGGTATCCATGCAATCTCTACCTAAGCAGGTCTAAGCAAGGTCTCCTCGTTTCCAACACGATTTGCCATTTTGCGTATCATTGCTTCCCCCAAGCGCAACTCACCTCAATGACACAAGACGTTGGTAGGAATAACGGTGATGATCTATAAGCAAAGGTCTAGGTGTAGCAATCTTCCTATGAAACTTAATGAGTCAGAGGCATCATCCCGCATTTCGAAACTGACATCCTGAAAAAGAAAAGAAATCTGTCTAACCAGCAGCTCACAGCCCGCTATAAAGCGGGCATTGAGACTCCCACACCTGACACCAGCCTTTGGCTGACTGCTCAGGTTTGACTTGGGTCCCGTCTCGGGCAACGCCCCATGAGACGTGTACGCAGTGCCAGGAGGAAACAAACTGGTTTCTGAGCCCCTTGGAAACGGCGGGCGGCAGCAGGGGGAGTGCCTCGGTTACCGCCTCTCTAACTTCAGAGGTGGTTACTAGTGGCGGGGTTGGGGGGGCTGGCGGCATGTGGCACTGGGAGGCTACCTGCCTGCTAAGTCTTCCTGCCTCGCAATGCCTGCTCTAGATTCCAGGATTTGCAGAGAAATGCCTACGACTCTGGGCTGAAGACGCCGCACCCTACCGCCCCTAAATCCTGGAAAGTGCAGACTGGGAAACGGCCGGCGGACCACTGGCGCTGGCGTGTGACGTCAGCGCGCGGAAGCCAGGCCCGCTTTGGAGAGGGGCGGGAAAGAGCGAGCGACGGCGGGGCGGGGCGGGGCGGGGCGGGGCGGGGCGGGGCGGGGCCACAGCCCTGCAGGTGGGAGAGCAAACGCAAAGGCTGATTTAAGTGTGAAATTGGAAACACCAGGGCAGAGCGAAACAAGGGTTAGAAATTGATTTGAAATAAAGCATATTATAGATTTGTCCCAGGCATACTACACAGAGAAAATAACTTTTAAAAAAATCTGAAGACTTTTATTTAGGAATGCCACATTTTAAAAAGTAATTTGGCTTTAAAAAGCCTTTTTCTAGTACATTTTGGATGACTAAAACAAGAAAGTATTTTTAAGTCTTGAAAATAAATTTTAAGGTACAATGGGATTTTCTACATCTATACATGTATGTATGTATGTATAAATCAATTGCCAGTGTACTGAAAGGTTTGGTACTCTAAGTACCTTCCTTCATTACAGGACCTTCTAAGGGAGAAACATATTTTCATGTAAGAAGAATGTTGCCTTGACTATTCCTACCGTTGAAGTGCCTTACCCTGAGATACTGGGGATTCCAAACTTGAAGGTGAAGGAGGGTGGTACAACTCCAAGTTGTATCCATTATCCAGAAGTTGTATGTAGCTTGGAGAGACGGCAGATTTTGCCAGAGACCTCAGAAGTAAAGATTCAGATCTTTGCTCCAGATAAGTGTTTCCTTCTCCTTTATTTCTTCAACACATGAACACCAAGACCTTCTTTGAGTTCTCCTACCAATCTTTGGTTTACTTGTGCTTAGAAGACAAACTATTCCTACCATGTAAATGGAAAGTTTTGGGCTTTTTTCCCAGATGGAGCTGCAAGTTATTCAACCTGGTAAACTGGAGAAAATCTGCTTCAACTTACTCACTCTTCAAATTCTACACAAAAGACTTGTTTTCCTCATTTTCTCTATTCTAGGCTAACCTCCTGTGAGTCTTCCACCCCACCACCCCACCCCCCAGTTAGTCAGTGGGAATTTTGGTGTCTGAATGCACTATAACTCTAGTTCTCCCTGCATCCCTTTGTACACCAAAGTAACATGAAAATATTTGCCAACTGCTAAGCTAGCAAATTCTTTTTGCTGCTTTCATGAAGAATGGTTAGTGAGATACCTCCTTAGACAATTGTTTTTGCTCCTGTCATAAATTGTTAGCAGGGATATAAACTGAGAGCATGCCCGTAGAAGGCATGCTAACAATACGTACATCAGCAACTTCATTTCTAAGTGGGTGAACATGTATTATGAGGATAACCATTATTTTTATAACCAGAAAAACTAGAAAAAAATGTGAATTCTAACAATGAGGACTTGATTAAATAAATTATAATATATTCAAACAATAGAATATTCTGAAGCCACTACAAGGGTCATCTGGATCTATTCTTACTTTCATACAAAGATGTCCCTGATATATTGTTGAGTAAATAACGCAAGTTATTGTAACCTGGATTAAGAGCATTACCTGATGATTTCCCTTTCTGGTTTATATACTTCTGAAGAGTTTAATATTTTTTTCTTTTTATAACAAGAATATTGGAATTTCTTTCATTCCTTTCATTTAAATATTTTTTTGGATTTTTCTTTCAAACAACGAAGTCTTTGCTCCTTGCAACAATCCAATAACACAAGTATACAAAAATAAGGCCTGTGGTCTCTATCCCCATAACTCCCCCTATGCTTATTCCTCCAGGAGACCAATGTGAAGAGTTTTATAAATATTGTCTACATTTTTCTGTAAGCTTATAAAAACATGTGTTTATTCCTATGTATATTTTAATCTTTTAAAGTGAGATTATAGTGTACATATTTTGCAACTTGCATTTTATTTAACAGTATATCATGAATATCTCTAGAGATAACTAATTTGTGTTAATGATATTAATATTCCCTAATATGCATGCACCAAAATTTATTAAATGGGTTTGCTGGGTCAAAGTATGCTTTTTTTCCTTTTCTTTTACTTTAATAGATACTCCTGTGCTCTGGTTATATATTGCTGGGTAACATACCACCCTAAAACTTAGGGACCTAAAACGATTATTACTTCCTCACAATTTTGTGGCCAGGAAATTGAGCAGGTCTTTGGGGGGTTCTTTTCCTCCACAAGGCTTTGGCTGGGCTCTTACTTAGCTTCATACAGTGGATGACCATGCTGAACTGGATGGTCTGAGAAACTTCACTCACACGTCTGGTGACTTGGTACTCCTCCACAACTCACTCACTCTCTCCACGCTCTCCCCACACCCAATACACACACACGGGTAGCTTAGATTGCTCACAACATTATAGTCTCAGGATAGTCATACTCCTTTCATAAAAGTTGACTTCATACAAGGAGGAAGTGGAAGGTGCCAGTCTTTTAAAGGCCGGCTGGGTACAGGTATAGCATCACATCTGATGCATTCTTGGTGAAAACAAGGCTCGAGGGCAGGCAAGATTTACATGGAGGGGAGGGATCAATGCTGGCCTATTTGTAGACTACCTACTACATCCTGGATTATTTTTCAAAAGTTTAAGAAATTCGAAGTCCCAGTAGCTTTGTACAAAAGTGCCTATTTCTAGCACCACTGGATGTTTCTTAATTTTGCAAAATTTTGAATTTCTTCCTTTTATATCCTTTGTCCCTTTTATATTTGGTTACCTTTCTAAATAATCAATTTGTAGGTGCTATTTGCAAAATATAAAAATAAACTCTTTGCCATACTGTGGAACAAATATGTTTGACAGTCTCTAATATTTTGATACTTTTCATGGTATCTTTGGCTATACAAAAATTTGTATGTGATCAAATCTGTGAGCGTTTTATTTTGTAATTTAGGTTTCCAGTTTTACCAAGAAAATATTCTCTAACCCAAAGTTATCCAAATAATCTTACTGTTACTGTGTTTTAATTGATAAGTTTAATACACTTGAAATCTATTTTTATAATGATTAACATATAAGAGACTAGCTTTGTATTCTTTGAGGGAAAAGTTAGTTATACCAACATTATTAATCAAGTGTGATTTCCTTTTCCACTGATTTGAAATGTAAACTTTATCATATGTAAGTTTACTATTTATATTTGTATCTACTTAGGGATTTCTCTTTTAATTACCTATTGATCTCTTGTTCATTTTGTCAATTTAAAAAAAGGAAAAATTTTAATAATCAAGCAATACTATAACAATATTTGTTTTGAGAAATGCTGACACTAAAATAATTTTTAAAATTTTAATAATTATTTGTAAACTTGTATACCAAAGATGATTTTAAAGTTATAGGTGTAGGGCTTTTTCTGATAGAAAAAAATGAAAATTCCTTAAACCTTTATTAAGAGTACTATATATTATGCCTAGTGGAAAGGCACTAACTATATTACTAGAGTGTTCTTCTACTAGAGATTTCTCAGAAATACATTGTCATTTATTTACATGGATTGAGCAGTACGCAAATGATGTGGACAGACATAGGCATTATTCATTCTTCCCAGAAAGCAGGCAGCAAGATGAAACAAATTAAAGGATAAAAAATTAGAGCACACAATTGATAGTAGGTTTATAGTGAGTATTTTCCCTTTGTGGAGTTATTAATAAGACCACGTTTGTGCAGGTGTAAGTATTTGATCAGACTACAGACATAGGAGCAATCTTTTGTGATTGAATAAGGCTTTAAAACCTTAAATGAGTAAATGCATGCTCTAAAATCCAGACCTGCTGTAGACATGTAATACATCCAAGAAAGAAAAAGAAATGTGTCTTTGCATTTAGGACTGTATCTCCCTACATTTTAAGAGAAGAATCTTCAGTTTTAAACCAATTTCGGAAATCCTACTCTGTGTAGCCTTACACAGTTTGAACCAACCATTAGCTATATATAGCTTGGACTTTAACTGTAGCAGTCTGATTAATTTATGAATCTTAATTAGGTAGGCCTAGCTCAATATACAAAGATAAAACAGTTATCTAATCAGTGCTTGAGTTTCTCACTTTCTGGGCTGGGTCTCCTGCAAGAGCTCATAGAGGAGTTGACTATCTGAAGAGGGAGATAGATTATAATCTATTTTTAGGAAGAATAAAGTAAAACATTGAGTCCGTAGCTGCACAGAGCCTGAGAAAGGAGTCACCTTATGAGTCTGAATTGAGGATGTACATGTGGTTGAAGTAGCTCAGAGTATATCAAGTTCCAATGAGGCTTAGATAGGAGTTTTGTAGGAAACAATCACCTGAAACTAGAAAATTGTCTGCAACCTCAAAAGCTTTGAATGTAATCAGGAGTACAAATCTATTAAAGGCAATTTCACATTCTTTCTTAGGGAAAAAGGAGAAGGAAAAGAAAAGGTCATTTTCAACTATTTCTCTGATGCTGATGGAATCCGAAGGAAATTCTAGACTAGAGTCATATCACTATTTTTCTAATAGAACATCTTAATCTCTTTTCCTCATTCTTGCCAATGTATATAAAATATAAAGGATAAAATCAAAGTTATTTATCTGAAACAACTCACAAACACATGAAACAGATCTATACAGCCTTATACATTTCTGATTTTCTGTAGAACTGTTTTTTAACGTATTTTTTTAAATAGTTACGGGAAATAATCCCATATCAACATTTTTTACTTCAAACAAAACTTACAGCAACTTGACTAGGGTCAGAGAATAAGAACTTACAAGAAACTGAAATGTGATTCCCAGTGCTCTTTTTTATTTATTTTGCCAATTCTACAAAATAGCACATTACAACCTGCCACTCTCAGCGTGGTGGAATTACTGGCAGAAGGGAATGGCTTACACCACCTCCACTTACTGGTAATGCCTACCATTTCTTTCTATCTGCCAGGGAAAGCAAGACTAGTGAACAAGCAGTCCCAGACCTGGTCGGAATAGGTAAACTCTTAGCACTGTGAGTTTTTCTTCCTTTTCCCCTTTCCTTTTTCCAAAGTTCTTTTGGTTGGTCTGTTGGGGAGAAGTAAAGCTAATATGAGTATGGGTAGAGTTTTGTTATTACGGCTTTGGCTCAATTCTAACCAAAAACATGAGTTACAGTAGAAGAACCTGACTTGACTCACAGGACTTATTTTAGCTATGTCTCCAAATACTTCCAGTATATGGAGAGCTTTTTTATTTATTTGTTTGTTTTGTTTTTCCCCCTCAGTTTTATTGAGATATAACTGACATATAGCACTATGTAAGTTTAAGGGATACAGCTTAATGATTTGACTTACATATGTGAAATGATTACCACAATAAGTTAACCTCCATCATCTCAAATATTTGATAAGATGCAAAAAAATAAAAGGGCCTCTTTCCTTGTGACAAGAACTTGGGATCTATTCTCAATAACTTCAATGTATACCATAATAACAGTGCTAACTAGTCATCATGTGGTACATTATATCCCAGTACTTATTTTATAACTGGAAGTTTGTACCTTTTGACCACCTTCAACCAATCTTCCCATCTACACAGAGGGCTTTTAAAAATGCATATAACATCTGTGGTCAAAAGCTGACTTAAGCAGTTTATAGTAGCAGAATAATGGCCACCCAAAGATGTCCCTGCTCCACCCTCCATCCCCAGAATGTGTGAATATCTTAGGTTACACAGCAAGGGGGAATTAAAGTTATTAACTGACCTTAAAATAGTGAGATGATTCTGGATTATCCAGGCAGGCTCAATGTAATCACAAGGGTCCTTAGAAGTAAAAGAGGAAGGCAAGAGAGTCAGAGTCCAAGGGATATGTAACTATGAAAAAAGTTCAGAATGATAGGATATGAGAAGGACTCAACCCACTGTAACTAAATCTGAATATGGAGGAAGGGGCCAATGGGCCAAGATGTAACCTCCAGAACCTGCAAAAGGCAAGAAATGGATTCATCCCTCCAGCCTCTAGAAGGAAACACAACTCTGCCAATGCCAGTTTTGCCAGTGAGACTTGTGTTGGAATTCTAACCTGCAGAACTCTAAACTAATGCACTTTTGCTATTTCAAGCCACTAAATTTCTGGAATACTAATACAAACGCCTATCCCCTTAAGGTTCCAGGAGCAGAGTATGGAGATCAGGCTCACTGGTATTTTTTTAAATATGCGGTTTAAAAAGCCCACAGCTGGACCTATAAAAACTCCTTACTGGGTATCATGTCAGCCCTTGGAAACTCCTTCTTTATCATCCCCCGCCAAGTAAAGGATCTGGTGAGTACCGCAACTAACAGGATCCTGTCTCCAACATTTGTTGAGAAGGAATAAGATTCGGTTGGAAGTACTTAATTAGCACATAAAGAAAATATTCAAAGAATCTAGCTGTAATTCTTAACTATCTGAAACATCCAAGTCTGTTGAAGTGGGGGTTTAACACCACCAGATTCTCTAACAAAAATACCAGAGAAATTACAGAGAAAGTTCTTCCCTAATCTATTGTTTTATCACCAAACTATCACATAGCTCTTTGTTTAAATAGAATGCTCCATGTCTGATGTAGTGGTTCTGACTGAGTCCTGCTCATTAACTGGGAGTAACTAAAAACATGCTTGCTCAGGTCCAAACTTGGAACAATTAAAACAGAATTACGAGGTGGGGCCCAAGCCAGAGTATCTCTTTTGAAGCTCCCTAGATAGTTCCGATACAAAGTGAAGGTAGAGAACTCCTGACAAAATGGTTATGTATGTCAGAAACAAAAGATTTTAAAGTAAACAAGTTCTGATAAAGGAATAAGGTAGTGCACAATATAAACAATGTTACAGAACCAAATGTACAAGTAGATTTGTTCTTGCCCACTTATAAAAGGTATTTGAAATAATCCTCATGTAGGAACAAATATACTACCATAAAAGGATTTAGGATTTAGTTATAAAAGGGTCATAGAAAGTGCATATAATTGATTAATAGACGGTGACTACTATCTATTATTCTCAGAGTCTATGTGCCTTTTTCCAAAATTAGGAAATATATCTGCTGTGAGAGAAGAAAATTTGTAATATCTGGAAATCTCTTGTGAAAAATTCCACTTAGTTTAGCAAAGTTTTTGCTTGCTTTTCAACATTTTTCTAAAAAAAAAATCTAAGAAACCTGTTAAACAGTTTTCCAAGTAAAAAAGAATATTGTTCTTGGAATTACTGTGGCTCCATAATCTATCATGATAGAAGTAATGGAGTCATAAGAAATTTGACTGCATTGTCACCATGCTCTGAAGCCCAGGGCTGTATTGTCTGAGAATTTTCAATTTTTCCTGGAAGAAAAGATATAAATAGGATGGACAAAAGTCATGTGTTAAACACAGATAAGTTACTAACCTTCGACACATGGTGGACAGATAAAAAGTTAGTAGAGCATATACTTGAGAACATAGAAAAGGCTGGAATGGCCAAGAGATGCTTAATATTCATGACTCACTAAACATACAAGAGGCACTTATATTCATTAAACATTATATATTCCTGACACACTAAACAAACATGAGACATTCAACATTCGGGGTATTAGTTCTGCCACCTAGTGGTGACAGTCATGATGTGTCCCACATGTCCTGCTCAAGCAGTGCAAAACCTGTACCTGCTCAGATCAATTGGCAAGCTACTGCTGTGGACAGAAATTCTTGCCAGTGTATCGCTTCAATAGAGCCAGAGTGTGTCACTGGCTTAGGCACCTTCCATCTCTGGTCCCTGGCTCGAACCTCAACTCTGGTCCAATTACAATACCATCAACAAGAAGGCTGATGTGCCAAAGACAGGGCATAGGCACACTGCATAACCACAGATTTCAATTCATGGGTCTTCCCATCTTATTTTTACCCTATTCTAAGTATGTTAATTTTCTCCCCTCTACCCCTGTGCTTCTCATGATATCTTAGCCTTTCTTTCCATGACCTCTAGGATAGCTCACCTGGTAGTGTATTTGGTGGGTATCACTGCATTGAGTAATTTCTCACCAACACGATGCAGGTAACACTTGGGTATTACTCAGCATTTTATGTTATAAAAATTTAACAAAGAATAAAACTCTTTTGCCTAATATCCTATAATTTCCAACTCTTTGCACCCCAAAGAATGTCTCTCCTTGAGTGTAGATTCTCCTGGCAACAAGGGAGAATCTCTAAATTTGGCAGGTTCTAAGATGTGTCCTTAGAAGAACTTTTAATCTTTAGGCTTTCCAAATAAACCAGATTAAGAATTTTTAGAATATTCATTATAGTAGGGTATAGTTTATTTTAATTACAAGAAGCTGAATTCCTTGTTTCTGAAAAGGTCACTTGAATGGCCCTTTGATTACTGCACATGTTGGGTGACTAGACCCCATGTTGGGTAAACAAATCCATTGTTTCAGGATTTAGATAGCAAAAACTTTTGGAGGTTTTTTTTGGCCTGCTTGTTAAGGAAACCTACTGCATTAACTCCTATTTTTTATGCAAGGCCTAGCCACAGGGAAGGGCAAAGGGGATTCTGAAATAAAATTACACGAGAAAAACCTGAATCATGGGTTGGTGCTGGCCCTGAATCAGAAAGTGATTGTGAATGGGTGACTTGAATCAGTGAGGTTGACAGCTGGTGTAAACGCGTATGAGCTGAAAAAGCTGGTACTCAGGCCTCTTAAGGCATAAAATTCTCTTGGGTGGGGGTATTACAAAGGGGGTTTCCTTTTCTCATTAACAGCAACACTCCCCCCAAAAAAAACTACTTTAATGGGGAAGATAAGGGCACTCTTTCATCTCCTGCGTTAGGTGGCTGTGCATTTGAGAACAGTGACTCTATCTTCCTTTCTACTTTTTGAAATGGAATACCTACAACTGTTACCTTTTCCCTGTTCAACCGCTGTATTTTAGGAGTGTTGGGAGCAGGTAACTTGGCCCTTTAGTTTCACCGGCCATAATGGTATTCTGATTGTGTTGAAGCGATTGTTACTTTTAGTAGATGCATACAAAAGTATACAGGGCGTAAAGTATCATGATGTCTGCATCCTACTTTCACATGCTTCAGGGGGAAAAATACACCCAAATATAGATGACGCAAATATAGCAGGTTTTTTGAATCTAGGTGACTGATCCTGTCATGCCCACAATGAAAACCGTTCAATATCACATTCAGTTATAAGTTGAATTTACACCTTGAAAAAAAGTTATATATTTTCTCCAAAACATATAATTTGCCAGCATTATTTCTGAAAATGCATAATGGCTAAATCTAAATATCGGTTTTCTTTATATGTACATTAGGCACAAAGCCTGCGGCGACGTACTAGACGACGTGACCCCATTGCATTCCCTGCCTGCGACCTATAAGCACAGGCAGCATGGGCTGCTGGTCTGAATTTCAAGGCCCACATTTCTCACGGTCTAAGTGTTAGTTACTAGCACTCGTCGATGGCTGCTTTTGGTTTTCAGTCTCGGGGCCGACGCCTGCGGCGTTTCACGCGCTGCTCCGGGACACTGTCTTCACTCCCCAGCGTGGAAGTGCAGCTCCTCGACTGCGCTGCTGGAGGCGCGAACCTCTAAACTTCCGAGACACCTTCTCCCGAGGCAGTCGCCTCCGGCCTTTTCGCGAGGTCACCAGCGGGGCAAACAGCAAAGTCGAGTGACGCCAGCTGACCCACAGGACAGGTTTCACACCCAGAGCGGACGCCGCCCGCCCCCGCGCCCGCGCTAGGTGCTCCCCACTACCGCGGTGGGTTCCTCCTGGCGCCCCGCCCCCTGTTTCCGCATTGCCCAATAGGCGCCTTTGCGAAGCTGGCTTGGCCGGAGGAGGAGGTGTTGGGGCGGCCGGACGCTGAACGGCCGTTCACGTCTACGCGGTGACGTCACGCGCCGACGCACCTGTCGGGCTCCGGATTTTTTGCTGCTTTTCTTCCCCTTCCGTGGGTCCGGGCTGGTCTGTTCCGGAACCTGCGGCACCTTTCTCGTAGTCTGAGTTAGCCCGCGGCCGGAATCCAGTTGCGTGTTGAGGAAGGAGGGTGGGGTGGGTTTAAAGCCATTTTACTTCATCTTGAGTTAGACCATGGATTCAGTTTTAGTCTCTTAAAAGGAAAGTGATGTTGGAGGTTATTTTTAATTTTGGGTAGCAGCAGGTTGACTCTAGGGCCCTACGCAAGCTTATTTAACTTTATGCTGTTCCTGTGTTTGGAGGAGGACCAAAAAAAAAAAAAAAGTCCCACCTGGCAAAATTTCCGTAATCTCTTCAGTCGAAAACCCCAGGTATTTTTTTAAATTGCGATAGTTCTTGTTGTGTCAAGCTTCTTCAGGTGGAGCTCCCAGGGTTAGCTAGGTTTGGGGTTTGAAACAGATGCAGAATCCAAAGGCAGTGCAGAAAACAGCCACCGATTTTGCTATGCCTCTGAGCTGCAAGGTGAGTTGCATTCTGTGAGTGAAAATTCGTTAGCTGTTCGGTTCACGGTTTTGGGGTCAACTGTGATGCCAAGGCTGTTATCTTGGTTTGTCTATAACAGATGTACCTACATGATGTTAAATCCACGCTGATGAGCTGTATACCCTCGAACGTACTGAAATATTTCACCTGTTTGGTCCAGGAGACATCGAAGGACCTTTGAATAGAATGGAAGTAGGTTGCAGGAAAATATTAAATTTGAACTCAGAGTGGGATTTACTTTCTCTAAATTTGCCCAAATTTAAAGTAAATATTGAATTTTTATTTCTTTAGTTTAGGTTGATGTGTATATGTAAAACGTTTGTATTTTGATCTTGGACCAGAAGCTTCCCTAGAATGTCAAATTAATTTTGCATGTGCTTCATTTGTATAACATTTTAAAACTGGAACACATAGAAAACAATTGCATTTACATATGAACATTTATTACAATTGAATCAACAGTGACCGTACTGTTTGTTTGTTTGTCTGTTTGTTTGTTTTTTGTAATTCAGAAGTTCATTTCTGCAAACTGTGTAAACTTTTTTTGATCTGTGCATTCAGTTACTGCACTATCATTGTGGCTTGTGTCATTGATTATTGAACCTTTCCAAAAGTGATTTTCTTTTCATCTCCAAAGAGCCAATTTAGAAATTTTTTTCTTGATGAGGTCTGTATGGAAGTAATTTAACCAATTTAAAGGCACACAGGAGTACAGTTTTATGTGCCTTATTCTGCATTTATATGCCTTATGTGATCACCACATGTCTAATAACTCAAAGACTTTGATTCTTTGATTGAAAAATGGGTCAAATGATTTAGGAGAGTGTCTGAATGCTTAGTATCTACATCATTACTTGGAAATTATTTTAGCATGTGTTTTCAACAATATGTTGCTTATTAGGAATGCAAATAGTTAACCAGGTTTTGGATGTAGACAGTTCAGGGAAGCAGATTTGCTGAGGTTATGATTTTATGTTAGTAAATTGGCATTTTTCAGGTCATGTTGGTGTTAGGCTTTCCATTTCCTGTTGTGACATGTTAGTAATAATTTTCAGACTCTCAGGAAGCCAGATTTGATCTCTGTGGTGGGTCAGATATCAAAGCAGTATCCGGTATATCCTTCGGGGTTTGGCTACTATGACTGCTTTGTAGAACTTTCACCTAAGTTTGTAATCAAACTTGTCAGCAGTGATCTAAAACTTATGACATAGTGTTAATACTTGTTCCGTGAATTCTTTGATTCCGGATCTTTCCTAAGTGGTTTTGGTAGATTATCTCAATTCTCACACCAACTCTGTGAAGTAGGCACTTTCCAGGATTCCTATTATACAGATATGGAAACTGAGACATACAGGATTTAATTAATTTGCCCAAGGACTCAGTAAGTGTCAGAACTGAGACTGAAGCCTGGCAGTATGACTTCAGAGCTCTTGCTCTCAATGGCTATACTATAATGCTGGCAAGACTAATTAAAATGCTACAAGAAAAGATAGGATGAGAGAGGTGGCACCATGGGTTAATTTATTTTTCAATTATAGAAGTAATTACAGAAACTCTGGAATTCTTTTTTTCTTTAAAACTCTCATTCTCCTACTCTAATAAACCCTGCTTTTGCATTTTTTCATATGCACATTCACATGTGTATGTAAACATTGTACCTTTGATTCATTTTGATTCTTAAAGATAAGTGTTCCTTAGTTAAATATAAAATGGAGGATGAAACCATGTGGGAAAACTGCCCATTCCCATTGCTAAAATATGGAAAGATTTTGATCTGCAACTTTGGAACCAAATTAAGTATATTTCTTGATCTCATGGGGAGTAGTTGAACATTTTCTTTTAAAATCATGAAAATTACTTGGTTTTCAAAGTGTAAGGCTTCCATGGCACCTTTTGGTTGGATTTTTGTTTACTTTTCTTCCTTGTTATAGTCTGAGCCTTATATTTGTGTGTTTATCCTTTTAAAATCATCTGGCATTTAACTGCGGCGTGTCTCTAACATTCCTTATGAATCAAGGAAATTTTCTTCAGAGTAGACGGCTACTTCCTTTGGGAGTTATCCATTTCATACTTTCCTGAAGAGAAATATAAGGCATAGCAATTTGGACATCCAGCTAACTTAATTAACAGTTAATATTAACAGTAATCAATAAATAACAGTAATCAAGTAATGTTACTTTTGTGAGAAATCAGGTATGAATTGACAGTTTGTGTCAGAATAAATTCTTAACTGCTGTGATGTTCACAACCTGAGTTTCATGATGTCATGCCATGGTAAAATCAATTTGAGAAGCTTTTCATAAATTTTGTTTATGAAGTTAATGCTTACTACATGTTTTATCAAGAATCTTTCTTACACCATTAGCCACTACAGTTCTAGATGCAGATATACTTTGTTACTTGTGCTTATTTGAAAATGAAACCTTTGACTGGATTTGTGCTCTGTGCACATATCATCTCCAAGTATATTCGTTGCCTTCTTGGCTCCATAGCTTGATGCAAGCCAATACTTTTGCTCTGTTTAACAACCTCTTCACCCGTCTCTGCTCCATAAAATCCCACTGACCTTTTAAGGTCCAACTTGTGCATGTCTCTTCCAAAGAAGGCTTCTCATCATCAAATATAGTGGAATATGATCTTTTTTTCTGAGCTCTTGTAACAGTTCTTGTGTCTTCTGTTGACATGTCATGCATTGCCTTTTATTATGTAGATACGTAGTAATTTATGGGAAAATATTACAACATCCCTTTTGGGGATGGTAAAGTAGTTTTTTTAATTATAGTTTATTGATTATGCTATTACAGTTGTCCCATTTCCCCCCTTCATTCCCCTCCACCCTTCACACCCCCTCCCACCCACATTCCCTCCCTTTGGTTCATGTCCATGTGTCATAAGTTCTTTAGCTTCTGCTTTTCCCACACTATTCTTGCCCTCCTATTTTCTACCCACCATCTATGCTATTTATTCTCTGTACCTTTCCCCCTTTCTCCTCCTCCCACTCCCCTGTTACTAACCCTCCATGTGATCTCCATTTCTGTGTTTCTGTCCTGTTCTAGCTGTTTGCTTAGTTTGCTTTTGTTTTAGGTGTGGTTGTTAATAACTGTGAGTTTGCTGCCTTTTTACTGTTAATATTTTTTATCTTCTTTTTCTTAGATAAGTCCCTTTAACATTTCATATAATAAGGGCTTGGTGATGATGAACTCTTTAACTTGACCTTATCTGAGAAGCACTTTATCTGCCCTTCCATTCTAAATGAAAACTTTGCTGGATAGAGCAATCTTGGATGTAGGTCCTTGACTTTCATGACTTGGAATACTTCTTTCCAGCCCCTTCTTGCCTGTAAGGTCTCTTTTGAGAAATCCGCTGATAGTCTGATGGAAACTCCTTTGTAGGTGACTCTGCCTTTATCCCTTGCTGCTTCTAGAATTCTCTCCTTCATTTTAATCTTGGCTAATGTAATTATGATGTGCCTTGGTGTGTTCCTCCTTGGGTCCAACTTCTTTGGGACTGTCTGAGCTTCCTGGACTTCCTGGAAGTCTATTTCCTTTGCGAGATTGGGGAAGTTCTCCTTTATTATTTGTTCAAATAAGTTTTCCACTTGTTGCTCTTCCTTTTCCCTTTCTGGTACCCCTATAATTTGGATGTTGGGACTTTTAAAGATGTCCTGGAGGTTCCTAAGCCTCTTCTCATTTTTTTGAATTTTTGTTTCTTCATTCTTTTCTATTTGGTTGTTTCTTTCTTCCTTCAGGTCCACTCCATTGATTTGAGTTCCAGTTTTCCTCCCATCACTATTGGTTTCCTGTGCATTTTCCTTCATTTCACTTATTGTAGCCTCCATTTATTCCTCTAATTTGCGACCAAAATCAACCAATTCTGTGAGCTTCCTAATCACCAGAGCTTTGAACTGTGCTTCTGATAAGTTGGATACCAGTGCTATGAGCTCTGCATCTGATAGGTTGACCACCTGTTGGTCGCTCAGATGAATTAGCTCCGGGACCTGGGTCTGTTCTGCATTTTGAGCCATCCTTGGGTTTTTTTTGTTTGTTTGTTTTGTTTGTTTGTTTGTTTTTGTCTGGTCGAAGCTTTTATGTAGTGAGGGGTGGAGCCTTAGGTGTTCACCAGGGTGCGGCAGCCCAGTTGCTGGGTTGTGATGCTGGATGTGGGGGTCGGGTCTGAGAGGGAACAATGGCACTTGCTCCGCTCTCTTTATCGCCGATCCCAGTCCCTTCAGCCTCTTTCCTCTATCAAATTGGGCCCTTCTGGTGCTGATTTCCATGTGGGTGTGCCTGTGCATGCTCCAGGACCCCGTGGGTCTCCCCAACGAACTCTCCTGTGAGGCTGGGACTCCCTCTTGGCACCTCAGCCCCTACAAGTATTTTCAATGGGTGCTTTTAGGCTTCACTTCCCGGTGCTGGGGCCCTGCATCACGCAGTCTGTCTTGCTGCCGGTTTTCGCCTGGTTTATCTGTGCACGAATGTGTGTCCACGATCCGCTGGCCTACGCGCCCCACTTGGCCTCTTTGCGTTCGGCAATGCCACCGCCTGTGAGCCTGGAATAACTGTGCGCTTGTGACCACCTCCGGCTTATCCTGCCATGTTCTGACTCTGCTGGCTGCGGACTCCGCCCCTCTTACCGGTCTGGGTGAATTCTTGTTGTTCGGCTCCCGCACAATTCAATTTTCTCTCTGTCCTGGTTGGGTTTTCTTTCTTTTCTTTTTTTTTTTGGTTCTATATTTTTGTTGTCTTTAATCTTGGTTGTGAGAGGAGGCACAGCGTGTCCAGCTTCGCCTCCCTCTTGGCCTGAAGTCTGGGGATGGTAAAGTAATTTATACTGAAGTTTACTGAAAGCTGTAAGCCTTGTACAGATATGCTGTTATTCAATAAAAATTGCATTCAGATTTTTTACAATTTCTGGTACATTGGTAGCTGTTCTGTAAACATTAGTAAGTGAATAAATTATTGTTTAAATTTATTGTTACATTTTAATGTGTTCAGTACTTAGCACATATAGTTCTTAAAATACTTATATGAAAATGCTTCTTACATACAAATGCCTACATCAGTTGGTTTCACTTCCTTGCCATCATTGTTGTTGAGACTTTGTCTCTCTCTCTCTAGTTGGTAACATTTGGGATTTTCATTTTTTCCACTCATATTGTGCATACTTTTTTGTCAACTTACTAGCCAACCAGATAGCTGACTGACATACCTTTGACACTTAGCTATGGTCCTCAACCCTAACCAGTCTTCTTTATGAGTAAGGTGAAACTTTTTTGAAAGCTATGAAAAATCGGTATACAATCTCAGGCTATTAGTGACTTAACTAACCATTTCCAGGGTCTTCTTATTTCTAACTCCTCCCCACCTGTTACAGTTTGGGGGCTAGATTGCATTCCCTTTATTGTAGTCTGGCCTTGAATAAGACTAAAACTTCGAAATATGAGGAGGGACCCTCCAAAAGTCCGGAATTATCTTCTGGAGGGTAGGCCCCTAGCAGTACAGGCTTCCTCTGCTAGGTGAATATTCTAGAAACCCATCTGTATCAAGTGTACCACCTGGTATTGTTGTGAGAGCCTGCATTTGGCTTCAGCGAATTTTTTTTGGAAAATGTGTGCCCATTTCATGATGGGTGATTTACAAGAGCAGTTGTTGACCAAGAGTGGCATGACCCACATACCCCCCCCATTAAATCTATCTCACCCCCCCCAATCATTTTTTTCCCCTGTGGAAAAAGTCTTCAAAGGAAAACGTTTTGCTGATGTGGAAGAGGTAAAACAAAAAATGGCAGCACTAAAACACATCAAAATTGATGAATTTCAAAACTGTTTTCAGTTATGGAAGAATGTCTTGACAGGCCTATTGCATCAAATGTAGTACACTTTGAAGGTGACTGAAGTTTAAACATGAAGAATAAATACACAATATTTCAAATAAATTCTGTTTGGGGGAGTCCCCTTTCATATTTCTGCAGTTGGAAAGAACACTTAAGTCTTGAGTCTTGTAAGCCGCAGGAGACAAAAACTTATTTCTTCCAACTGTTTTTGAATTAATCAAGTCAGAAACTTAGCAGTTATCTTAGATTTCTTCTTTACCGTTCCCTACATTTTATTAGTTACCATATCCTCTTAAATATTTCTCAAAAATCTTTCTACTCTTCCAAGTTGCTATACTTTATTTCAGTATGCCCTTGCTGTCTTACATATTTGGGATTGTTTAAGGGTCTACTATAGTAAGGATCACCTCGCTAACTTCTCTCCCTATCTTTAGCCTTCAGTCTCTTGCCTTTTCTATCTATCTTCCACAGTACCGCCAGCACTGGTCTGCTAAAATTCATATCTGATGTGTGGTTTGTCTCTTCAAACTCTTAATGGTTTCCTATGTGTATAAATGAGTAAAAATTAAGTTCCTTAGCATGACATGAGCCCCTTTCTTGACCTGGCCTGTGTTCATCTCTCCCACTACTCTTTAGTCCCCTTTTTCTCTTCCATAAGCCAAAACCCAAGCGGGTTTTGTTACTATGCTGCTGTTTTTGGACTTTTTTTTTTTTTTTGCCTATATTAACTTTATCTTACACTTAGCCTGGTTAACTCATCTTAATCATTGAGTACTCAGCCAAAACCTTCCCTCTGTTACTATGTGTTCACTAATTTTCCCAGGCAGCATGCTATTCCTTTTCAGTGTTAACTATTAAATACCTTGTGGTACTTAAGGAGAGCATAGCTCTCCTGTGGTACTACCCACACACTGTGCTGTAGTTATTTGTCTGTCTTTAACCTCACTGCCTTGGGAATAGGGACAGTGTCTTACTTATTACCCCAGCACCTGGCTTTGTGCTTGGCATATGTTCGCGAGTAAATGGTTGTTAAATGAATTAGTAAATGTCTCTAAAAACTAACTTTGGCTACTAGGTAGATAGTGATCTTCTAAACTCCTATAGGGAAATTAGGAGGATGGGCAAGTTTGGGGTAAATATTTATTCAGTTTGGGTCTTGCTGAATTCAAGTTCCTATGTAACATCTAAGTAGAGGTGTGCCATGAATCTGCTATGCATTTGTTATTCATTCATGCTAGAAATGTTAATTGACCCAGAAAGATTTTGTAGATATAGACAAGATTATTCTAAAATTCATATAGAAAGGCAGAGGAGCTACAATAGCTAATATAGTTTGAAACATAAAAATAGTGAGAAATTAATATATCCATTTTCAAGACTTATAATCAAAATGGTAGTATTGCTGTAGGTAGAAACACATAGATCAGTGCACCAGAACAGAGAATGCTGAAGTAGACCCACTAATATGCGCAACTAATTTTGGCAGAGGCACAAAAACAATTCGGTGGAAGGAAGATAACTTTTTCGGCAAATGATGCTATAGCAATTGGACATCCATATGTCAAAAAACAAAACAAGCAAATAAAACAAAATGAACCTCAACCTATGTCTTAAACCTTATGTCAGAATTCACTCACAGTGGATCATGGAGTTAAATGTAAAATATAAAACTGTAAAACTTTTAGAAAATAATTCAGAAGAAAATCGTTGCGAGGTGGGTTCTTAGTTTTGACACCACAAGCATTGTCCGTAAAGGAATAATTGATAATTAAACTTCATCAAAATTAAATAGTTTTGCTATGTGATAGGCATGCTTAAAAGGAATAAAAGCTATAGAGTGGGAGGAAAGTTTAGAAACAGCATATTTGACAAGGACTAGTACCTAGGATATATATTTTAAAATATAAAACTCAGCAGTAAAAAAGCAATCCAAATAGAAGATGGGCAAGAGATATGAGCAGTCATTTCATTGAATAGGATATGCAGATAGCAAATAAGTATATAAAAATGTTCAACATTATTAGTCATTAGGGAAATGTAAATTAAAACAATGAGAGATCACTATAAACCATTAGAATAGCTAAAATAAGAAATAGTGACAACATCAAGTGCTGGTAAGGATATGGTGAAACTGTGTAACCTATACATTGTTTGTTGGAATGCAAAGTTGGCAGTTTCTTAAAGAACTAAACATGTTGCCCTGGCAGATGTGGCTCAGTGGATTGAGTGTTGACTTATGAACCAAAAGACCACTGGTTCAATTCCTGGTCAGTCCACATGCCTGGGTCTTCACTGGGTGAATGGTTAAACAAACAGGTACACCCATACCATAGAATACTACTCAGCGATAAAAAGGAAAGAATGATTGATACGTACAACAACCTAGATGAATCTAGAGAATTATTCTGAGTGTAAGAAGCTAATCCCCCAAAGTACCATAATGAATGGTTCCATTTATGTGACATTCTTTTTTTTTTTTTTTTTTTTTTTTAAGATGTATTCATTTTATTTTTAGACAGAGGGGAAGGGAGGAAGAAGGGAAGGGAAACATCAATGTGTGGTTGCCTCTTGCATGCCCCCCACCGGAGACCCAGGCCGCAATCCAGGCATGTGCCCTGACTGGAAATCGAACCTGTGACCCTTCTGTTCACAGGCCAGCGCTCAATCCACCGAGCCACACCAGCCAGGGCTATGTGACATTCTTCAAGTGGCAAACTTACAGAAATGGAAAGTAGATTACGGGTTGCCATGTGTTAAGGAAGGGGTGGGAGGGGCACTGGAAGAATGTGGTCGTAGCTGTCCAGGGGCAACAGGAGGGATCCTTGTGGTAATGGAAATGCCCTGTATTTTAGCTTTATCAATGTCAGTATCCTGGCTGTGATATTATGCTATAGTTTTACAAGTTACCATTGGTAACTAAGTAAAGGGTATGAGGATCTCTCTATATTATTGATTACAACTGCATGTGAAGTCATAATTATTTCAAAAAGTTCATTTACAAAAAAATGAAGAAGTGGTATGTGCCAGTTACTGTGCAAATGATTGAGTATGTAATGTTGAGCAAAAAGTGACACAGTGCCAGACCTCATGATACATTCTAGAAGGGAAGACAGACATTATTTAAATAATCACATAAATAAGTACAACATTACAACTATGATAAGTGCCAAAAAAGAGAAAAGGAGAGCTGTAAGAACTAACAGTGAAAATCTGGTCTAGTCAGGAAAGGTCTGCCCAAGTAGTAAGTAGGTGAAGGGAGATTTTCCTTACATGCTGCATGGTTTGGGCAAGTTATTTAAACTCTTTGTGCTTCAGTCTCCTCATCTGTTAAATGGGGATAATAATAGCACCTAAGCTTTAAGGTTGTGATGTATTAAAGACAAATATCAAATGAGTTCATTTGTAACACGTTTAGGATAGTGTCTAAAGTAAACTTTAAGATTTCGTTAAATAAATAAAGGGATACTTGCTCTGAAGAATGAGGAGAGTTGATTAGATAAAGAGAAGGGTATGTTCTTGGCAGAGGGAGCAATAAAGGGAGAAGCTAGAGACAGGAGAGCCTGGTAGGATTGAGAGGAAGGTTAGTGAGCCAAGAACACTGTGAGAGGTACACACTTTAAAAAAAAAAAAAAAAAAATGGAGCTGGAGAACTAGGCAGAGGCTAGGCTGCATAGGCCTTTGTCCATGAGTTTTTCAACTCTCTCTGCTAAGTAAGGGTAGTGAGAAATGATTAAGACTAATCCATGGAGTGGGAGAGATTACTGGTCAGATTTGCTTTTAGAAAAGACCGTATTGGCTGCCATGTGAAGGTCAGATTAGAGGAGGTCAAGATGATCTACAAAGATCATGCAGGAACTTGCTGAGACAAACCAGCCTTTATCCCCAGAGATTTTCATCAGTTTATTGCTATAATCTTCATAACTCTCCAGAAAAATTTGCAAGCTATTATGTGTCTATCATAATGTTTTGAATATGTATTTGACAATTAAAAAGGAAAAGGAGACTGTAGTATTGTTTTCACATGCTAAATTTCAGGTGCTGTGTTATGATTTAAATAGCCTTTTGTGGACCAGCCTGGGAATCTAGTTTAGAACTTAAAAAGATTTAACACTGATTCCAGATTGCTTCTTTATATTTGCTTTATGCTGTCATAGTTTTGAATACTTTGCGGCAGTGCTGCCCATAAGAACATTTGTGCTGTAACTGCCAGCCACATGTGTGCACTTCTAAACTTCTTAGGAGCCACGTTCAAAGGTAAAAAGAACATGATGAGATTAATTTTGATAATGTATTTTATTTAGCCAAATATATCTAAAGTATTACTTCAACGTGCAATCAATATAAAATTATTAATGTAATATTTGATTTTTTTTTCTTGTAAAGTCTTAGAACTCCATTGTGTGTTTTACCATAGAGCACATCTTAGTTTGGACTGGCCCTGTTTCCCTGTTCGTGGCCGCTGAACAGACAGTGCAGTTCTAAAGGTTTCTGGGTTAATAGGAGTAGTTTGTGGTTTTGGGGGGTATTTTTTTTTGAGTTACCAAATTTATGGAAATACTAAGCCATGCAGACCTGAGTTTAATAAACTTTTGGAAGAGAGTTGATTGCTCTTGTTAGAAAGGTGTGGAGTTCTAGATGTCTCAGGTGTTTAGTGAAATGAAGTTTTTTAAACATTTTGGAAGAGTTAAGTTGCCACACTTAGGGTTTTTGAGGGGCTTTTAGGAATAAAATGGAGGAGGTATGTTGGGACTTGCTGATTGAGGTCTCAGTATATAGAAAGTTTTAATTATTTTAGTGATATGAAGCCTGTAACTAATGTTTATTTGGTGTATGTTATATGTATAAAGGCCTTCTTGTCTGATTATCAGGTAAAGGAGTGAGGAACAGAATGTCTGTGTTCTTTGCAAAATCTTAACCTACATGCTTTGATACATCAAAATTGAAATGATTCTTGAACTATTAATGCTTATTTCTTAAAAAAGCCTTTGGTTATTTACTCAAGAGCCATAATATTTAATTTGATTGCTTCTATAGACATTGCAAAATTCTACTATGGTTATTTTCATTCTATTCTGTCTTAACATTTACCTTAAATATAAAACTCTTTAATTGGTATATTCTAAAAAATGTCAATACGCAGTAATAGGCCATCTTTGGTAGAGGTAACCATAATACATTAATGAAGTTATAAAGCAGTACAAATTTAAATTTTTCTTTGTAACATATATGCTAGTTTTTTGTTATTGTTCCAAGACCAGCTTAATACTGATCTTTTACCTCATTGCTTGAATAAATAATTTGACATTTATTATCCATGTATTATGTACCATTCACTACCAGATGCTGAGAATGGAGATATGTTCCCAAGGAGCTCTCAAAATTTTACTTTCTCTAAATTAGGAAATTGTTGTATTAAATCTGTTTCAAATAATGATATTTTATTTTTCTCAAAATATATACAAAAGCTTCACAAATATTTTTAAAATTATTATAGCTCTTTGATGTTATTTTCCATATACAGAAGGAAAATTTGTTGAGGACAAGAGATTGTCTTAAAACACTTCAAGTCTTCACTACTAGAATTCAGCACTAAAATTAGAGTGTGCTTAGTTCCTCTCATCTTTTATTTCCTGTATATACTTATTATGACATACGTGGCAAGTCTTGTTTTACAAGGCTTACTGGTTTCACTATTTTTATGACTATCTTTCAACTCCTACACATGAACCTTCCAAGTTGATTGCTAATGTATGCCATTTTAATGTTGAGCAAAAAGGTAGATGCATTTTTAAAAAATCAAACTAGGAGTAAACCAATAAAAATGTATGCTTATTTGATACTATCTGCTTTGAAAACATGAGAATTGTTACATATATTTTCCATGACCAATATTTGACAATGGGCTCTGAAGATTTAAGAGCCCCCACGTATGTTGTAATGTACTGTAAACACTTCTCTGTAAACTTAACAGTTGGTCTTGGAGATTGTTTTACTCATAGACCTCTACCTGAAGAAATTCTTAATTCCTTTTTACAGCTGCACAGTGAAAATAGAATTGTTAAATCATCCCTAAAGACTTAACATGGTAGATGTTGAACTATTGTTACATTGAATGAACCTAATATTTTTTTCAACACAAAGATCAGAAGTTTCTTTCTGTCATGTACTTGATAATTTTTATTATGTGTTGTGAAAATTTTTAAACAATTTTTCTCCTTTTTTCAGATAACCAGACAGCTCAATGGAGTCTGAGCAACTGTTCCATAGAGGCT
Organism: Anoura caudifer; assembly: GCA_004027475.1. Taxonomy (NCBI): domain Eukaryota; kingdom Metazoa; phylum Chordata; class Mammalia; order Chiroptera; family Phyllostomidae; genus Anoura; species Anoura caudifer. The sequence goes on along the minus strand of PVKU01000659.1, from coordinate 20,372 downwards.
ACTATAGAAACAGCTATAACAGTATAACCAGTGCGAGTAGTGATGAGGAGCTTTTAGATGGAGCAGGTATCATTATGGACTTCCAAACTTCTGAAGATGACAATTTGTTAGATGGTGACACAGTAGTTGGTAAGTTTGGCTTTACAACTCTTAATATTTGTAGTCATGAACGTCTATGAACCTGTATATATTTTTTATTGAGTTTGCGCTTTTGAGTAACTTTTTAAAAATTGAGGTGATCCGTGTAACATAAAAACCACTTTTAAAGTGTATCATTCATTGGCATTTAACACACTCACAGGGTTGTGCAACTACTGCTTCTTTCTAGTTCCATACATTTTGTTACCCCAAAAGAAAGCCTTGTATTTGGATGAACTTTAAAATTTAAACAACATGATGCAGAGATGTACACAACTGTAATTGGTGTTCTCAGAGAAACAGGATTAATAGGATTAATACTGATATGTAGGAAGATACTTCTTAGGAGCAATTGGCTCACATGACTGTGGAAGCTGAGAAGTTCCATGAACTGCTACCTGCAAATTGGAGGCCCAGGGAAGTTGCTGGTATAATTCTAGTCCAAACCCAAAAGCCTGAGAACCAGGGGAACCAGTGGTGAAGTCCCAGATGGAGCCCTGGGTCCTGGAGCCCTAATGTCCGAGGGCAGAAGAAGACAGATGTCCCAGCTCAAGCAGAGAGCAAATTCACCTTTCTGCTTCATTGTTCTATTCAGATCATCAACTGAATGGTAGCCACTTTCTTTGGTGAGGGCATCTTTTTTCAGTCTCCCAAGTCAAATGCCAGTCTCTTGTGGAAGGACCCTTACAGACACATATGCAGAAATAATGTTTTACCAGCTCTCTGGGCATCTCTTAGTCCGGTCAGGTTGACACATAAAATTAATTGTCACAACCACAATCAAATTCTAAGTGTGGAAACTGATGAATTTTTACAAAGTGAACACCTCATATAACTACCCCTGTATCGAGAAAGAAAACATTATCAGGACCCCCAGAATCTTCCCTTGTTCCCCCTTCCAGTTTCAAAGATAACTACTATTTTGATTCTTATTACTATACATTAGTTTTGCAGGTATTTAATTTTATATAAATGGAATTTTATATACCTTTGGGTCCGGTGTCCTTTACTAATGTTTTCACGCACATTATGTAGACAATTCTGTGCATTTATGTGTTGGAATGAAAGTCTTAGGTGACAGGGTGTGTGGATCGTAGTGCCACCAGATACTTTCGAAGGTGGTCCCAAAGTGGCTGCAGCACACACATGGTACCACTCCTGTGTGAGCGCCTGGTTTGTTCCGCATCTTCACAAATTGGTCCCGAAGTGGCTGCAGCACACGCATAGTACCACTCTGTGTGAGTACCTGGTTTGCTCTACATCTTCACAATTCTTGATACTACCAGTTTTTACAAATTTTGGCTCTTCTAGTGTGGGTGCAGTGGTCTTGAATTGTGATTTTAATTTACATTTGCCAGATGGCTTATGAGTTGAAGTGCCTTCTGTATGTTGATTGGCTTTTTAGATTGCTTCTTTTGAAGTGCTTGGTTTTTTTTTTGTTTTTTGTTTGTCTATTTTGTAGGAGTTCTTTATGCATTCTGATTGTGGGTTCTTTGTCATATATATGTATTGCAAATTTCTTCCCTCTCTGTTGTATGTCTTTTCACTCTTTTACTGGTATCTTTTAATGGATATGTCACCAGTTTTAATGAAATCTAGTTAATCTTTTCCTTTTCTCTTTGTGTTTTTGTTTTAAGATATCTTCCCATACCTCAAGGTCATGAAGATCTTTTCCCATTTTCTTTTTAGAAGTTTTATTCTTTGTATCTTTCACACTTAGACTTATAATGTACCTGCAATTAATTTTTATATTGATATGAGTTAAGGGTTCAGATTAATTTTTTTTCCTGTATGGAAAACTAGTTGACCCCACACCAGTAATTTTCTTTTGAAAATAATTTTGTATCTGCCAGAAGACGTAAGAGATTGACAAAAGGTCTAAAATTCATATTCCATGTGAATGTGAAGGTCATGATAATTTCAGCTATGATAAATTTGAAAGGGAGTAGTTATCACAGACATTTAAAAAGAATAAAGCATTCTCCCGGTATCCACCAGATGCCTGGCTTTGAGTAATATTTAAGTATATCTTTTGAGGAAATAGTTCTCAGACTTTTTGTTTTCAAGATCTCTTTCTATTCTTAAAAGTTTACTGAAGCCCTGACCATTGTGGCTTAGTTGGTTGGGCCTCCTACTGCAAAGTGAAAGGTCGCCGGTTCAATTCTGGGTCAGAGCAAATGCCTGGGTTGCAGGTTGGGTCCCTGGGGTGCGGGAGAGGTAACTGATTGGTTCTCACACTGATGTCTTTCCCTTTCTCCCTGCCTTCCCTTCTCTCTAAAAATAAAAAAATAAATAAATCTTTTTTTAAAAAGATTATCAAAGAGTCTAACAAACTTTTTTTAAAAAAAATGTACATTACAGCTATCAATGTTTACCATATTAAAAATTAAAACAAAAATTTCAGTACTTAATTCATTTTAAAATAACAATAACTAAGTATATTATAATGTTAATAACATTTATAAATAATTATATTCTCCAAAATAAAAATAAAGTTAGTGAGAAGAGTGGCATTGTTTCACATTTTGATAAGTAACAGCTTGCTTGATAGAAAAGTAGTCTCTACTGCTTCTGCGTTTGATTTGTTTTGATACATTGGTTGTTGGAACATATAAGAAATACACGTTTATACATACATACATATATATATAGTTGCTTCTTGAACAGCATGAGTTTGAACTGCACAGGTTCACTTATATGTGGATTTTTCCCAATAAATATATTGGAAAGATTTTTTGAGATTTGATAAAACCACAAACTGTGTAGCCTAGGAATATCAAAAAATTAAGAAAAAGTTAGGTGTGTCATGAATGCATAAAGTATGTATACATTTTGTTTTCCTTATGATTTTCTTAATAACATTTTCTTTAGGCAACTTTATTGTAAAAATGCAATATATCATATACATAAAATATGTGTTTATTGACTATATTATAGGTAAGGTCAACATTAGACAGGCTGTTAGTTTTTGGGAAGTCAAAAGTCATACATGGATTTTTGGCTGTGGGGGTGAGGTGGAGTGGGGTTGCTGGTGCCCCAAACAACCTCCCTCCCTAGTTTTCAAGGGTCAACTGTATGAGAATACCAGTATGCATTTGTAAGAAATATATAAGAAAATTTGACCTTATACAAATATATAGTTACAAAAGGAAGAATCATTTAAATGGCCTTTCCGATCATTTTGGATATTCTTCTTTAATACTACACCAAAACTCGACAAATAGTAATTTCTTAAAGGTTAATTGCAGTGTGGAAACTGAAACCATAGTAATGAGCATTTTATGCCATGTGAAATTGAAATCCATTGGCCTATCTTGTGCTCTGAGTAGATTTTATTACCCATGCATGATTTTATAATATCATGCATTAGTCATTTGGAAATTGATTCACTGATGTATTAGTTTGCTAGGACTGCCATGACAAAGTACCATCTATTGTGTGGCTTAACAGGAATTTATTTTCTCACAGTCCTGGAGGCTAAAGGCACAATATCAGGGTTTTGGCAGGGTTGATTTCTTCTGAGGCCTCAGCTTGTAGATGGCTATCTTCTCCCTGTGTCCTCACATGGTCTGTGTGTATCTATCTCCTAGTCTCTTTTTATAAGAACGTTAGTCATGTTGGAGTAGGGCCTACCTCAGTGACCTCATTTAACATTAACTACCTTTCTAAAGGCCCTATTTCTAATACAGTCACATTCTGAAGTACTTAGTGTGAGGGCTTTTATCGTGGGAATTTTGGAGGGGACACGGTTGAGCATGTAGCACATTTACGCAGATCTTGCTAGTATTCACACATTTTATTACACAAAACCATCATATTTTTAAATATTGCCACCTATTTCACAGTCCCATCATAAGTCTTTAAATGTTGGGAAGCTGTTAGATACACAGTGGTGAATACAAGATTTCCAAATTTAATTTTTGCCTGAAAGCTCAAATCTTATTATTGGCAACAAATACTGTTTATTGTTTTACTTGAAGATACAGTTTCACGTGATTCATTTTGAGAAAAATGTCTGCCAGAAACTAAGATCCAAGCAACTGTATACACAACTGTAGTTTGTGTATCAGTTGTGTGTTTGACTAAAAATGATGTTCCATGAAAAAAGTTCAGCCACAACTCAAAAATTCGCGACAGTGATTTTTCTCAAGATAGAACCATTGTTCCACAGTGTAAGCAAAAGTGCTTTATGTATTCTTCCCATTTATCACACAGAATACTAAAAGGATGTACATTCAAGAGTTGCCATTTAATAGAATAAGTTTTACATTTTTATGTAGGACATCTGGGATGGACACAGGCCTTTTGTTTTTTGGGCATGCATGAGGGAAAGAATACTATGACAACTAGTATATTTTGGTGCTACTGCTTTGATTCCTGCTAGACGCAAGCCATTTTACCTGCTATTGCTGTAGTACCATAGATAGAATGAAAAAGACAAAGAACATTGTGTAGATTGCATAATGGCCCCCACATTATGTGTAATGTATGTAGGTAACTTTACATGATAAAAGGGATTTAATGGTTTTGAATGAATGAAGAGAGGATGGAGAGATTATCTGGGATTATCTGGGTGACTCCATGGTAATCACAAGGGCCCTTCACAGAGGGAGGAGGGCGGATTAGAGTCTGACGAAGTTAGAGTGGTAAGAGTAAGGGGACAGGAGCCAAGGAATGTAGGCCGCCTCCAGAAGCTGCCAAAAAACAAGGAAGCAGATTCTCCCCTGAAGCCTCCAGAAGGAATGCAGCCCTGCAGACACCTTGATTTTAGACTTCTGACTTCCAGGATTGTGATAGAATAATCTGTATTGTTTTAAACCATGAAGTTTGTGGTAATTTGTTATAGTAGCAGTGGGAAATTGATAACATATATCACTTAAATACATAAATATATTTTTATGAAAATGTTTTTACCTTACAGACCCCCTGAAATAGATCTTGGGGATCTCCAGAGGTCTATAAAATACACTTGACCACACTTTGAGAACTCTGTTTTAAGATAAGCTAGCTGCAAAATGCACATTGGGTAACTGAGTAAGGTAATTTTTTGTATTGTAATATAAGTTATAAGATGGGAGGGCTTATATGAAAAGGATAAAAGTCTGCCTATGTAATATGGTCCCAGTTCTCTTAAAATGTTACATATACCCACACACATATATGGTGGGGGAAATACATCAAAATAAGGATTTTTCTCTTGGTGATAGAATTTGGGTGGTTTTTTTTTCTTAATGCTTTGCAGTATTTTCCAAATTGTCACCAATTTATAAAAACTGTAGATTTATGAAACTTAGCCAAAACTTTCAAGTTATTACATAGTATATATTTCAGTGTAGGAGGCCAGAGTGTATTTTATTAATGGTTTCCTAAGTTTATGCTTTTTAAATATTTAGTCATATGGCAAGTGGACATTTTTTGTACTCTGGCAGTGGAACGGCACCACATGTTACCAGCAATTGGATCTCGATTAGGCAACCTTGGTACTTGAGTTCTTTCTGGCTAGGAAAGAATTCAGAGCCAAGACTCAAATATAAGCAAAATTTATTAAGGAAGTCACAGGGTAGAAGAAGTGAACTGTGGAAAAGTGAGCCACCTGGGCTGTGTAGGCTGGGGAAACAAGTTACAGAGGCAAAAAAAAAAGGGCCCATGGAGCGTAGGAGAAGTAAAGGCAAAGGGACACACCTAAAGGAAGATGGCATGGGAGAGAGAGAGAGGAGAGAGAGAGACTGAGACAGTGCTGGGTTCTTAGACCTAAGGGCTTTTATGTGCTCTCTAAAGGCAGGGATCTTAGTTGAGGTCCTCGGGGAGGATCTCACTGGAATGTTCATCAGCTTTTTCATGTGTGTCATCTCAGGGTTGTGGTCTCTACTGATTAGTCTGCACTAGGGGAGGCTGGTGGACATTGGATGTGGTCCTGATGCCAGCCATGGTGCAGCTCTGCCTGGTTTCCAGGCCTGGAGCTGAAACACAAGGGAGGCCTAAATGTCACCTCTTGCTTGACCAAAACTTTGATGCATCGGAGGCTTTGTTTTTCAGATTATTTGATGCCAGCGAACCTTATCATCCTGAGGGCCTAACACTTAAGGGAGTAGTCATTCAAGGGCTTGTATGGGAGTCTTATGAGGCTATTCTCTGGCCCCCTTGTACCTTCTCTAAGGAGGTTACCACAGGACTAGCGACATGCTAGGGGAGGAGAGGTCAGACGAGAGTCCAAACTGCATAACTGGTAATGTGAAAGGTCAGGGGGTCTAAACTGCAGTAGGCTGGGGGAGGAAAGATCACCATGGGGATGAGACCTTGTTTTCCCATTTTTGCCCATTGCTAGTCACCCAGGGCTTTCTGTCTCGTGACATTCCATACCTGGCCTGTCGTTCCTATTATGCTCACGCCTAACTGCCTACTACACTCTTACCCTGGACCTTGTAAATATTAGCTTTGGGCTTGTTCCTGTCTGTCATATATCCAGGTCTCTCTTCATATTTCCTTTGCCTACAATACCAGTTATTACTTGTACATTGCTTCTTAGGTTAGACCTCATTTCCTCTACAAAGCCTTACCTGACTTCTCAGGTTTGGGTAGGAGCCCCTTCTGTGTAGTAAACTGTATTGCTTCTGTTCTGTTTGCTTTCTTGATTTTCCTTATTTGTCTTACTTGTTGCCTTCCGTCCTCCTAGATTTAACTATAGTATTCTTTAGTATAATTCTACTAATTCTTGTTGGCTTACAAGAGTATAACTTATTTTATTGTCTGCATAGTTCTGTTTAGAGCTGCTCTGTTATATATTGAGTATATACTTTAACTGTTGAGCAATCTTATTTTCCTTCTAATCTTTGTGGGGAGGGGATATTAGTAATTCCCTATGTGGCATATGTGGCATGGACAGCCACATATGCAATTTATTTCATCCACTCTTCTTACAATGTCTAATATATGGGCTCACACACAGTAGAAGCTCATTAAAAGTTTGTTGTTTTGTAGAATGTTCATCTGTTTAACATATAAGCTAGTCATAACATTAAGCTAGTCATAAAAAGGAGTCTCTTTTCCTTTTTATTTATTGAACTAGTATGGGTATATATAGAAAACTTTCAGTTTAACTGGGTATTTATGAAGCTGGTAGGATATTCAGTGGAGTAACAGGAACTGCATCACTCACCCATATTGTTAACAACTGTATTGACCAGGGGCCGACCAAAATGCAAGTATCATTCGGGAGGAAAAGGGCACAGGCGGGAAGATACAGGTTATATTAATATTTAGCTCCCTAATATTAGTCAGTGCCATCACTTCTGGTTTTCAGTTTTCTTATCTGATAAATGAATGCAAAATATTTATTCCACCTGCCTAACTCAGATGCCTTTTATTTCTTCTTCTTGTCTGATTGCTGTGGCTAGGACTTCCAGTGCTATGTTGAATAAGAGGTGAAAGCAGACATCTCTGTCTTACTCTTGATCCTAAGGGAAACACTTTTAGTTTTTGCTCGTGGAGTGTGATGTTAGCTATAAATTTGTCATACATGGCCTTTATTACATTGGGGAATGTTCCCTCTATTCCCACTTTACTGAGAGCTTTTTTTTATCATACATGGGTCCTGGATTTTATCAACTGCTTTTTCTGCATCTTTGATATGATAATGTGATTTTTATCTTTCATTTTGTTTGTAGTATATCACATTTGTTGATTTGTGGATATTGTACTAACCTTGCATTCCTGGAATTAATCCCACTTGATCGGGTTTATGATCTTTTTAGTGTGTTGCTAGATCCAGTTTGCTTATATTTTATTGAGGATTTTAGCATCTGTGTTCATCAGGGTTATTGGCCTATAGTCTTCTTTCTTTGTAGTGTCTTTATCTGGTCAAAATGTATGCATTACTAGAAACATACAATCTTCCAAAACTGAATCAGGAAGAATCAGAAAATCTGAGTGGACCAATTACAACTAATTAAATTGAAGCTGTAATGAAAAACTCCCAGCAAACAAAAGTTCTGGACTGTACTGGTTTACGGGTGAATTTTGCCAAACAGTTAAAGAACTAACACCTATCTGAGGAGGGAAGACTCCCAAACTTATTCTGCAAGGCCAGCATTATTCTAAGTCCAAATCTTCTTAGTACTTTGTTATTGATAATCCCCCTAATTCCCTCCTTGGCTCTGAATTCCTACTTCCTTGTTGTATTGGAAATTAATCCAAGTTCTACATCAAGGTCTCTTTTCCCCAATTGCAGTGGTCCTGAATAAAACCTTTTTTTCACTATTTTAACTACTGCCCAGCTCTGGTTTTTCTTTGACTATATGTATTTCATTTTGCATCTCTATACAAGAGTTCTTTTAAGGTTATTATCATATATAAAATATGAATAATTTCAAAAATCAAATATTTATTTCACATTTCCCCAACTGATTTATAAAATTGTTTGTTTTTAATTCTATAGTGCCCTGCCTCCCCTTCCCTCTTTATCTTACTATTTATTTGTTGACAAAATCCAGTTATTTGTTTCTTAATTTGGGTTTAAGTTCCTGAGCTGTCATTTAACGTGTTTCTGTATTTCCTTAAATTGGTAGTTAGATCTAAAGGCAAAAATCTTTTTTTTAAAGTAATTCTAATGTTGTAGATTTCTTGGATCATGTATTTTAGGAAGGGTTTAACGTTTGAACGTTACAATACTATAGTCATGATACATGTTCTACATATAGCTATATAATTATGTAGTTAAAATATCTCCATCATCTGTTGTCATCTTTTTAGCCTCCCTGACTTACGTACCTCAGAGAGGTTGTGATTTATCCAGTATCCCACATCAAGTTGAAGTTAGAATCTGGAGTGCATTTGGAAGTGGAAATATCTTCCCCTTGTGAATTTTAAGTTCCTTTTTGTGCAACCATTTTGTGTTTTGCGTTCTTCAGAAGTTCTAATCCTGAGCTTCTCCCCAGTCCTCACCAGCTGTATCTAGGAATTCTTGAATTTGTCTTCTGTTCTCTTTTTACTTTAGACCCATTCTCATTGTAATTCAGTTTATTAGTCTGTTAGCTAACCTGTGTGTCAAAGTCCTCTCTGGCCACACACTCCAGCCTACTTTCCCTTTCTAAAGTATAATTGGAAAGCACTTTAGCCTGAGTAATATTTCTTTTAAGAAAAAGTGGCAGCCATGGACCCCATAAGCATGGATACTTGTTTACTCTTGAAAATTTTAAAATTTACAGATTTTTTTATATTACAGAAGTAATATATTTATGTAAAAAATTAAATGTGTAATATATTTGTTTAAAAATGTAAAACAGTGTAGAATTATATAAAGTAAAAACTAAATGTGCCATCATCTTCCCCACTTTCCACCTCATTCCTTCCTCAGTGATAAGTTGTTAAGTTTGCTGTCTCATTCTAAACTGAACTTGTAAAAACACGTACAATTTATTTATTGTATAAATATGCACACATATTTTGTTAAAAATAATTCATAAAAATTCACTAAAAATAATTCATAAATGATACAAAACTTTTACTTGCGCAGTACTGTCATATTTTATGGGGAAGATATTCTTCCCCCTCTAGTTAGTGCTATCTAGCTGTCATTTCCATTTTTCCTTTGTGACTAAGTTGTAAATCAGGAAAAACAAGTTAAGACACTGTCTACAAATACCAGGAGAACTTGTAGATAGATTTTCATTTTATATAAAGGCATGAAAGAATGTAAATAGTGTCATAAAAATTAAATTATTTATCAATGCCATGTAGCATATATTTTTAAAAAGTTTTATAATAGTAGAACTTAGTTATCAAATGACCACAAATGATCATATTTAATGTAGTAAAGATGGTTTTTTCAAAGCTTTCCTTGTTTAAAAAGTTATTTCCAAGAAAATTCAAAAAATATAAAAAATAAAAAATCACAATAGCAATATAAATTTAATAGAATCAGAATTAAATAGAATATATCTGTGGCATTAACTCTAGTCTGTATTCCTTTCCTGAAACCCTTTTCCTCAAATCCCAGTTGGGATTTTATGAGAATATCTGTCTTTCTGAGGTTCATACTTTTTGAAATATAAAAACTTTATTTAACCAAATTTAAAAATACCCCAAATAACTAAACTGTACCAAAGTGAATAGACTTTCTCTTCTCTTTACTGCCCTCTGAGTCTACTCTTTTTTCATTACCCCAGTCCTTATATATAAATGCCTTGAATTGGACTGGACCTTAGAGTTGGCTCATTCAATACTTAGGAAATCAAATTTTTCAGAACCTCTTGAGTCTTTTGGAATTGCTTCTAATGAATAGCCCATTTTTATTTAGTGGTGCTGCAACAATACTGCTATTTCAGAAGGAGAATCTCTTAGTACAAAGGAATTACCTCAGGGTAACTAAAAATTATGAGCATTTGTTGTTTGTTTGTTTGTTTGTTTTTGTTTTTTAATGGCAGTTTGAAACGAAAAGAGTTGCTTTATTTCTGAATTTCATTGAAATTTCCAGGAAAAAAGAAGTAAAATTGTTTGGGGGGAAAAAAAAAAGAAAGAGAAGAAATTTCCAGAAAAAGCACAGTAGAAGTTAACCTGAGACACATTTTACTAAAAGCCTTTTGTTGTTTTTAAAGCACGAAGTATTTGTGAGGTAGGAAAATAGTGAGATGAGATAGGAAAACCCCCTACCTAGTAAATTTCTTTTCCCATCATCTCTCAGACAATAGCCAAGTTACTTATCATGTTGATAAGTTTTCTTTCTCCTCAAAAGCTAGAGAATGTCTTGCTAGTTAGTTCTTGAAAGAAGGAAGCACGAGGCTGCTGAAGGGGATTAGTAAGATAAAACACCATTCAGCCACTCAGTTACTAAATATTTTGAACCTACAAAGAGGTCTGAAGTACCTTGAGATCATTAAAAATTGACTTTTTAAAACCAAACCTCTTAAAGCCTTTGATATGTTCTAGTTCTTTATGACTCGCATGACATTACTGTATAAAAATTAGAACACATATTGTAAAATTACACAACCTTATTAGAGTGTTGCTCCTATTTTTCTACATTGGAAATGAAAAGGGGCATCATTGTCTATATCCAGAATTTACTTTTCACAACTCTATATTAAAATTTTTGTTCTTCTCTATGATTATCTTAAAGTCAAAAAGAAATAATGCTCTGTTGTCGTCTTACTGTAGTTGCCACCGCTGCTGTAGAAGCTGTATTGTGAGTGCTTTAAAATTCTCAAACCAGTTTTGTCTGTTATACTTGGAGCTTAGTCATCATAATACGTAGCAGGACCTGATTAAGAAGGCTGTTCCGCCTCTAAGCCTTGCTAGATTGTAGCCACTAGCAACCAGGCTGCAATAATTTCCCTTTGATGACATCATCCGCTGTGGAAGAACACAGTTGCTTCAGTGAATTGAACTACATACAGTTCTAACCCTCATCAAATATGGCATCTCCCTTGCCTGCTGCAGCAGGGGTGGAAGAAATGCCACTGTCTTTTTAAGCTAGCAAGCTTTTCTTTTTCTTCCTCTTTTTAAAAATTCTAATCATGGATGCCTCTTCTGATCCTTATTTGCCTTATGACGGGGGAGGAGACTATATTCCCCTGAGGGAATTGCATAAAAGAGGTAATACCATCCCTTTGCTATGAATCTTCTGTTGGTATGTTTTGCATGCGGCTGGGTGGTTCTCTAATTTAATCACGTTCTCCATTGCCCTTTAAATATTGCAGATGTTGTTTATTTGACCTGGGTTGTTAGTAAGGGGCAAATGAAACCTTCTGAATGTTGTGCAGTCCTGATTGTTTTCTCCGTGCAGATTAGTACTGCTTCAGATCGCATCAGACTCCGACTCCATGTTCTGTGTGAAATCCTCTTTCTATTTAAATGAATTAATCCTCTTTTACAGCTAACTAATGTGGTATTGGTTGACACCTATAAAATAATGTTTTACTTCCCTTGGGAAACTTATGTTTCCTTTAATTTACATGAGAAATTCAAGTGTGTGTCTATGCACCATTATATTTCAGCTGCTGCCAATTACCATGTAGCTTTCACACCACAAAGTAAATTTATAGTAAAAGCTCTACCAGCATTTTAGAACACTGAAATGGAGATAAAGATGAATACATTTTTATAGGAATATTTTTCATATAATATGCCTTTTAACTGATTAACATTAACTAAAATGTCTTACACAGGTAGCTTTTAAAAATTGATATAATAAAAACATTTAGAGTAATTTTTACATGTCAGAAAAAATAATAGTCAGTAGTTTGTAAAAAAACAGGAAAGCACTCAGCATTCATATAAATTTTTTGGCAGGTACTGTTAAGGTCTTAAAACTGAGTACATGTTAATTAAACTGCTTTTACTGTTATTCAGTTTTCTTAAACTTGTTATACTAAAAATAGACTTGGCAATTGTTGTTTTAGAAAAAAAAGAGAAATTGAACTTAAAATTATCTTAGATGGATGACTTTATTTATAAGCCACATTAATTTGAATTACTTTATAGTATTATAAATTGATTTTATAGTTTAGTCCAAATTTTTATTTATGAAATAGTCATGATTTTCCTGAGCATATTCAGCCTGTTTTACTTACAGTTTATTCTGATACACTTTTTTAGTGTTAATTCCATTTGAATTAAAAAGTTAATTTAGTCAACAAATATTTATTGGTTACATTGTCTACTAGATACTGTTTTAGGCTCTGAACAATTATAACATTATATATCCATAGTATTCTGTTATTGGTAAAAACTTGCTTTTCAGATTTTGAGAAAAATTGTATGAGGTTCATGTTACATATGCACTATCATGCTTCTCTTACAGTTGCCCTTTTAATAAAATTTATAAATAACATAAAATAATGATATAATTTTAGAATATTTGGGGAAATTCCTAAAGCATAAAGAAGAAAATGAGTTTCTCATACTCTTACCACCCAGAGCTATTGGGGTTTTTTCCTCCCCCTAATTCTTAATGTGTTCATTAACTCTACTTTTTCCTGTGTTACCATCACCCCTTTTCTGGTCGGGATTTTTTAAAAAGGAAACAACCTGGATGAATGGTGACTGTGCAGATGTCACAGTATTTGCTAATTAATAAGTAATTAAACTGTAAAACAAGACAAACTGTTTTCTTTGAGCTCTTACAAAATCTTTTTGTTGATGATGATAAACCAGAAGACCTAGGCTTGGGAAATTTAAATGATCAGTATTAAGCTAACAGCCTTCAACAGAATTTATGACAGAAATTGCTTATGGAGTTCATCTCTGTGTGAGATATGTAAGAAACAAGCCAAAGCTTATGTGAGAATAGGCATGGTTACTAATAATGGTTATTACTAAAACGTAAGCTTTTTGTTTCTATTATACTCATAAGTAATCCCTTAGGTATCTTGCGCAAGGTCTCTTGGCAGCCCAAATAGTTTTCCTTGTTCCTTGATGAGACTTACTGAATTGATATAAGCTAATATTATTTGAAAGTAAAATTATGTCTTTATATAGTACCAATGAGTCAGTTAATAGGTTTACTTGACTGTACTGCAGTATCCTAGTATCTGTGGATAAGAGGTTATTTGTTTTTCATAATTTATAAGCTATTGTAGCCAAGGGTCAGCACAAAGGAACTGGAGATGTGGAGATAAGCAGCTAACATAAATCAAGAAAACTGAATCAGTACAAAATTACAATGACTAGAAATATCTCTTCTGACTGATACAGGGCAAAGAGACAAATGATGGAAATACGAAATTGTAAAGGATACCAATAAAGTAAACTGAAACCCAGAGTTCTAGAGCTAGGGATTACCTTTGTGGAGTAAATTAAATTTAATACAGCTTTTCTAGGTGAGATGGTAAATAATGTAGCTTTCTACTTAAGTGACTAGAGCCTGGAAATGTCAGTAGATTAAAAATAGAATTAGTTAATATATTATTGATAGATTAGAAATTATGACATTTTAGATCATCTCTTGGTGTACTTTTCCTGTATAGAAACCATCAGGTTCTTCTATAAAATGTCTCATTTTTATCAGGAAAAAAATCTTGCTTTATTTGGATTGTCGGTTTTATGCTTTGACTTTCTTCTTAATTTGTTCAAGAAGTTTAATTAGTTTGGGGGGTTTCAATTCTTTCTTCTACTAGACCCTGTCATGGATTTGATCTTTTGGGCCTTGAGCCTCCATTTATCCCCTGAATGATCTTTAAAAATTATTTTAATATTAATTGTTTCATTCAAAGAATTTATTGAGCTCTTGTGTATATATATTAAGCACTACTTCGTGATGTGGAGAAAGATGGTGGTAATAATAGTTATATTAGTAATAGCTAATACTTAGTGTAGAATTCACTGTTTGCCAGATACTATTTAAGTGCTTTAGGTGTATCAGTTAATATATAACAACTCATTTTAATCCTCATTGCACACTTGAGAAGTGTAGATGCTGTTTTAATTCCCATATTTCTGTTGACAGAACTGAGGTAAGGAAATGATAAAAGTCAGGATTTGATCCAGATGATTTGGCTCATACTCTAATCATGGGTATATACTACTTTTTATTATACATACGTGCAGTAACTTGGCCATTTGAATCTGGAAAGGACATGAAAAGGCTTCCCAAGTTTAAAAATAAAGAAACAAAACCCCAAGGAAGTTAATAAATTTCTAGTGAATGATACAAACTGGGTGTTCTTTCCTGGACTTTAGGGGAGGAAAAGATCAGTCTCCCTTTGACAAGTGTTTTATTCAAAGTAGGCCAGGTCTTCGAGTACCCACAGGAATTTGATACGCTGTTTCTGGGGGAGAGGGTAGAATGAGTACGTGCTCTGGTGGGAGTGAATGCTTCCTGTGTTCCCCGGTCAGTTTCGCTGTATCTCAGTGGGTCACAAAGGGGGAATATAGAAAGATGGAGGGTAGGAGAGTCCTGGATCCTAGAGGAAACTTGAAGGCCAGACTAATAACAGTCTTAAACCCTATAAAGTGTGACCTTCCTATTGAAATAAAAGTTTTGGAGTATTATTTTTTTTGTTTCTACCTTAAATTATTTCTTGACATTTATTAGTTCAGAGATATATTTAAGTAGGTTTTTTTCTTCTTAATATAACATATGGATTTGTTAATTTTTAATTTCCTCCTAAGAGTATTAGTAGTTAACATTTTTTTGCACATTATTTGGAAATCCAGGTGCTAGATGATATTTTTATTGCTATAGGGACTCTGTAGGCTCTTTGTAAAATGATTGTAAAAATCAGGTTGTTATTGTACTTCTATTACTTCCAATCTTTTAGCCAACTAGAAAATAAAATCTTTTTTTTTTTACAAATTAATTCCTCTGTGTCTATAAATTAAAAGAACAAATAAAGATTCTTTATTTGATGTCAGCAAGTCTTTGTATCCTAAGACAATAGTATAAAACAAAGCCTGTCTTTAAATTTATTTGCCTACAGCATCTGAATTTAAAATCTTCAAAAAAAATCTGGTTCATATTACCATCTCTAGCTCTATTTTCTAAAAATAACCTACACTTTAGTGTGGTTAATTTTATACCATTGCATTGCTTGTTGTAAGTCAGAAAAGCTTTGTGTGTCAGGATTTCACGTGAGCAGGTCTTTCGCATAGGTTAGGTTTGTAAACTTGGCTCTTTTTTCCAGCATTGAGGTCTTGTCTTTGTGCCTGCAGGAAGTTAGAGGAGACTGGTGGCCTAAAATGTATTTTAAAGTTTTGTTTATGTTTTTTAATAAACATATGTTTAATTTGTAATTTTTATAGTCCTTTACAACCATAATTAGATAAAAAATGAAGATAACTTTAGTTTCTGTAATTTATTCTTTGTTCCATTTAAGAGAGCAAATTTTATAATTTTTTTATTCATGTAATATATAAATCATGTCCATAGATAATAAGTGAATATGGAACATATAGATGTTTTAATATCCTCTTTATTATCTCTACCTAAGGATGTGCCTTTTTGTCTTGGAGTAGTAATAAATCAGAGAAGAAGCAGTGAATTGGGTAATGGGTTCAGCATTGCTACTGACTGGTTTTGTATTCTTGCTCAACGTCTGTGGGATTTGTTTTTAATTTCCAAGTCTTTGCAATTTAAATAGATGGCAGTTAAATAAGACTGGACGGCAGAACAGATTTAAAGAGCATGTACTTTATTTATCCTGTTCATTTATTCAGCAGACATGAAATTGACCACCAGCTAAGTTCTAGGCATGGTGCTTGCCATTCCCTTTTAATCTTTCACTTGGGAGTCTGCTGACATTCTGGAATTTCTTTTATCAATTTACAACATTTACTTTCCCCTTCTCACCAGGATGACCATTTCTTATCAGTGAGGTCACAGAGAAAGGGGAATACATTGGGGACTAGACTTCCTGCTCTTAATATACAAAAGAAACTGGGTTAGGGAATATGTAGAGTTTTGGATTTCTGTTTGTCGCTTTCCATAATTTAACAAAATCGAATGTGTATTATGTATGTGTGGTAGGACAGTAATCTGTATTATGAGCTTAAATGATAACAGTCTCTGCCATCACATGTTCTGAGATTAACCCCAGAAGTAATAAGTAATATTCTAAGAAAATAAATATATACCTACTTTTTCATGTAAAATTATTATTTGGATATTTCCTTTTGGAAAAAAAGATGTAGGCTGCTGAAGATGTGTAACTTTACTAATATGCTCAGCTTAAGGTGTATCTGTTAACTACTATTTTATATCAAACAGATATTAATAGATACCAGTTCACCAAATAGATATTAAAGGCTAGTGGGTGGGAATATAATATTTTTATTTATGGGAAAACAGATAATTTCATTAATGTTGTATTTTCTAGGTAAGTCTTAAATTTCAGGTTTTAATATATTGTTTATGAAATCAATTGGGTTATGATCAATTATAAAAAAGAAAAAATAAAAAATGAATATATTAAAGCATATGCTAAATAGTAAGTATACTAAAGTTTGGTTTTACTTAGATATATTTGTATACTGTGTCATTGAGAAATGTTTATTGCAGTGGGCCAGTCAAACAAGTTTGAAAACCAGTTTCTTAAGTATACACCCAGGAAGGCAGTTAACTCTTTCTTGGGTAAGGGTAGGCTTCTTGTGTCCTAAGGTGAGTTTGAAACAATCTGAAGATGAGAATAGGGTGTGTTACTGTCTGTTAAAGCATAGGGATGTGAGTGCTGGTAACAAAGCAGTCCCATGACTACTATTGCAACATTTTTTGCATTGCAGTGTTTTAAATACTATACGACAAGTGGTTTGGAACCAAAGGCAACGAGACGTGATAGTGGTGATGGGTAGGATTATATTAATTGTCTGAAAGCTAAATGCATGTTCACAAGTTTTGGGAGAAGGCACCACCTAACTTGGAGAGGAGAGTGTCCACCACAAGAAAACAAACCATGAAATTATTTTTTAGGCAGTATTACATATTGGTGAGAAATGCCTTTGGAATCAAACTGCTTGGATTTGAATCCCTGTTCCACTACTTAATAGCTTTGTAACTCTGGGCATATTTCTTAACTCTGTACCTTATTTTTCTAATTTATAAAATAAGATAGTGAAACCTATTTCATGGGGGTGGTGTGAGGATTAAATGAGCTAATACATGTGAAGCACCAAGAACAATGTCTGGCACACAGTAAGTCCTCAGTAAGTGTTGGTTGGTTTATTGTTATTTTTATTTGACATTAAATAGTAACAGTATCTGACT
The DNA here is from genome assembly GCA_004027475.1 of Anoura caudifer. NCBI lineage: Eukaryota > Metazoa > Chordata > Mammalia > Chiroptera > Phyllostomidae > Anoura > Anoura caudifer. The sequence goes on along the minus strand of PVKU01000659.1, from coordinate 2,542 downwards.
TCTAGGTGGGAAAGATTATTTAAATTCTGTCTAGTTTATTTAGTCTAGTTTATCTGGAGTTTTTTACTTTTGTCAGTTGTGTGTGGTGTTTTATCTGCAAAACCATTGCCTAATCCAGAGTCACAAGGATTTACTCCTTTGTTTTCTAATAAGAGTTTAACCCTTACATTTTGGTCTATGATACATTTTTAGTTAATTTTCATGTATGGTGTGAGGTAGGGGTCCAGCTTCATTCTTTTGCATGTGGATAGCCAGTTCTCCCAGCATCTTTTGTTTAAAAGACTGTTCTTTTCCCACTGGTGAAAATATTACTTCAAATAATAATGAATAATTTAAATTTTTCCTACAGATAATATAAAAATTTTTTATTTACATTACAGTATTAGTATATGATGAATTTGTGTTTATATAGTTATGCTTGAATTTTATAAAGTTCTATGTCTGGGGAAAAAATAAACAAGGCATAAAGTATTTTTATCAACCAAGTTATTTTTGCAAGAAGGCAACATACCAATCACAGCTCACTAACTGAATAATTTTTCCTGCTTGCTGAGGCATTTTGGTGTTGATGATACTTGAAATATGAAATATTGTTGTTGATACTTGATTTGTATAATGTTCAGTTATAATGACAGAAAGGCTGGTCATTAACAACACTTTTTGGAAATCTGTTTCTGTGTCCATGTCAGATATAATGAATTACATTATCTATTAGAAATCTCCAGGATTTTTGCTCAGTATACAGTTGTAGTAGAACTCATGAGTCAAATCTGTAAGATTCCCTCCTCCTCTTTGTAATATTGTCAGTATTATGGTAAAGATTAATGCCTTACAAGTAATAATGTAGCCTGATGAAGTTTTAAATGCCAGAATATTTGATCAGAAACAATCGCTTGTGTTTGTTTCTTCTTGCTGTTTGTCAGATACACACACGCGCGCGCGCAATTTGCTTCCAGTCCACATACCATATTCCTAAAGTGGATGAGAAAACCCAGGTACCTAAAAGGGTCAGTAAGTAACTTGTGTTGGATCCTGTAGTTAATAGGTGGCAAACTGGAATTTGACCTCAAAACGCATTAAGGTCCTGGAATTTCTTTACTAGGACACTGAAAAGATCTTTTCTCCAGTCTTTTTTGTTGCTATTTTTCAGCCAAGTAGTAGAGAATAGTAACTGGCATCTGGTAGTCAGACCTCCTGAAAATTTTTTAGAAAATTTTTTTCTTGTGTTAAATTTGGGAAGTACTATTTTCAGATTGCACTTTCCTACAATCCATGACCTGGGGAATCTAGGTAGCAGGAGCTATCCTATGTCTTTTTGAAATTCAGTTGTTAAAATTAATAGACTCCTTCTGTCTTTGTATTACTCTGCTCAAGGTTTTACATTTCTAGGAGATAGAGTTTGATTAGTTTAACTTGGATCAAGTGGCTTTTTCTTAGCTGGGGAAGGGAGGGTACCTTGACTGAGGCCCTCACCAGGATTGCATACAATAGAGGAATAGATGTTTCCTAAAAATAATTGGATTCTGTTATAGGAAGAAAGGAAATGGTTACCATTTGGTAGAAACAGGGGTCCATTACACAAAAAATAAATCTAATCTGAGGACAGTTACTGGTTAATGTGTTTATTTGAAGTTTGGAGATATACCTGGTTATTAATATTGAATATGTGAGTATGTAGGAACAAGAAAAAAGTTAAAATTTTAAAAATTAATTGGAAAAGAGGATGACTAAGTAAGTACACTACACATATGTTCATTCTACATACTGTTGTAATGCAGACTAACCCAGAAGTTTTTTAAAAATATAGTATGTCACAACATTTAAATGTAATAATCTGAAGTACATTGAAAGTGATGTACATATGTATTTAATGATTTGAAATGGCTTTAGAAAGTATGCCTAGTAATGAAAATATGCTCAGTAATGAAAAGCTTATAAATAAGTGTAGCCAGTATAACCTCATCTATATTTTTGGTTTATAGAAAACGTTAAAGGCTGAAACCAGTTGCCAGTCTGTTATAATTCTTGTTTATCTAATTCCCTCTCTATGCTTCCCCAGCAAAACTTATGTAGCTTTGTAGAATTGGTTTTTCATCAGTTTGTTTTTCAATCCGGGACACTAATTCATGTACAAACTCTAATAAGCCTTTTTACATAAAACCTTTTAAAACTCAGAAGCCCATCACTTGCAACTCAGAGGTACTGACTTTTAAGATTTTGTTTTTTATATGGGTTTCAAAAGTCTAAATTTGAAACTCAGGAGCCATGTCACTGAATCTTGTTCTCTAGGGTCTGCTATGTATTTCTGTTACTGTGGCAGTGGCTGTCTCCCTGTACTGTAGAGGAAGATGGGTGGAGAGGCCAAGGAAATACTGGTGGGTGAGGAACGTTGATTATAGTTCCAAGAAGTATTCCAGTACGTCTCTGCCACTGTCTTCACAGATAAATAAGCGAGAGCTGCGTGTGCTTTGAGAAACGGGAAGTCCTGGGCAGATTATATCATCTTGTGTTAATAAAATTCCACAATAAGAAGAGATTTTAT